>OU015491.1:109681467-110138967 GCA_907164885.2 Dolomedes plantarius
TTAAGATGGTAATCATCCTCAGTGAAACTTTTTTTCCTCAGATTATTAATTCTGTAAAAGGTGTACGCAATCTTGTTTAAAATCTATAAAATCGAGACTCTGTGAGGAATCTTAGCAAATTTCGAATCGAATCCAAATTAACAAACATGTTTACCAACTCGAAATCCACAGCCTAGACGAGCGATACTCAAACTGCGACCGACCAAACTTTTACGTGCGGCCGCCTGTCGATGGCCGAATGGCTAGGCGCTGCCATTAGGTACCAGAATCCGTGAGTTCCGAGTCCCACTGTTGGC
Source organism: Dolomedes plantarius (assembly GCA_907164885.2). NCBI lineage: Eukaryota > Metazoa > Arthropoda > Arachnida > Araneae > Dolomedidae > Dolomedes > Dolomedes plantarius. The sequence continues at coordinate 109,681,764 of OU015491.1, forward strand.
ATGGATGTTGGTAGCCGTTCAGAATCGGCTTTAAGCAATAGGTCCCGGTCTTATTAGCCCTCGTGTAGCAAAAAAATGACCGTAGTGCTCCAAACCAAACCAAACCTTTTCGTGCGGCCCGGAACACTCACACTCATTACCAGGAAGGTTCTTTCATAAACATAATTTTGAAATTAGAGCCTGAAAAATACGAAACTGTACAAATATGTGTGCCACCTTATGCTCACGTTAGTTCGCATCAACGTATCTGTGAATAATCCAGTTCCAAAATGAAATATACAAAGAACGTACGAAAATGCTTCGTACAGTGAGGTAGTCTCGTATAACCTATTTCGATATACCAGATATACCTCTACATAGAAATAGGTATGGTGATTCTTATCCTGATGACGTATTGAGAGTAGCATGTATAAAACTGAATGTCTAAAATGGTCAAATGTTTATCTCAACATTAAAAAATCATAAATAAACGTTTGAATTCATTTAAGGTTTTTTAGTTTTATTTTTTACATAACATTAAATTTTTGTTTTGTTTTTTGTCTTTAATGAGGAGGCACTTTGTTGTGGGACATTCGCCTTTTGTTATTCACCGCGCGATTTACTGGCTATTTTATTATGGGAGCACCATATAGGTGAACCAGCATTGCACCCTATGCGGGGGATAACACGGAAAAGACCAAGCCTTATTCGGAATTCGAACACAAGCCCACTGCGTTGCAGCTTAGAACGCTAACCACTACATTATTGGGTGGCATATTAGGAGGTATAGTGTACTACACTGGTGTAAGAAATTAAGAGAATTTGCAGACTTGGTCGATTATCTCTAGAGCTACTGTACCGATTTTAATGAAATTTGATATGTACATACATTGATGCAATACAAAACAAATAACAATTCAATAATTGTAATACATACGCATGATCGTGCGTAACACTCGTTGGAGTCGGAAGGTATGAAACAGCGGTTGCAGAATAAACAAAAAGAATGGGTTAATAGGGGGTATGGTTCCCTCTTACAGATATACAGGTCTCGCAGCGTGATTTCATACTTGAAATAAGCCATTTTATCATTTCCTGAGGCAATTGGTCCCACTCGTTCAGCAACGCTGTTTTCATTCCCTGTATGGTTCTCGGAGGGGGGGTTACGAGTTGCAATTGCCCTCCCCAGAGCGTCCCAGACATGCTCTATAGGGTTAAGATCTGGAGATCTGGCTGGCCAATCCATCCGGCGAATATCCTCACTCTCTAGAAATTCGTCAACCAGAAGAGCTCTATGTGGCCTCGCGTTATCGTCCATTAAATTGAACTCAGGGCCAACTGCACCCCTGAAAAGGCGAACATAGGGCTCCAAGACCTCATCCCTATACCTCACACCAGTCTTAGTGCCTCTTTCAAAGACACGGAGAGGTGTGCGGCCATCTAACATGATGCCTGCCCAGACCACTAAACCTCATCCGCCATAATGGTCGATTTCGTGGACATTGGAGGGTAGGTAGCGGGTCCCTGGTTCTCTCAATATGAACGTACGGCGAGAATCGGTGTTTAGGCTGAACCGGGACTCATCAGTGAAGAGAACGGTCGCCCATTGATTCATACTACAATCTCTATGCTTTCTGCACCATGATAAACGGATTCTCCTGTTCGTAGAAGTGAGTGGGAAGAAAACAGGAGGTCTCCTTGCAAACAACCCTCTCTCATGAAGTATTTTGGAAACAGTCACCCCTGATACACGGGTTCCTGTGGCTGCATACAATTATCGAAAGAGCTGAGAAGCTGTAACACTCCTGTTACGCCTCGCTATAATCGACAAATGGCGATCTTCTCTGGCCGTCGTGGCTCTTGGACGACCTTGCCCAGGCTTTCTCTCGATGGTTCCGGTATCCTGGAACTGTTTCCATAAGTTACACACGACGCTGGGCGTTAAATTGAATTCTCTACAAATTTGAACTTGAGATTGGCCTGCTTCTAGCCTCCCCACAATTCGCCACCTCATTCCATCATCTAAACGTTGGTGGCTACTCATTTTTACTGTTAAAATTTGAACTAACCGATTACTGCAAAATAACACCATGAAATTCGCCGAGGTGTGCTAGCGAACGAAATGCGTCTTAACTTACGCGCGCTTATAAAGCCTGTTTCTCTACTGACTCCGCCTACACACACGTGAACGCTTACGTATTTGACGTACAAGATTTGCATTTTTGTCTAGAAGCAGTGGTTTTACATTCAGTTCAGTTCTTTTCATGAAATTCGATAATATATGCAAATTCTCTTAATTTATTTCACCAGTGTATGTTGCGGTACGCGTAACGTAGCAAACTTATGCATGTGGCTTTAAAGCAGGGGTCGGCAACGCGGGGCCCGCGGGCACATTGATGCCCGCGAAGCAATTTTAAGGTGCCCGCCGTTGAATTTTCGAAAATTTTTAGATATTTAAACAACGAATGCTCGTACTTGTAATGAATAATTTTAGTAAAAAAAAAAAATAAAATAAAAATCGCGAAACTGTAAAAATCAAAAGCTGAGCAGCCTGATCTCTCGAACAGCGTCGTTCTCCCCTTGCTTCTATGATAAGTGGGATAAATGCATTAAAAGATAAATTGTTGCTCTGGAAATTACATATTGAAAAAGATATCCCAAATTCAAAATTAGAAAATTATTGCGATGGAAATGCTACCACCTAGTAGTTTGTCAAACATTTTGATTCCTTATTGGAAGAATTTAATACCAATAATTTATGCTTGTGAATCTTTGTTTTCTAATATGAAATGCTTAAAATCAAAGTACCGATCAAGCCCCACTGACACTTAACTTGGACCAGTGCCTGAGAACTGGGAATTCAACTTATGTGCCACATTACAACGAATTGGCTGTAGATTTGCAATGTCAAATATTGCATTATCAATTTTAAGATTATTTTGTTTAAATTAAAATATGAATTTATGTATTAAAAATTTATGTCGCATTAATATTTTCATGTTTAAATATTAACCCCCCTCCCCTTCCTCCACGTCACCCAGTGGTGCCCGCCAAACTCCCGCATTTCTGAAATATGCCCTCCTAGTTAAAAAGGTTGCCGACCCCTGCTCTAGAGTGACTGGCCTAGACGGATGCGTTTGCTATTCGTTGCCTGGAATTTCTAATCAGAGTGCAGCGGAAGCAGGTCTCTGTCCTAGAGCGCTGATTTTTGGTTCTAGAATCTACAGGTTCGATTTCTGCATTCGACAAGAATGTTAAGTAGCTGTTTGGATTTAGTTTTAGACAGGAGGTATCGTTCTGTTGTCCTGTGGCGATCATGACGCTCTAAACTAACCAATCCATTCTGAGTGACAGCTTTAAATGAATAGGCTAATAGGTAAAACATTGTTATATCTTCCTGCCCATCATATTTTGGCCATTCATTTGAATGAGAGGAAATGGGGCGTAGTTTTATATAACAAGAACTCGTTATGTTTAGGAAATGCATTGCTTTTGATTCCCTTTTATATTTATCTAGCGAATGGATGTCATTCTGTATATAAAAGTTAAATCAAGATAAGAAAATTGAATATGCAATGTTTTTATAGTAGACATCATTCTTTCATATAGTACAAAGAATTTATCACCGTAAGTGTCACTTTCGTCCGACAAAACATGTTCTTTAATGAATACAAGGTCTTAAGTACATATGTTTGTATAGTGGAGTCATTTACTATAGGGTAAACTTTGTTTTAATATTTAATTTTTATTTGCAGCTGAAAGGTTATCAGATTGGACCCAGGATGTCGACACTCGTATACAGTACGCAGTAGATTTTGGTAAGAAGAGGAACTATTTAAAGAGTGGTGATAATATTGTCATCGTCACAGGATGGCGGCAAGGAGCCGGTGCTACCAACACCATGCGCATTATTACTGTTCAGTGATTCATGTTGGGGAGGGATTTCTCATTTAGCACTGCCCAGATCTTACTTTTAGTTTACTCGTTCCAGCTAGTCGTGTTTTATTAAGAGAAATAAATTATCCGGCTTTTAAAGAAAATAAGAAAATTGATATTTTTCAATGTTAATTTTATTCAAATGCTTTAGGTTTGTGCTTTCTTTTTTGTCCGTTGTGTACTTCCTTCACTTTATTGAATTACGAACAAATGTTAACTATGACTGGGAAACTAAGAGCTGCCTCATATTTGTTCATTGTTATACAGAGTATATTAACTATGTACTTATAAATATGTAATTTATAAATTATTGTAAAAAATGCTCTTTGTGGCGATCTGTTTAATATGGTGTTTTTAGGTAGCAATCTGTGATACCTTATCAAAATAAATAGTTTATTCAAAATGTTGTGAATTTTGTTATGCTTTTGAAATACCAAGGAGTGCGTAGAAAGGAAAATTGTTTGTACGATTACGATTTTAGGAAAAATTTTATATTACTTAAAATGATTCTCAGGGAGCTTCATTTACATAAATAACCGTTTTAGAAAACAAAATTTCACAACATATCCTATAAAGCCAGTCTCTCCTCTTTTTACAGAATATTTGTTATAAAGAGGATTTTAGAGCAAGATATTTATCTAGAGTTCCCTATTTTTCAATTCCTACTATTAGTTCACACTCTCTCTATATATATATCTTGTTCAAATTTTCAATCGTTAATAAAAGTACTTTTTATTCATCCACTCAAGTTCAAATACATTTTTTTAAACTTGTAGTGGATGACACGATGTTAATACAGTTTTTTCAAATATTAATTCATTAATTAAATTTAATTAATTTTAGTTTTAGACCTAGAGCGTCTCTTGCTCTTGAATAGTAATTTCCCTCTTGTTACTGTGTAAACGGTAGCACTGTGGTATCGCGAGCTTCTCCCGTCCTGTAGGTTGCGAGATCGAATCCCCAACCTGACAAACTTCTTCTCTCTCTTTCCCCCCCCCCCTCCTAATCTCGCACAATAGGCAAGGTTCTGGCAGGCAATCCTTCTTTTCAATTCCTACTATTAGTTCACACTCTAATTTTTTCTTTGTTGACCTAAGTAGGAATTGACTTTAAAATGTTTTTTTATATATTGTTTAATTGAGAGCGTCACAATCAAATTTTGCAAAAGTTAAAAAAAAAAGGAATCTAACATTTACATTCACGCTGGAAAGCATCGCTTTAAACAGGAAAATAGAGAAAATAATAAATCTCGGAAATAAACAGATTGGCGAATTTTTACAGCTAGATTGATTTCAGTGTCTTTGGAGGAAAATCTGTGATTGTCTCCTTAATCTTTTTCACGTACAATTTCTAAATTTGAAAATGACGCAGGAAAATCTGAGTTAGCAAAACAATGTTTTAATTATACATGATGTTTACTGAAACCAACAGTTTCATGAGTAATATACAAGTAAATACTACAAATGAAATAATACTTATTTGTAAACACGAGAGCAAATATATTTTCTCCAGATTAAACTCGACCATCGAACACACATTAAAACCACAATAAAATAACTCTGTTAAAAAAGCGGAGGGGGGACTAAGTTAAGGAAAAATAGCTAAAACACCAAGGTATAAAATAAATGTAACCTGCTTGTATACATCTAGTCGGTATCAAACCCGAATTTTACACATAGGTTTTTAATGAGGCAAACTTGAGTCCTCGTTTATCCTCAGAAAGTGTTCCTAGGCCAAACAACCCAGTGAAGCCTTTTATAAATTACACATTCGGAAATTTTAAACTAAGGCTCCTAAAACCCAATCTAATGCATCAAGCATTATGTCGCCATTACAAGCTTGAGCGGGTAGTTATTAAGTGGCATAAAAATCGTAAAAAAATGGGTTATGGTTCACAGTGAATTCTCACAAACATTCAAACAACGGACTTCGGATATTTAGATTTTCAGTTGATACAGAAAAACTGAAGAATAATTCTTACGCTGCAGAACATCTATGTTTAACAATCTTATTTTAAACGTTTTAATTATGCTCATAGATATATTTATATCACATATCGTACCCGTCTTAAGTGATAAATATCTTCTTTTTTTTATCGAAGCATACATTTTGTTAATATACCCTCATATGAACAACTCAATTCGACAATATTAATTAGTATAGTTTTCTTTCTTTCACTGCCAGATACGATATATTTTTGCTTATTTAAATGCATGTTAGTTAAATAGATATAGAATGTTTTATTTTCCCTTTACAAATAGTAGAAAAATTTAATAGCTTCTCAAAGCGATATGAAGCAAAAAAGTTCAACCATAAATTCGCAAATCGCTCATTTCACAGAAACAGCGATGATAGGTCGTCTGAGTGTCAGGAGCTTGGGCATCTACCACCTTCTACGCTTCTCTTCTTCATGACGCACTTAATCTCGTGTGTAAAGTTACTCATGAAACTTGCCAAGACGGGGCCCCAAATGGTTATCTTACTCTGACTCGCATATTAAAATTACCGTATACCTGCTTTCTCACTGCAAAGTTCTTGTTGCATGGTAGCCAACATACTGTAAACCCGCAACAATACATGCTCCTAACTGAAACAATAATTACAAGATAAAAAGAACTTTTTATTTACCACGTTTTAAATTTTCTGTTAAATCATATAAACTTGAAAGAAAATGAAGTTAATTGGAAGTTAACTTGCGTTTAATTTTTCGTTCCCATCCCAGCCGACAGATGGCTGCACCAGTCTACAAAACAAAATTAACTAAAAATAATAAAAACATGGTAAAAATCTGCTTAAAGATGGCTAAAAGTATTAAAAAAATACATTGTCATCGTGTTCTGAGCTATTCTAAAAGTTTCAAATGTCAAGCTAGTCGGGAAGTTAGTTAAAAATCGATTGCAAGATTTGTACTGGACAAACACACAAACAAGAAAGCAAGTTAATAAAAACATGGTAATTAAAACTGACATAAATAGCTAAATCAATAGCATTTATAATCGAAGTTCTAAACAATTATAATCGATTAGGAAACATGGTAAAAAAAATTGTGTTATTCAGGTTGTTATAAATTCATCTCATTTACAGATTCATGATGCTAAATGCACTCAAAAACGTTTGCGAATAATTCTACTTTTGAAAACAGTTTTACGATGCTATACATTTTATTTCATGAAACTTTAAAAGAACCAGATTTCATTTTCCAGGTTTTCCTTAAGGAAACTTCCCAAACCAGTCAAAATAAGTAGAGGGAATCTAAACAGAATTTTATTGTAATTCTTTAGAGGCTTGGAAATTCCAAATATACTGGAGATAACGTCAATCCAAAATGAAACATTTGGTTCTGGTGATGGGTTACTCCATCACCAGAATATTGAAGCCTTCAAAAGAAAGATATTCCTTAAGTGTGAAACTGAGCGGTGAAATAGGCCTCTTTAACAAAGAGCTATTGCCTATCTTGTGTATATTTTTATGCGTGAGATAAGAAAAGTATGCATGTCTCTTAAATAATGAATGAGGGTCTAAACTTATCTTTCGCATACTGAGAATTCATAGAGAATTTACGCGATATCTCTCGCGTTCTTAATTCTTTTCTTCTGTTTATAAAATTCATTGGTGTTTAGAGTCTGACCGATTTCTATTCTTCTTGTAATAAATGCAGCGATATACATTTAAAAAAATCCATATTGTTTGTAAAAATCAATTTCTTTGATAGTTTAGTTTTTCTTGATGCGAAATTTGCTTTCTGGAAGCTATTTTTGTTCTTTTCTCCCAACGCTATTAAATTGTGCTGCAGTGAGTGCCTACAGCCAAAAAAAAAAATAAGGACCGGAAGAAATGAGTGTATATTATGAAGCTGAAGAAGGAAAGCTCTCACTCGGGAAAACCTTCCATTTGACAGAACACATAATCATCCTTCAACATCCTTCGTCCATCGTGCCAGGCGATGGCTGAATGTCTAGGGCGATGGCATTTGGTTCAGATCTTATGGGTTCGAGTCCCACTGCTGGCCTGGATGTTTGTAACCGTTTGGAATCGGCTTTTAACTATAGATCCTGGTCTAATTAGCCCTCGTGTAGCAAAAAGTTGACCGTAGTGCTCCAACCCAAACCAAACCTCCGTCCACCCTATTATGGCTGTGACTTTGGTATGAATATATAAAAAGGTATTTCTAAGATGTACCTCCAATGGTAAAGATTTCTTACTGATGTAAGAAATCTTTTCCATTTGAGGATTAATGGTAAAGATTTCTTACTGTTGTAAGAAATTATTGATGTAAGAACTATCGTGATATTAAATGTACTTTTACATAAAAAGAAAGGTAAAAGCGCGGCATTTTAACAAGGATCGTTGTAGAGATTTATCTTCTTTTAGGATATGGTTATAACAAGTTTTTAATGCACATTTGAATTTTTATAATCATTATTTCTGGGACTTCTTGCATTACAACATATAAAGGTATTTTGAAAGAAGTGTACCTCAAATGATAAGGATTTCCTTTTTAAATCACGCTGCCATTTTTCATTGATGATTATATTTAACGGGGAATAGTGTTTTGGCTGCCAGAATTGGCGCTAAAGCCTTTCAATTTTTGCAAAAATAAAGGGCAAAATGTTTGCAATAAATAACGCATCTTTCTGAAATTTATATGGAAATGTATGCCTGGAGCTTCACGTATTAAACGGAACGGCATCCAATTTACGTTTTTCGTTTTCAAGAGGTTGTTGCATCTAACTACTTTATATTAAGCAGTTTCATGTAATGTCATTTATGCGACCACGTGAAATAAAAGGGCAGAAGTTTTACATTTCTATACGAGTTTTAGTAATTAATGAGTTTACTGTCCGACCACAGTACGAAGAACCACGGTTGGCATAGTGCCAAGACGGTTCTATTCACGCTGTAGGTAAAGCTGCTTAGGAAGGAGGGGGAAAAGTCTCGTATTCTCTCGAAATTCTTTAGAATCAGTTACTAACTGCGCTTGCTTGCTTTTTCCTCGTCTGTTATTTTGATTATTATATTAAAATTAATGCATCCTTTACCCAACACGACTGCTCGGAATAAGCCGTTCCGTAGTGATTGTAAACATATAATACACAATGCAATTAAATTGTGTAATAAAGAAGCACTAGAAGGAAATGTTATTGTTCCAGTTTCACAATCCCCAAAGAGAGCTAGTAAAATGACCAGGATATCAATGTCCAGTGTAAAAAGAATACGTAGAGAAGCAAAGGGTGAAGAAACTCCAAAATTTGAATCTCCGAGGAAACGTCAGAAAAAAAGAACCACCGAAAACGTAGCTTTAGATAATTTTGATTGTGATGTAATCCGAAAATATCCACTCCTATAAAACTCCAATTTTTTTAAATAGGTTTGCTTCTTTCTTTTTATTATTTTGAAATTATTATTCACATATTCGATCAAAAATAAAGTTTTAAAAAATAACTTTAAAATTGCGGACAAAAAGCAGTCTGAAATGCATTCCGTATTTCATAAACAAACACATCCGAAAATATGACGTTTTCCCCTATTTTCTAAGTAGACTAGCTTTTCTCGCGCGTGCGCAACAGCTTCCAGGGACCTAGCTTCCGTGGTCGGACAGTAACTACGAACATTTTTCCCTTCGTTAATGTGCGGGTTGAGATGTGACATGCTGCGTACAACTGCCTTATCGAAAGATTAATTTCTTTATTAAAAGAGTTTTTTAAAATTAGTTTTCAATCTCATATTATACCGAAGCTCCATGAGTTTCATAGGTAAAATAAGAAAATGAAATTATAATAACCACTGTAATTCTTTAAACTAAACTCCATTTGATAGAAAATACTTCGTTGTGTTAACTTCCGGCTCTCATTTGGAAAATAATTTTTCGAAGTAATATATTTAAGATCCGGCTTTAGAGTTAACGAAAGGTAAACTGTCTTTTATATTTACTTCATTATTCTTATTGATAAAAATTATCTAGATCAACTGGTATTTATATTAATTGAATTATCTGTAGTGCTTCTTTCAATACTTGACTACATATAAAAAATGGGGAGAAAATCATAAGAATCGGATGAAATTTAGTTACACTAATTATCTATTTATATTCTTCTATAGGTATACGAACTGTTGAAAATATAGATTTTTTTCCCGAAACAGTTTGTATAATTTATCGGATTTTTAAAGTCTGATTATTCAAAATGATTAATTACATTATAAACGTGTTAAAACGTTTTGATATTACTTGGTTACTTCCAGACGACGCAGTGACATCTCTATATTACTTTCACAAATCTATAAGACGCAATGGTTCTTAGTTCATACTTTTAAATATATTTGATTTCTTTTAGTCGTATTCGGTCAAAGTTAAATTTAATATTTGGGTATTTTAAACGATGATAGCCCAATTCTAACAACCATTTTGTCCAACCAATGTACTAAACTGAATCGTTATAGGCATTCAACTCTCATAATGTATATCAAAAATTGAAATGCACACCAAACCTAAACCAAAGCATGTGAACAAATTTAAATGTTATGTTTGTGCCATTTATAATTTTCATGATTACCTGTCAACCCTTTTCTGCGTTAACAATGGAAACAGAAAAATTTAAATAAAATTACGGACCAGCCTTTTCGAGTAATTGCAATCTTGCAACCAGCACTTGGATTTTACCATTGATAAATTACTAATCTGCGGATTCGTGATAAAACTGCCAAATTGATTACGCCACTTTGGTGAATTTTCGCAAAATTCTACATTTCTCGCCACCTCTCAGAAACTAACAAAAATTTTGAAAAAGTCGAATAAACAATTTAAACTGAGAAAATGAAAATAGGTAATGAGAGAAAAAAAACTAGAACTTTCAGGTCAACAGAAATTAAAATTACGTAAAATTACCAAATGTGTCGCCGTATTTTCAGTTTAGCAAAATGCTCGAAACCCGCAAGAAAATCGCCAAATAAAAAGATCTGTACGCAGGAACAGTCAAGGACCAAGTCTATTCCTTTTTTAACGGTTGAGACTATTTGATAAATTTCAGCTTGGAACTACGCTGTCGTGAAACTTATCTGCAAAGATATTTAAAACCTGCAAACTCCTTATTTTTAATCCTTATATTAAAGAAAATTTTCGACTAAGTTCAAAATAATCTATGAAATGAAAGTTACTGCTGTTATAGAGATCTCAACAAAAAGAACTCTGGGTAAATGAACTGCAAAGATAATAACCATTGAAGCCTGCGATTTACTTTTGGTTAATTTTTTTACTCCTCATTTAATATTTTCCAATTTATGTGTTTGTTTCAAATTACATAGTCGCCCACATCGTATAGTGGTTAACATCTGGAACTTCTATAGAGGGCGTGTTTATAATCCCAGATTTCTTCTGGACTAGAGTCCGAGTCTCGACTGAAGCATGGACGTTCCTGTACCGTCTAACCATATAGAGCAACATCGGTTCACTAATACGTTTCTCGTCTGTTATTATACAAACGAAATAAAAATTTTAAAAATTGCGGCGTGTATGGGCGGATGTTGTCCAGACAAGTGCCGCGTTGATTCAACCTTCCAATGACACACATGAACAAATCTTTTACTTATCTGATATTTCAATATAGCATCAACCGCAAGTGAAAAAAAGAAAGGGTAATGCCCTTTCTTTCACTTACACTTGGAGATAATGGTGAGGTATGAGAGGATAAAGGTGACAAAAGAAACTATTACATTGCGACCAAGACCGAATAGATTTGTACAGCCCTGTGCTATCAAGCAAACGCTCGTGCATAACACATAGTAGTAGCACTACGATTCTACGTTTGAAATACACAGGGCCTTTTTATCGCATGGGCAAATCGGGACTTTGCCCAGGGCCCCCTGATGCTAGGGGGCCCCAAAACCCCCTTGTTGTATGCACCTAGTACTTCTAATAGTATGTATTTTTATAAATGTCCGTAAGGGGGGGGGCCCCAAAATAGCATCTGCCCAGGGGCCCCCAGCGTTCATAATCGGGCCCTGGAAATACATTGAGTTTCTTCAATCTTTCATTAATTTTTTCAAGCGAAAGATACTCTTCCAAAAGCAGTAGCGGGAGTGTGTAGCAACAATAAGACTAGTTAATAATTAAAAAAACAAAACCCCATTTTTAAGTGGACAGTTCCTAGATATTTCTATGATTTAATTAAAATTCTATTTAGGCAGTCTGCCATCCAACTACCATGTTCCTAAGAGAAAAAAAAAAGATAACCTAAAAAGTTAAGGGAAAGTTGGACTTAAATGACGGTTCTAAATGACAAAGGGATAAGTCAAGGGAAGGTGCAAGGTAGCATCTCCGCGTTTTATGGCGGCCTGTAATTTTTCGCAGCGTCATAGAAAGTTACCATACAAAATATAAAATAATATAAAATTGAAACTTTATCTGTTTATTCTCAATACAGTCCTTAGACGTTTGGCCTATCAGATAGGTCAAATGCCTAAGGATTGTGTCGGAAATACACATAGTTTCAATATTATATTATTAAACATAAGGGGTACTTTCTCGGTACATATCTTTTACTAAGTATTTAATATTGCTTTAGAAACTGATAATGGTCCTTTTTATTATGTCCTTTTACGGAATTTTATCTGTCGTTCTGGAACGTGTCTTATTTCATTGTTTCCTAACCACTTCAATACTACATTCGTGGCGATTCAGTTTTCAGCTGTTATATATATATATATATATATATATATATATATATATATATATATATATATATATATATATATACACTGGTGTAAGAAATTAAGAGAATTTGCAGACTTGGTCGATTATCTCTAGAACTATTGTACCGATTTTAATGAAATTTGATATGTACATACATTGATACAATACAAAACAAATAATCATTCAATAATTGTAATACACACGCATGATCGTGCGTAAGACTCGTTGGAGTCGGAAGGTATGAAACAGCGGTTGCAGAATAAACAAAAAAATAGGTTAATAGGGGGTATGGTCCACTCTTACAGATATACAGATACGGATTTCATACTTGAAATAAGGCAGTTTGTCATTTCCTATGGCAATTGGTCCCACTCGTACGGCAACGGTGTTTTCATTCCCTGGATGGTTCTCGGAGGGGGGTGGCGAGTTGCAATTGCCCTCCCCAGAGCGTCCCAGACATGCTCTATAGGGTTAAGGTCTGGAGATCTGGCTGGCCAATCCATAGGGCGAATATCCTCACTCTCTTGAAATTCGTCGACCAGAAGAGCTCTATGTAGCCTCGCGTTACCGTCTATTAAAATGAACTCAGGACCAATTGCTCCCCTGAAAAGGCGAACATAGGGCTCCAAGACCTCATCCCTATACCTCACACCAGTCACAATGCCTCTTTCAAAGACATGGAGAAGTATGCGGCCATCCAACATGATGCCTGCCCAGACCATTAAAACTCCTCCGCCATAATGGTCGATTTCGCGGACATTGGAGGGTAGGTAACGGGTCCCTGGTTCTCTCCATATGAACGTACGGCGAGAATCGGTGTTTAGGCTGAACCGGGAATCGTCAGTGAAGAGAACGGTCGCCCATTGATCCATACTCCAATCTCTATGCTCTCTGCACCATGATAAACGGATTCTCCTGTTCGTAGAAGTGAGCGGGACGCAAACAGGAGGTCTTCTTGCAAACAACCCTCTCTCATGAAGTCTTTTGGAAACAGTCACCCTTGATACACGGGTTCCTGTGGCTGCATACAAATCACGAGAGAGCTGAGAAGCTGTAGCACTCCTGTTACGCCTCGATATAATCGACAAATGGCGATCTTCTCTGGCCGTCGTGGCTCTTGGACGACCTGCCCAGGCTTTCTCTCGATGGATCCGGTATCCTGGAACTGTTTCCATAAGTTACACACGACGCTGGGTGTTAAATTGAATTCTCTACATATTTGGACTTGAGATTGGCCTGCTTCTAGCCTCCCCACAATTCGCCACCTCATTCCATGATCTAAACGTTGGTGGTTACTCATTTTTACTGTTACAATTTGGAATTAATCGATTGCTGCAAAATAACACCAAGAAATTCGCCGAGGTGTGCTAGCGAACGAAATGCGTCTTACGCGCGCTTATAAAGCCTGTTTCTCTACTGGCTCCGTCTACACACACGTGAACGCTTACGTATTTGACGTACAAGATTTGCATTTTTGTCTAGAAGCAGGGGTTTTACATTCAGTTCAGTTCTTTTCATGAAATTCGATAAAATATGCAAATTCTCTTAATTTATTTCACCAGTGTATATATATATATATATATATATATATACAGTGGTACCTCCATTAATAGACACATCCGAATAGCGGACACCTCTAATTAACGGACATTTTTACGAGTCCCAGTCCTTTTATATAGGACAATCCATGTTAATCCCTCTGGATAGCGGACACTCCGAATAGCGAACAGGTATTTTTGAAAAACTTTCAATTACTTTGGCAAACATTTCAAAATTATTCTAACAAGCAAGCTAAAAATATATGCTTATGCGTCTTTACAAAGCCTAGATGTTTCCTTAGAAGCCTGGATGTTTCACGAACATTGATGTACGAAAACTTAGCGTTTCGTGGAAATCCAATAAGAAAGCGTGTATGACCGCTGAGATAATGAGCGATTGGCTGGTGGAGTTAGATAACAAAAAGGAAAAATGAAAAGAGAAAAATCATTCTGTTCATGGACAATGCTACTTCCCATCCTGATGATTTAAAGCTCAAAAGTGTTAATTTTCTTGCCTCCTAACACCACTTCGATGCTACAGACACTGGATCAGGGAATTATCCGCAGCTTTAAAGTACGATACAGAAAGCTGCTTCTGAGACATGTGCTTTCACGGATTATCTCCTGCAAATCCAGCGAAGAGTTGGCAAAATCGGTATCTGTTTTGGATGTAATTTCCTGGACTACGTCAGCCCTTAAACAGGTGGAACCTGGGTGCGTTCTCAAATGTGTTAAGAAGGCGGGATTTTTTAGTACAAGCGAAGTGACAACTGACAGTACTACTGAAAAAAGCGAAAAGAACTTGCGGATCTAGTAGCCAATTTGGATTCAAATGTCAGCGTTGAAGAGTATGTCAAGATCGACGACGATTTCTCCATTGAGGAAGAAAATATGCATGTTTCCAATTTCATTCATCGGGACACCACTAAAGCACTCGCCCTTTCTGAGGATGATGATGAGGAATCGCCAATGGAAGACTGCAAAATCAAAAATTATTCGGAACCGCGGAAATACAGCGAACAATTAAAACGGTTCTGTCTGAACAATGAAGATTCGGAGGGACGAGCAAAGCTAAAACTTATGAAGATTCACATTGAAAAACAGGTTTGCTGTGTAAAAAAGAGAAATCACACTTTGTTAACAAATTTTTTCAGTAGTAATTAAAATAATTTAGCTCCAATACATTTTATTTTGGGATTATTTAATGCAAGATAAAAGGATCAGCCTCAATTAAAAGGAAAAGTAGTAAATGGTTATTCTTTTCTTACCTAATTAATTTTTACTTTTTAATTAAAATTGCATCCGTAATTTTCAATCAAATGTCAAACAGAAGTGCAAAAACTTTTTTTATAAAAAGGTTGTCCTCCCCAATAGCGGACACCTCCTAATAATGTACAAAACTCTTGTGCCCGTGACTGTCCACTTTATGGTGGTACCACTGTATATATATATATATATATATATATATATATATATATATATATATATATTTAGAACCGAGTCAAGTGACGAGACCACTTGATCCCGCATCTCCAGAGGTAAATTTGAGAACCTGGAGGACATTGCAACCACGACAGATTTTTCGTGAACCAGCTGCCATTAGTGTACACAACGATGGATTTGCAACGATGGGCATCAAACTAAGATCACTGGCCTGCTGCTCTTGCCAACAGGGCCATCGCGCTCCAGTTTTCAGCTGTAAATGCAGGAAAATAACAAGAACAAATTCCATTGCTTGTAATCCTGCATATACAATTAGTTAAAATATTCTCGCGTATTCAAGGTCCATGGCATGCTAAAGATCCAATTTACGGATATAAAACGAAAGTTCTTAACATCCTAAGTATGCGAGAGATACATGCTCTATTGTTCTCTTGTCGAATACAAAGAGTTCATCATTAAGTTTGACATGCGGATTATTGACGAAAAATCAGGCTTTATTGCCTGTGAAGTAGCAATTAACATTTGAATTTATGACGAAAAAATAAACTTAATAATATTAAATTTCAAAAACATTCGCAACCTCAATACTTTGAAGACGTTTTTAACTAAAAGAATTATGGAATAATGAAAGAAATGTTATTTAAAATCAACGTATATTTTTAAAAACATCTCTATATTTTGAAATTTTAATTTACACAGAAGAAAACTGAAAATAAGCGTATGATCAACTGTCAAATTGAGTAACAAGGAAATTCAAATATTTGCCTCTATTTCGTGTTGATACTTTATCGCGAATATATTATTCTTAAGTTATATGAATTAGTTTGTACTTACAGTTTATACAGAAACTTCATGTAGAATGAATAAAAGCTTTCACAATGTCGTAGAATGAATAAAAGCTTTCACAATGTCGTAGAATGTTCAGAAATGAACTGTAGAATTAAAAAACTTGCAAGACACTTCCACGATAACTACTTCATTCGAGATCTTGAAAACAAATTGCGCTTGAAAATATCACGGCGGTAAACCATATTCTGCGACAGCAGAAGACACGGTTGTCAACTGGTTTCTTAGATGGCAACTGCATAGCCGCAGTTGATTTTTGAATGTCAAAATATCTACTGC
Source organism: Dolomedes plantarius (assembly GCA_907164885.2). NCBI lineage: Eukaryota > Metazoa > Arthropoda > Arachnida > Araneae > Dolomedidae > Dolomedes > Dolomedes plantarius. The sequence continues at coordinate 109,698,471 of OU015491.1, forward strand.
GGCTGCGCAGTTGCCATTCGTGACGTAGGACGTCCCGTATTCCTGAATTATAAAACAGCTGTGATTTTATTATGAGACTCGGATGACTGGCAAATTTTGCTATAAACTTTGTTATTGTAACTATGTCTAGCTTATTGTCTAGGTAAGAGTCAAATATAGGAGAACTCAAAATAATCTTGTACAAACTGAAGTTATTTAAAAACAGAAACCAGAACAAAAATTTTCGAAAAATAGAAAAATGAAATTTACGTAAGAGTTTTAAGTTAAATTTGCAAACGATTAAAATCTAGAACATTATTTTAAATGACATGAATTAAAATAAGCGTATATGATCTCAAATACATTTTAGTTACTTTATAAATTTACTATTAGCAAAACTGTTAAAATATTTTAAGACTGACAAATGTCACTCAGAAAATTAATTCGTAAAGCAAACTAATTGCCTGTATAAATGGGATGTTACGTGGATAATACTGAGCATGATGAGAACACACTCGTATGTGGTTAAAATACGTTTCCTACAATTTTTTTAGCATTATACTCACAACATTTCTGCAATTTCTAGTAAAAACTTTACTCGTGAATCCTACTGAGTAAAAAATTTTGCTCCGTTTTAATGCACTTCGATAAGGAAAGGAATACTCTATGAAACTGATTTATAATATTTATTTAATTTTGCCCCCGTATTACACAAACATGTATTTCAGATAGAAAAGAGAATTTTGAAAACAAAACAAAATAATCGAGAAAAAATATTCCCCATTATTTTAATTTAACCAGTTGATTGATACCTTTTTTAATCTGTGAAATTAGAGAAGTAAATATTTGGTATTTTGTATTTATATTTAACTAGCTGTTTACCCGGCGTTGCCCAGGTATTTATTAATCTCGATTTTTTGCTACACAGGAAAAGGAATGAATCCTACCTATAGTGCAAAATCTGAGTAATTTTATTTACAGGTATTTAAAAGTATATGTACTGTATACAAATGGTAAAGTAATATTACAAATTCACTCTATTTTTTAACTCCAAACTTGATTACAAACAACATTTTTAGTTTCCTATATTCATCGCACTGACTCCGAATACAATGGATTCATCACTACTCTCGGACATGTTGGACATTTTATTTTCACGCCTCCTTCCCCTTCCCCCCTATGCTGATGGGAACAAAACTTGCACTTAAACGGCTTTGGGAGTGTCGCTTTTCGTCGCAGCTACCCCGAAAACTATGGATTCGACACTACTCTCGGTTATTTTGGACATTTTATTTTTCACGCTTTCTTCTCCCCTCCCCCCCCCCCAATGCTGACAGGGACTGAACTTGCATTTAAATGGCATTGGAAGTGCCCCTATCCGTTGCAGCGACCCTGAAAACTATGTATTCGACACTACTCTCGGTCAATTTGGACATTTTATTCCCCCTTCTTCCCCCTTTTCCCCCCTCGCCTCCCCCCAAATTCTGATGAGGGGGGGGGGCTAACGCACTAAAACGGCATCGGGAGTGTCACTATTCATCTCAGCAACCCCAAAAATTATAGATTTGACACTAATCTTGGTCATTTTGGAGATTTCATATTCCCCCTTCTGCCCCCCCTCGCCCCCCCCCCAAAAGATGATTGGGGATTGAACTCTCCCTTAAACTGCATTGAGATTGTCACTTTTCCTCTCAGTGACCCAGAAAACTATGGATTCGACACTAATCTCGGTACTTTTTGGAGATTTTATATTCACCCCTTCTTTCCCCCTCGCCCCCCCCCACCGTTGAAAGGGGGGCTGAACTTTCACTTAAACGCCATCGGGATTGTCACTGTTCCTCTCAGCATCCCCGAAAACCTTGGTTTTGACACTACTCTCGGTCATTTTGGACATTTTACATTCCTTCCTTCTTCCCCCCTCCCACACCTCCACCTAATGATGATTGGGGCTGAACTCTCACTTAAACGGCATCGGGATTGTCACTGTTCCTCTCAGCGACCCCAAAAACCATGGATTTGACACTACTCTCGGTCATTTTGGATATTTTATATTCCCCTTCTGCCCCCCCCCCTCGCCTCCCCCCCAATGATGATTGGGGGCTGAACTTGCACTTAAACGGCATCAGGAGTGTCACTGTTCCTCTCAGCGACCCCGGAAACTATGGATACGACACTAATCTCGGTTACTTTGGAGATTTTATATTCACCCCTTCTTCCCCCCTCTCCTTCACCCCTATTCTAATGGGGGGCTTAACTTGCCCTTAGACGACATCGGAAGTGTCACTAATAATCTCAGCGACCCCGAAAACTATGGATTCGACACTAATTTCAGTCATTTTCGATTATTTTTACATTGTCCCCCTGCCCCCCCCTAGGGGTGGTAGGGATGTCTTACCCCTCCCCCCCCCAGTGTTTCCCGCGGGAGTGAGAATAACATCTGTACAAAATTTCATCTGAATCGGATGGATCGTTCGGGAACGCATAAAGCACACACAAAGAAACATTCTCTTTTATATACACTCAAGAGCCAAAACATTATGACCACCCCTACATTTTGCAATGAATTCGCCTGGATGTCGTGGAAGGCACGTGATCAGGTGGAAGTGGTATTTAACTGCTGCTGAAGAGTCTGAAGAATCATTCTTTCACTTACTTCTGTGTGTGATGGGAAAGGCTGCGGATCTAAGCGACTTTGATAGAGGGCAGATTGGAATGTCTCGAAGGCTCGGAACAAGTATTTCCGAAACTGCGCGACTCGTGGGTTGTTCGCGACTTACAGTTGTTAGTACTTATGCAAAGTGGATGAATGACGGTGAAACCAGCAGTAGACGACATGGTGTTGGACGTCCACACGCTATCAAAGAAAAAGGTCGTCGGAGACTGTCTCGCATGGTGAAGCAAAACCGGAGCCAGACAGTGGCTCAGCTGACAGCCCAATACAATGCAGGGCCAAGTAGAATAGTATCGCAGCACACTGTTCAGCGGACACTGTTGGATATGGGGCTATGCAGCAAACGTCCCACTCGTGTGTCTTTGCTGACCAAGCGTCATCGTCAACTGTGCCTGCACTGGGCCCGGGAACATCGTGACTGGTCCATAGATCAGTGGGAGAGAGTTGCCTGGTCAGATGAATCACGGTTTGTCATTCATCAAGCCGATGGCCGTGTCAGGATACACCGTCTTCCAGGCGAACTGTTGCTCCGTCAATGTACAGTAGGTCATACACAGGCCAGTGGTGGAGGTATTATGCTTTGGTGGACGTTCTCTTGGGCATCTCTGGAACCCTTGGTTGTGGTAGAGCAGACCATGAATGCTACAGGGTGTCTGAACATCATTGCGGACCAGTTGCACCCTTACTGTTGGTGTGGTTCCAGGAACATGATGCTGAATTCCAGTTAATGTCCTGGCCGCCTAACTCACCGGATCTCAATCCGATAGAACACATTTGGGATGTCATGGGACGGCAGCTCAGAGTTCAAAGACCACCAATTCGCAATATCTCGGATTTGCGTGACCGTTGCTTAAACATCTGGTACAATCTGTCTCCGGCCATCTACCAAGGACTTGTGGCATCCATGCCAAGGCGGGTTGAAGCTGTGTTGCGCGCCAAAGGTGGGCCAACTCGTTATTGACAGGTGGTCAAAATGTTTTGGCTCTTGAGTGTATATAGACTAGCTGAAAACCCGTACTTCGCTACGGAGTACATTCAAATTAAATACAACGGTCAATGTATGCAATTCATGCCAAATATATATATATATATATATTATATGATAAATACGACGATCAATGTATACAATTGATGTAATATATATATATATATATATATATATATATATATATATTTATAAGAAAATCGTAAAGGATAATTTTATAGACAAAATAATGTAGAAGAAAATATTCAAATTAAATCTAATATAAAGAATACTAAAGAATATAGTACAGTTAATATAGTACAGTTTGTAGAACATTTCTTTTACTGTATTTTAATATTTTTTTGGATAATGTCCAATCGTCTGCCGCATTAGCAAGGGAAAAAAATATTTTTTGTTTATTTAGTTGTTATGCACGTGACGATAAATTTATTTAAAGTACCAGAAAAAGAAATCACGTGATCAGCATTTAATATATTAAATTCTAAAAATTAATCTTTAAAAATTCACCAAAAATCAGGAAATGGTGGTAAAAATTCGAAAAAAATTTCATTTTAAAGGAATTTTTATAATCTTTCTCGTGATATAAATTTTATAACCCTAAACGTATTATTTTAAATGCAAACGTAAAAAAAGTAAAAAAAAACAGCTTAAAAATTTAATTTAAAAAAATCTAAGAAGAATTTTTGAAAAATCTTTCTTAGTGCACCCATACACTATAAGAAGAATCGCCATGCAAAATTTCAGCCCTTTAGGTCCAGCGGTTTGGTCTGTGCGTTGTATGTCAGTCAGTGAGTGAGTCAGTTACGGGACTGTTTTATATATATAGACTAGCTGAAGTACCCGGCGTTGCCCGATTTTCAAAAAATAATATGCCTATGTTTTAATCTGAACTATCAACTATATCTATACAAAATTTCAGCTCAATTGAAGCAATACTTTTTCACTTATAAAGGAACAAACATAGACCTATTCGAAAAAATCAATAAATTTCACAGTTTTAATGAAACACACTGATTTTTGAATAAAGTTCAATAATTCAAGTTCGATTTACGCAAATTGTGCGTAAAATTGTACATAAATTCAAAAACATAAAGTTTACAAGTTAAATAAAGTTCTGTAATATTATACCAATAAATTTCCAGTTGATAGCCAATAAATTGTAAATCTTTTTTTGCCTTAAATGTCCGATAAAAAACGTGGTTCCAGATGTAATTTTCTTCAATAAACCCTTACACGTTGCCAATTTCAAAAATCTTTTTTGTATTTATCAATACTTCTTCCATTTGAATCTTTAAAATATTAAATGTTTTACTGATAATAAATGTAGTTTGATGTGTTGCTATGGTTATTTGACAATGGTTGATAAAGAAAGTTCAAATGTTAAATGTTTTACTGATAATAAATGAAAATATCGTTTGATGATCGCTATGGTTACTTGACTATGGTTGACAAAGGAAAAGTAGTAAAGAAGGATGAAGCATCAGCTCAACATTTAGGCCCCTTACTTTCTTTCTACTGATCAGATATACATAATATATAGTCTTTGTCCATCTGGAATAAAGTACCTTTCAAATAGTGAAAGAATTCTTCAAATAGGTGCAGTGGTTCCGGAGATTACCATCCACATACAAAATCCGCCCTTTCTCTGTATATTAGTATAGATTATAAAACTCTGAGTTTAATTGAAAATTCAGTGCAGCAAGAACGACAGACAAAGGCACCATATTTATAAGAATTCGGTAGCTCAAAGTAGAAACAAAATGAAAAAGACTGGGATAAAATTATGGGTTACCGAATAATTTGTATTTGAGTTATATTTCAATGTTTCTCATTATTAAGTTTAGACTAAATCTGACAGGTATCCTTCAAATTTCTTTGTTAAAATAGGCCGGCTAAAAGATTAACATTTTATTTTCGGCAAAATTATTTTTAGAAAAGCAGCTCAGTTCGATAATGAAGCCGAAGAAATATTTATAACGTTGAAAAGGGGGGGGGGGAGTTCGAGTATTTTGACAAATGGCTAATCAGACAAAAGTGTTGGCATCAAAAGCCTGCTTTTGTAAGCACAGGAAGATATTTTTCTTAATATTGAGGAATGAGTGATTCCCATTATGAACAGCACGAATGGATGGCAATATTTTTTAAAAATACTTTTATTTCGGTTCATTATTCATGGATCTTGAACTTCTCGACACCTGTGAACAACAACTTGATCGATCCAACAAATCATTCTATTACAATAGATATTTTTTAAAGACTGATGATAAAATGAAAGATTTTTTTTAGGAGGACAATGATTCCATCTCCACTTAAATTCTATCTTTTTGTTAAATTTCAATAAAAAGTTCTTGTTTGAAGGTTCTCATAAGTATTAATAGTGATATCATACGTAAAAAACTTCATATTGTGTAAAAAAATTCATATTTATTAAAAAGTTCATTCTAAATTTCAAACCATCATGCACTACAAAAGAGAAATATAGCTTTACTTCTGATAATATACATTTTATACAAACTTGTTTTTTATCTAAATAACAATAGTTTAAAAATGATTGTATTTCAATCACCAGTGCTTTCAAATCTACGAAATTTTCCCTGGATCTTTAGAAATATGCGTATCTAGGAAAATCAGCTTAAATTTTCAAATAATTGCCAATCCAAAAGCAATGCCGGTCATGCCCGAAGGTACACAGTAAGTAATGACTGACGACTAGACGTGCGATGGCTTACAAACTTCAACAATTAAATAACATTTCTTAAATAGTTCAAAACAGCAAAGTTCAAAAGCCTCATAGCTCAATACACGAGAAAAACTCAAATACATCCATAATTACAATTAATCATATATATGCAATTACTACAATTTATAGAATCACAATTGATACATAAAATACAAAATTTACTTTCAAATATAAACAACAAACCAAAATTATAAACTTAACTTAAATCTAAAAATAGCACCTTTACAAACAATATAAGCATAACCATTAAGCACATAAAAAATGTTCAAAAATGTAAACAACCCATAAGCAATTTAAACAAAACCCATAAACTAATTGTATAAGCTCATATACAACCTTTAACTGCATTAGACATTGGTGTATAATTAATTATAAACAACTTTGCTAAGAATTATACATAGCAAAACTCCTTCAAATAACTATTATTTCCATGAACATCGAAACAAACAAATTAAACTTGACACTATGACATTAACCCATGGAGAAATTCTAAAGAGAATCCGACCCGTCCGAAGGGCCAGAGACCAGACTCAGGCCCGAGAACAAAAACCAAATTACTAATGGTAAACCAAGCCTACTTAATGGTAAATATTTTACGTAGTTATAAATAATAAATACAGGCCAAGTCTCGCTATTCCCAGCAAATCTAGGAATGTCAGGCATCCTGAAAAGGGTAATGTTCATCTAATAGCTCGTTCATTACAATCGTAATGAATCTACGACAATAATAGTCCAAATAAAATTGGTTAGCCGGCCCATTGAACACTGCTCTAGGAAGTTTGAAACTTTGATCTTTCCATCTGTCGCATACTTTCAGACAGTGTTCTGTAGTCTGTACAGCACCGCATACGCGCCTGCAATGATGAGCGAAATGGCACGGGGCCTGCGTAAGTCAGGAGATTTGGTCTTGTCCTCAGATTCTGACCTATCGACTGCAGCCTTGTTAGGTAAGCTGAGCCATCCTTGAGTTGGTCCAACCCTAGAGGTCACGGTCCTCGTCATTGGGGTGGTGCCCTTTGGTGAACACAGGACACGCCGGCTCACGAAGGTTCCGCAGGGTGGGTTGCACAGCAACGATGAGGTTTTTACCAAGTTGCTGGTTCTGCACCCAGGGTTGCGACTGTCCCCTCTCAAAATCGACCATTCCCAATTTAGGCCAAGTCGTCTCCTATCTGGGATTTGCAACGATGTCGTCTTTTATTCCAAATTTTTGAGTCACAATGCCAGTAATTTATGGTGACTCCTCTCTTAGTTCTTTAAATTTTTCGTATCCTCGCTCGCAGCCATTAATTATGTGCAATCGTTCGTTTGGGCCTCTTTGCCTCCTTCTCTTCTTAGATACGTCCTCTTGAAGGTTGGCCATTTGAGTGTCCTCCGGCAGAGCTTTTTCGTCTTCTAATTTCAGCTCTTTTCCTAGGCTTATCCGTCTGTTCTGCTTGTAGTCCGTTTGTGTCTCTGGCTTTGTGCGGTGTGTCCTGTGGGCGGTGGGTGCGGGGGGGGGGGCCTTGTCTGGGTCGTGCGCGGGGTGGTTGCCTGCTGCGGGTCTATCCGCACCGTCGGGGTTATCCCAGTTGGGCTTCTGCCAGGTCGGGCCCGATGTGTGCTTCTTGGGAGCACCGCATACGCAAGAGTCAGGTTTTCCAAAGAATCTTTTTTGATATGAGCCGAAACAGCCGTGCTGAGTGATGGCCTAGTTAATAAAACAATTTGAAGATAACCTTTGTGTTGATACTTCAGGAAATATACTATAAACAGGTCTGCCACGGTCACTTCTATTCCACCTGTCTTGCCATACTCTCAAGCCCCAATCTCTGATTTTTGATTTAATCTGGGTCCTGGTAAATTTAATTTCTGCATTGATCTGGCATCTAGTAGTATCAAGTTCAAATAATTGCCAAAGCATTTTCTGTTTAAATCAGTCGGGTTTTTTTTTCTAAGCCATAACATCAAAATATACTAGGTGGTTTGGTTCTGCATTTCGGTAAAATTCTCTGGTAACAAGATCAGCTCACTTGCGTCATTTAAAACACTGGTTTTGTGTTAGATAATAGGACCAGTATTTTTCTTCTTTTAACCATACCTACTGGTCCTTTTTCGGTGAAAAAGAAGTCTTTAAAATCGTTTAATAAAAATTATCAGTTAGATTTTAAGAAGGGAAGAATCAATGAAACCAATCAGCGTATGAAGGGCGTTTTGAAATTTTCAATTAGGAAGCAAGGGGAAGGGTATTATCCCATTATACCGACCTATCGTGAACGTTAAGCGAAAAGTTGCCAATAAGGGCCTGTTCACATAGGAGTCCAGTAGCAGAAGCTTTAAGTTATTGAAATATATTTAACCAATGACAAACCTCCAAACGTTTAGCAACGAAATTTTGAACGCCTATGATTGGTTTATTTCCGTCTCAGAGCCATCTTTCCTTTTACGTTTCCGCTATCGGACTCCTATGTGAACAGGACCTAACACTTATACCTTCCAGTACGAGAGAGTCTCCACAAAAACCTCCAGCATGTAATTACTCCAGTCAACTGTTGCGTTTTTAGACATCGATGAATACTTTTGCGAAAACTTTATAGACGATAATCCATTGCACCAGCAGTACTTAAAGTGTAAACACGTCACAAATGGTAAGCGACTTCCTTCCAACCATGTGCCAACGCGAATTCCGCCTCTTTTTCTGCGTTTCCAAAATCTGTCTTTCTTTCCGAAGTACATTTTCACTGAATGTTCGTTTTTGCACCTCCTGGTCGGACGGCATAAAACCGACGTCCTGTAGAAAAGTTACAGACTCTTTCTCGCTAATGGGAAGATCCCACAATGTGTTAACTTTGGAAAATGCCATTTTCAAACAAGACTAATATGCAAAGCGAAATAAACAGTAAAACGTCTTTTGTCGATGTAGTTCTGGCCTTTGCTTATATACATTTAGGACTGCTTTATTAGTAACGCCGTGGAACGGTGTTTGTATACCCCGGTCTCTGCAGACATATGAGAATGACTTTTCCTCGCCAAGAGTTGCAGTCTCATTGGCGACATGTCGGTAAAATGGAATACCAGGGAAAGTAATCCAAGAATAGATTCTAGCCTTATGTGTTTATGCTCCTATAATTATACGAATAACGGTGAGCATGTCCACTGTTATGGTAGTTGCTGCTGCTGCCGTTATGAGTAATCTCCATGATTTAAAGCAATAAAAAGTGCAAGAATTATGGTAGAATTCATAACGTTGAAAGGTACATTATAATAAATAGAAAAATTATCGTTTTTACTGAATACTTATCTATTATAATCCAACAAACACATATTTTTCTTATTTTCGTTTCTCATATTTTCCTGTTTACTACAGGGTGGTTGTAATTAAAATTCCACTTCGAAATGGTCATAAAAGGAAAACTACTGGACCAAATGTTATCAAACTTGGTAATAGTTTAAAGGAAGTCATGGGAATTTCTTTTCCGCCCCCCCCCCAAAAAAAGTTCAAAAACTCACCACCAGGGGGGAAATGGCACTGTATGCAATATTGTTAAACGAAATAAGACATGAAGACATCGGTTTAAAATGTGTTTAATCGTTTCTGAAACGTCTTACAAAGCATGTTCAATGTGGCGTCCACCATTTTCCGAAAGCAAGTATTAGCGCATCTGCATAAATCTTTTGCTTCTTCCTGCCGTAAGCCAATTACAAGCCATTGCGGTTTTGCATAACCCCACAAACAGTTTCGTTTTAATTACGTTTAAACGATTAAAAAAGTTTTAAACCGATATCTTCATGTCTTAGGGCCGAATTCAGACTTCAAAATTCACAAATTATCGATCTGTAAGAAAACGATTTACGGAATGCGCACACTTTAAATAGTAATTTTGTTTAGGTCAATGTTTCTTAAGGGTATACAAAATGTTAAACCCGTGTAAAAAAAGGTTAAGTTAGATTCCGACCCTTATTTCGTTTAACAATATTGCACACAGCGCCATTTCCCCCTGGTGGTGAGTTTTTAATTTTTTATTATTTTTTTCCCGGAAAAGAAATTCCCATGACCTCCTTTAAACTATTACCAAGTTTGATAACATTTGGTCCAGTAGTTTTCCTTTTATGACCATTTCAAAGTGGACCTTTAATTATAACCACCCTGTATATCATGAAGGAATCTCACTTGAGTACTGATGAATGGCAAATATGTACATTTTTAGTATAGATGTCCTCTCCCGCGCGTGGAACAAGCCGTGATGTGTGTCGTAAAGAAGATGACTCCCAGTTGGATCACATCTGCTCATTGGACATCGATTCATCGAACCCATATCCGCGACTTACGGGCATTGTGTGCACTATAGGTAAGCTTACATCAATGAGTTATTAATGATGGCACAGTGTAAATTCATCTAATCATCCGTTGCAGTTATTTTTCAAAAAATGATGGCATACATATTTTTTTACCAGTTTTGTCAGATATTATCTGTAAGGCAGTAATGTTTCTTAAACTTTTTTCATGCCATCGTCTTTAAAAAAAGGTACACCAAGATAAATACACGTCTGAATGAATATGGCGGAGACCAATATTCAACGAAACTGAACAGTTTAACTTATAGAAGAAGTATAGTAAATAAATAAAACTTCTTTAAACAATTTTCCAGTTCCTTGAATTCATTCAACACTTGGTGATAATGCAGTCGTTCATTCAGGAAAATTCTGTCATTACTGTATTTAAGAGATCTGCAATGATCTATAATAAACTCCTAAAAAAGATTTTAAATGCAGTTGACGGTAGCATATCTTACTATATTCGTCATTATCTTTTTCTTCTGTAATTAACAAACGGTTTTAACATACATACATTTTTAATCACATATTTCTAAGGTGTACTGACAAAAATCACTTTTCTGATTCATCATGGGATATCAGAGCTGCATTTCTAAATTACGTTCCGACAGATTATTTCAAAGTCAAACTAAAGTTTTGGCATATTTTTAAGTGTTTTTTCATTCATTAAACAAACATTATTTTGAGATCACTTTAATCTGAACTTCATTGTTTGTTTTTTCATAGTAGAAAATGAAATGCAATTCAAAATGGTGGAGTATTGAAAAAAAAAAAAACTTCCTTAACTACATAACAACGCTATCAGTGAAATAACTGATAGTAACCGTATGATTTAATAACACATTGCGACTATATGTAAATTAGTTGCTAAGGGGGGGGGGAGTGTTTTATATTGCATAAATGCGATACGGGCTATTCTGCCCATACGGCTTGTAATATATATGGCAGATAATCTCATATTAAATAATGTTCATGTTTTTATATGTCTTCTAATGTTATAATCTCTCTTCGTCGTAATGTGACAGGCTCTTTGGTCTTTCGACATTGATACTGCGAAATTGTTGGTTGCTTGTAATGGAATCACCGTGTAAGTGAAGCAATATCACCCCCTACTACCATCTCAATTTAGACTGAGAAGCCACAGGGGGTGGTATTTCGAGACCTCTTATCCTCCTGTCACCCCTTCAAATTCCATGGAGGGGCTTTCTGGTCAACAGATTTAACATTCCCATCCCAGGTGTGGACACGACAACAATCAGTAGAGCTTTTCGGGACTCGAGTCGAGCAACCTTAGTACCGTATCCCGACGCGCTATCATTATGTTGCCCGGGCCCATAATGACTCTTTAAAAAAAGAAAACAGAATGTTTCATGTATTATCGTTAAAAGTTAGGAAATGGCATACGTAAAATTAGTCTTTTTTTTTTTTAAGTTTGATAGACAGCCTGCTTATTATTTGCGTCTCTTAAAATCGGATTAATATTGAGACTCAGGGCCTGTTCACATAGCAGTCCGGTAGCGGAAGCGTTAAAGTATTGAAATAGATTTAACCAATGACAAACCTCCAAACAATTAGCAACGAAATCTTTAACGCCTGTTATTGGTTTATTTCCGTCTCAGCACCATCTTTCCTTTCACGCTTCCGCTACTGGACTCCTATGTGAACAGGCACTTAGAGCAGGCCCTGATTTTCCATTAGGCCCAGTAGGCCCGGGCCTAGGGGCCCCCACAAAATTTTTATTTTAGAAGAAAAAAAAAATTCCAAATTCAATTTTTTTTATTTTTTATTTTACGTTTTTTAATAGCAATTTTTTTTAATATATCCTTTCAAATTTGATTGATTGGTTCATCATATGTATAGTTATATGTATAGTTCATGATATGTATGTTATAGTGTATACTATAAGGGGTTAATAAGTTTTTCTGGTTGCATTGTATTAGTGTTTTAATGATGACGTTAATATGTTGTATTGCTTTTCGTTATTTGATAATGTTCTAGGCTTCTACGCTTCAAATAGCCAATTCTTGGTAAAATGGTACTTTCGCAATGAGTCATTATTATTATTTATTTTATTTTTTTTGTGTGTGTGTCAATTTTGGAAATTTTACGCCCACAGTGTTAGGGGGCCCCCATTCCGAGTTGTGCCTATAGTAAAGAATTTTCTAAATCGGGCCCTGCCTTAGAGTACAACAGATCCATGGAATACCTATGATACATTTTTATCTGATGACTAACTATCTCAATGCAGTCCTGACGTTTTTTGTATTAACGATCTTTGATTCATTGTACCCTATGAAAATACGTGATAAAAACAGTTTCTTTTTGCTACACGTGTAACATAGAAGAAAAAATTCAGAAATATGCATAATGAGGAAATTTTAATATTGTGTCTGCAACAAGATTGAAAAAATTGTAGGTATCTCTGAGTTTTATTTTATTTTATTTTATTTTATTAGGACCAGCTTCACGAGATGTCAAGGTACTTGTGGAAATGATAAAGGCAGGAATGTGTATTGTGAGATTAAATTTTTCTCATGGAACATACGAGGTAGTATATCATTTTAAAAATTATAATTTTTATAAAATATGAAAACTTGTATCTATAACTGCTACTTAGGCCATATAATTCTAAAACACGGAGTTTGTTTGTAAATCAATGCTGCAAAAACAGCGCACAATTGCGCCATGTTCCTAAGAACACGAAACGTCTGAAATAAGCAGAAACAAAATTAACATCTAATATTGTTAAAACTGAGCCCAGTTACCAAGTTATGGGTATTTTTTAATTGCATTTTACAGCGTACCTAAGTTATGTCAAGTTAATATTGAATAAAGCAAAAAGGTTTACAATTGTACTGTACTTGTAAAGAAAAAAAGTTACACCTGATACGAGAAGAAACAAACTAAATAAGTTTCATCAAAACCAGGACACCTGTTACCAATTTCTTAGTAATGTTTATTATATTTCACATTTTTGTTCACCATTAAGTTTAAACGAAAGATGGTTATACATTTCAAATATAACTGCTGTTATCTGTTGGCTGAAAGAGGCCGTTTTCGGCAATATAATTTTCAGAAAAAGTCATGACTCGCAAATGTTTAAAATGGCTGAAAGCCGAGAAAAAGGAATGAAAAATATTCTAAAATTCAAATACTAGATAGCACATCAAACAACAAACGCCATAATCATATGCGTTCTTTGAGGAACAGAGTAGTTACTTAAGTAACGAACACTTCTTCAGTTCCGTAATGAATTAAAAAGGGTGGCTACATGTTTCGAACTAGTTATTATTAGTTCACCAGCAATGAACAGTTTACAAATGACTGAAACGTATACTTACCCTTTCTAAGTTATCGTGGAATTGCATAAGTGTTCATTACGTATTTATTATCCACAAGTTTTCTGTAAGACTAGTGACTTCTCTAAATTACGAGGAATAAAGTTCCGATCCTTGATCTATGAATATTACGAATACATTAAAATATTTAATTTAATTATATAAAAATATACGCCCATTTCGGTGTTTGGAAAAAGCTGAAACTTCTAGTAATCTCAAAACTGTATATAACTGTATGGTGTACGGGTAATCTAATTATTTGTATAACAATAATTGTAAAATAACAATATTAATCAGTTGACATTTACTGAACTAAAATTGCATTCAGTGATTAAAAAAATGGGAATTTATTCAATAGAATACAATTATTAAGGTTACTTATATGTTGTATCAAACCCAAATCCTCTATTAATAATATAAAAAAAATTTAAGATTTAATTTAGAGCTAAATTTCAAAAGCTTAAATAAAGTGTCATTCAATGCCAAAATTTTGAATATCATTGAAGTATAGTTAAAATTCAAATGGTTCTCGCACCTTTTCGAATAATAGGGAAGGAAAATAGTTACATTACTTTATTTAATGTAGTTGTTTGTTTTAACTTCAACACTGTAGAAATTCAATTCTTTTTCAGTATCATTCTGGCACTATCGAAAATGCAAGAGAAGCTATTAAAATCGTTTCTGCCGATAACGACAATTTTGTTAAATCAGTAGCGATTGCTTTGGATACCAAAGGTCCAGAGATTCGTACTGGATTACTTAAGGGAGTAAGTTTATTTTTTTAGAAATGAAACCTTTTAATAATATCCTTAAAGAGCTTAAAATCAAAGAATCATAATCTGTATTTGTATTTTTCATGTTTTATAGATCGTAGATCAATAGATTTTCCTATCAAGGTATTCTCACCAGAGGCGAATATTGTTTCCTTTCAGTTTAACATAAATGAGTGCTCATAAAAGACCTGCATAGAAAAGATTTTTCATTCGGAAAAACTTAACCGAGACACGAATACAGAGAGCTAATGCTAGATTTAGCTCTCGTTAACGAGATAACGAAATTAGCTAATGCTAGATTCGTCAACAACTTAATCTTAGCATGTTTCTCAAATCGGTGAAAACATTTTAAAAAAATAATTAGACAATATATTTAGATAGTTCATTCGTGCATATATATATATATATATATATATATATATATATATATATATATATATATATATATATATATATATATATATATACATACATACATACATACATACATACACACACTACTGGCCATTAAAATTGCAATACCATGATGGGGGGACGATACAAATGTCAAATTCACATGAAAGGAAGAAGATGCTGGGATTTGGATATGCAAATGATTGGCATATCCCAATCGAACGACGCATGAGAGTGCAATCGAACGACGCATGAGAGAGAAATGGCATCTCAAACTCTGTATAAAAGGAAAGTTATGCAGCGGGTTTCTCATTCGGAAATCGCATTTGAATGTTGGTTGTTTGTGAAGATATCGTGTTATGCCTCGTATAAGAAGGAGAAACGGCTACCAGCACATGTCGGAATTCGATAGCGGCAGGATCATGGCCTATCGAGAGTGCGATTTATAGTTCCGCGATATTGCTACTCGCATTTGTCGGAATCCAACGACTGTCATGCGAATACGGAATCGATGGGTTCAGGAGGGTCATACTGAATGCCGTGCAAGATCTCAACGGTCTCCCGCAACTAACGCCCGAGAGGACAGACATGTTGTCAGGTCGGCCTTGCAGGATCGTACAGCCACATCACGAACCTTGAGTCAGGAAATGGGCTTGTTTGCGACACAAGTATCCGCACGGACAGTGCGACGACGTCTGGAGCAGCACGGACTGTCTGCACGGCGATCATCATTGCGGCTACCCTTGACACTGCAGCATAGAGAAGCGCGGCGACAGTGGTGTGCCCAACGACAAAACTGGATACAGGAGTGGCACCACGTCGTCTTTTCAGACGAGTCCCGGTTCTGCGTGCAGCATCGTGATGGACGTATCCGTGTCTGGAGACACCGGGGAGAACGCACGTGGCCTGCTATCATTCGATATCGTCATACGGGCCTTGCACCTGGTGTGATGGTATGGGCAGCCATTGGGTACACTACACGAACACCTCTTGTTCGCGTAGTCGGTAATCTGAATAGCCAGCATTACATTTCTCAGATCTTAAGGCCGGTGGCTGTGCCCTATCTTCGAGGCCTCGGAAACATCTTTCAACAAGATAACACAAGACCGTAAGTTGCCCCGTAGTGTCCTGACTTACTTCGACACAGAGGGTGTTCGACTTTTGCCCTGGACAGTACGTTCTCCAGATCTCTAACTCACTGAAAACATCTGCTCATAGGCTGCTGAGAGACTGGCCCATCACCGCTCTCCAGCCACTACGATTAATGAAGCGTGGCATAGACTTGAAGCAGCATGGAGTGACTTGCCCGTATCTGTCACTGAAGCCCAGTTCGAGTCGATGCCTAACCGGGTTACAGCCGTTTTAGCTTCTAGAGGCAGTAGCTGTGTGTACTAATTTCGGACCCTATATACCCACAAATTGCTTGCAAATTTAATAATGTTTTCTTCCTACTGTGGTGTATACGTACAATAAGTAAAGTTTTGTTATTTGCTTTCCTTCCTGGTGTTGCAATTTTAATGGCCAGCAGTGTCTGTGTGTGTGTGTGTGTGTGTACATGCATACATACATACATACAATAGTTATATGTTTATGTGTAAACGGTTAACGATGTGAACAATTAGAGGAATTGAGTGTCAAATAAACTGGCTTTTAAATAAATTATGTGCAATACAACTCATACTACAGGTATTTTCACGCTGTTGAGATGTATCCAACCAACAAGAAAACAACTTTCTATAAAAGCAAAACAGAATGCCATGTTTCACATAACATAATTACGACTCAAATTGGTTTCCAAGTTAATCGCTAAATTACGTGATTGTAACTACTCTTATGACAATTAGTATAGATCCTTCATTATGATATGGAAATGTAAAAGTAGTATCATACAAGTAAGTGGATCATTGTTAATGTTGATAAAAATCTAACCAACCAGACATTTTCCCATTTTCCTTATGTTTAAAATTAATAGCCCAGTCAAAATATGTTTTATGGCTAAAAAAATATGAAAGTTTTGAAAATTGGTGGAGATGTTTGTTTGGGCATACTGTTAAACATACTAAAAGTCCCCGGCGATCAGACTTGAGCTTTCGCCGCCATCTTGGAAAATGTGTAGACTTTTTTGGTTTTTTGCAAGTAACTTCAAAAATATTGATTTTATGTAAAAAAAATTGAGTGCAAAAGTTGAAGAACATTAAATTTTGAACAAAAACATCATTTACATTTTTTTATAAGTCTAACACGAACAAAGATAATTGACTTTGAAAATAGCGAACAATCACGCTTAGGACGCGGATGCGCGACTCATCTCCATCGCGATGGGGGGATGATCCGCGTATGTGTCCCAAAAGTCGTGCACACTCACGTTTGTCAAACCTCTGCAAATCAAAGCTCGATATAAAGTTTCAGCAACATCCAATCCATTGTTATCAGGTTATATTGTGAGGCTTTGTGGATTCTATCTTTTATGTCATACTTGGGCTGCATTGGGTACATAATGGCTGGAAGTGGGTAAAAATAAATACTAAATTTGATGTATGCAACTATGTCAGTAAAAAAAATGTTTCCTGGTCATGCATACGCTAGAAAAATCCTAGCTCATTTATTTACCCAAACAGCTTTAGCAAAAATAATTTTTGACGCCATGGACATATCTGATTTCTAAAGCAGTAATCTCCATGAGTTGCTTAAAGATTTTGAAGGCCTTTTTTGTGTTTTTGCAAATAACTTGGGAAATATTAACTTTATGTAAAAAAAAGTTTTATACAAAAATTAAAGAACACTAAATTGTGTACAAAAAATATTAAATAAATTTTGTCGTAACCCTAACACGAACCAAAATATTGACTATTAAATGTGGGTTGATTATGAATGTAGCGTCCAAGTCTCGTTGAAGGCGCTTTCCTTTGAATTCCCTCCTCTCCCTCATTTGGGCAATCTTTAAACACAAGAAAATATACTAATGTTTTTTGGTATGTAGATAATTGATTATTTCTAATTTTATGAACGAATGTAATAAACTTTGATTTATTCACTACCATATTTTCATTGTATATAATTTTTTAAGCTTACCTACTTTATGGTTGTCGTGTTTTTTTCAGTACGGGATTGTTCGCATCGCCAGTCTTGAAAAGATCGTCTATGGGTCAGCTAGCACCACCTCATTCATCAATTCCTTTTATTGGATCCTCATGATCTACAGTGCAATAACTGCAATGGGGTATGTCATTGTGACAAACCCCATTGCAGTTATTGTAGGCCGCTGTGCAGTTGATGCTTGCTTTCCGACACGCGCATCTTTCTACCCAGTCAGTCTTACAGTTGTGAAACACCATGCTTAAAACTAAAACGGGAGCCACTGCATCCATAGTTGTGATGGGCACGAGGATTTTCTTTTGACATTTCCAGCCCACACTTCAGGATTCTACTCATTCTCAAACCACTTTTGCACGTGGTGATACAACCGAAAGGAATGTCGCATGGATGCCTCTTCAGTTGAGGGAAGAGACGAAATATATTGTTTTATTTTAGTAACAAATTTTGCGAAGCATTTGTACCTAAACTTATTTAGGGACTTTTCACTGGGATATGCTCCATACCAGATCAGAAAAAAGCATTCTCCTACTTAAGCAACATCATTATGCGATGACTTGCATTTATTAACTACTGTCATGTCGTGTTACATATCTTTACTTTGGAACATTTTTACACAATTTTTCTATCCTTTGTTGAATGCTGCAGAAGTAGTATCGCATCCACTGAACACATGGAGAAAAATGATACTTTGGTATGTCCCGATGATTGTATTTTATTTGACGAATGTATTTTTTTCCTTGCTTTCCCTTTGCATGTTTTGTCAAGGAAAATGTCTTTTCTGTAAGAGTGAGAGCTGTTAATAGAGCCAGGTGGTCAACATCTTCACCGATGATTACAATAAGGTTGTTAGCAGAACATGCTTCATTAATTGCAGTATTTACAATGAGAATGTCGGCTTCGTCATTACATTGTCGGAATCGAATCCCACTGTTTTCCAGCTCAGCTGATAGCATGCTGATCAGCTTGCTCTTGTTGTTTTCATTTGAAAGGAACTCTTAGTGTTGAACAATAACTCGCATGTTTCCATCAAAACTTAGTCTACAGATTTTATCACAATAGACCGTAAATTTTCTTCCATTTTTTTGTACTGTTATTGGTGTTGGATTAGCCATTAAAAACGACTATACAGCTGGCCCCATAATGCTTTTTTATATGGTTAACTTAATTTGTGTAAACATCCGAAAAAGTTAATTGTATTCCCACACGGTGTAGGAGAAAACCACTGTCCACAATGTTGACGCAGTTCAGGAGGTTAAGATCTTTGTTTGGAAATTCAAAAACATCGTACCTAGCCAATGTCGTTGTCTCTCGCATGCCAGCTTCATTAAACAGAGAAAATGTAAAAGGAGCTAACTCATATTCTAAATAAAATGCTACTCGTTTCTTCGTTTTGTTTAATAATCTCTATTCTCTGGAAAAGCAACAACGGGTTTACAAGTGTATTGAAACCGTTTATTTTCGCCGCACAATTGACAGTGATCAAGCTTTCATAAACTTTATCATTTCAAAGTATTGAACCCAGAGGGATGCAGTTGGGTCATTCTCTTTCAACTGCCTCAAAATATTCCTCATTTTAATCTCGATGTCTCATATATGAGTATGACCATATATGGTTTCTAGTGATATAGTTCAGTAGCGAAATCTCTAAACAACTCATGGAGATTATTGCTTTTGAAATCAGATATATCCATGCCGTCAAAATTTATTTTTGCTAAAGCTGTTTGGGTAAATAAATAAGCAAGGATTTTTCTAGCGTATGCATGGCCAGGCAACGTTTTTTCTACTGACAGAGTTGCATACATCAAATTTAGTATTTATTTTTACCCACTTCCAGTCATTATGCACCCAATGCAGCCTAAGTATGACATAAAAAGATAGAATCCACCAAGCCTCACAATACAACCTGATAACAATGGATTGGATGTTGCTGCAACTTTATCTCGAGCTTTGATATGCAGAGGTTTGACAAACGTGAGTGTGCACGACGTTTGGGGCACATACGTGGGTCATACCCCCATCGCGATGGGGATGAGCCGCGCATCCGCGTCCTACGCGTGATTGTTCGCTATTTTCAAAGTCAATTATCTTTGTTCGTGTTAGACTTATAAAAAAATGTAAATGATGTTTTTGTTCATAATTTAATGTTCTTCAACTTTTGCACTCAATTTTTTTACATAAAATCAATATTTTTGAAGTTACTTGCAAAAAACCAAAAAAGTCTACACATTTTCCAAGATGGCGGCGAAAGCTCAAGTCTGATCGCCGGGGACTTTTAGTATGTTTAACAGTATGCCCAAACAAACATCTCCACCAATTTTCAAAACTTTCATATTTTTTTAGCCATAAAACATATTTTGACTGGGCTATTAATTTTAAACATAAGGAAAATGGGAAAATGTCTGGTTGGTTAGATTTTTATCAACATTAACAATGATCCACTTATTTGTATGATACTACTTTTACATTTCCATATCATAATGAAGGATCTATACTAATTGTCATAAGAGTAGTTACAATCACGTAATTTAGCGATTAACTTGGAAACCAATTTGAGTCGTAATTATGTTATGTGAAACATGGCATTCTGTTTTGCTTTTCTGTTTTGCATATAAAATAATATCAAGTCTGATTGGTGATGTTTACTAATATATGTATATTGGTAATTTTTACTAATATATATATATATATACTAGCTGAAAACCCACACTTCGCTACGCAGTACATTCAAATTAAATACAACGGTCAATGTATGCAATTAATGCCCCCCCCAGAAAAAAAATATAATATATATATATATATATATATATATATATATATATAAATATATGTATAATAAATACGGTGTTCAATGTATACAATTAATGTAAATATATATATATATATATATATATATATATTTATAAAAAAATCGTAAGGCATATTTTCATAGACAAAATAATGTAGAAGAAAATATTCAAATTAAATCTAATAGGACATACTAAAGAATAGAGTACAGTTAATATAGTACAGTTTGAGGAACATATCTTTTACAGTATTTTAATATTTTTTTGGATAATGTCCAATCGTCTGCCGCAATAGCAAGAGAAAAAATATTTTTTTGTCTATTTCATTGTTATGGACGTGACGATAAATTTATTTAAAGTACCAGAAAAATAAATCACGTGATCAGCATTTAATAAATTAAATTCTAAAAATTAATCTTTGAAAATTCATCAAAAATCAGAAAATGGAGGTAAAGATTAAAAAAAGATTTCATTTTAAAGGAATTTTTATGATCTTTCTCGTGATATAAATATTATAATCCTCAAATTATTATTTTAAATGCAAACTTAAAAAAAGTTACTGAAACAGCTTAAAAATTTAATAAAAAAAAATATAAGAAGAATTTTTCAAAAATCTCTCTTAGTGCACCCCTACACTATAAGAAGAATCACCATGCAAAATTTCAGCCCTTTGGGTCCAGCGATTTGGTATGTGCGTTGTCTGTCAGTCAGTGAGTCAGTTACGGAACTGTTATATATATATATATATATATATATATATATTGGCCCGTGCCAATGTTCTTCTCATATAATTAATGTTGATGGAAGTTCATAAACAACGGACGGCAGTAAATAATCATCCATGAGTCACGACTCAAAAGACAAGGTATTTTATTTCAACACACATATAGGCAATTCGAACAAGCAGAACAGCATCGCAGCGCTATTCTTAGCACGAGGCTAAACAAAACACAACCATCTTATGGCATTCCAAACTTTATTCTAAAGAAAAACTAACCTTAGTACGAGTTACTCTTTCATGAATACCTAACTATCAAAATTCAAAATACATACAATCACATTAATGCCTCTGACATCCAGTAATATGACATCTAGTAAAATAAAATTATAAGTACGTACTTACAAACAAACAAACAAACAAACACACATGTGTATATATACACATATTATATATATATATATATATATATATATATATATATATATATATATATATATGTATATATATATATTAACCACCGCTTATAGTGATCAGTGGTTATAAGAATCAACCGTTTATAAGAATCAATATCGCAAAAACAAAGATAAATGTATTATTTCCATGTTAAAATTTTCGCTTTAAAGAATCAATCCACCGGTTTTAAGAATCAGCTTGCACTCTTCGCTTTCCTTTCATTTTTCCAAAAAAGCCACTTAAACCCTCAAAAGGCACGAAGTTTTTTTTTTTTTTTTTTAAAGAAAGAGTGATAAGATGGGATGGAATACACTTATAAAATGCATCGCTTTCTTTGTTAGACATAACATAATAGCTTCCCCTTAAACGCTTTAGCACAACACTGTCCTATTAGTTTGATCTGGGGGCTTCTTTACCCGTCCGGGTCCGATTTCACTTTTCTCCAGTGACAAAGAAAGACAGGGACTATTTTTTCCCGGTTCCCACATCCTGGTTGCGGATTTCTGGACCCTGAAAGGCACAAATCTTCGGCAAAGTGTCCACAATCACTTAAGCAAATGTGACATTAGTAGATTCAGTACGTTATCAAACCGTGAAACGTAAGCTAGATGGTGAATCTTCGTCTGAAGCTATTGGTATTGAAAGAGGTATAGACAGCCTCCTGAATACGTCATTACGTCAAACTACCATAGAAAACTGTTTCTTGCTCCTTTCCTGTAGTTGAAATGTTAAAACTGTTAAGCAGGTATGTTGTAACAAATATTGGATTTTTTTTCTTCTCTTACTATAATCATGTGTATCTACTTTTAGGTCTAGAAATTAAGTTGCATTTTTAAAATTATAAAAAATAATTTTAATAAAAGATAATTAACGTAAATCAGAGTATTTTATGGTAAATTATCTAATATATGTGTATATAGTTGTCTGTGTGTGTGTGTGTGTGTCTGTCCAAAAACCTAAATTCCGGCTATAAGAATCAACCGCTTATAAGAATAAAAAACAGTAATAACAAACGTGATTCTTATAAGCGGAAATCCCTATATATATATATATATATATATATATATATATATATATATATATATATATATATATATATATATATATATAGGTGGTTATCAAAATAATGGAAAGACTGAGAAACGTCATGAAAACCTTTATTAATACGGGGAAGGATCACCTTTGTTAAGTAATACCACCTTATTCACCTTGGAATTGGATTATACAAGTCATAAATAGTGGTTAAGAATATATTATACCATTCTTTAGGGGGAAAATATTAAAGTTCCTGTAGAGATGCTGTGGTGGATATCGATACCTTTATCTATCCGCTTATACAGATCACAGTGGTTGGATGATTTATAGACGGGGGGATTGTACAGGGAAAGATAAGATATTTGACTTCTTTTTCATGCTCTTCAGACCAATACTTGATAGATTTAGCTGTATGTATAGAGGGATTATCATACCGGAGAACGCCATCTCTTGCAAGATACAATTTTTGCACCATAAGATGGACTAGTGAGCTAAAATTTCAACATAGTCCTTCTCATTCAATCTCCCTTTTAGGGTTACAATAGGGTCTGAAGAAAACCATGAGATGCCACCCCAAAACCTGATAGATGTACCTCCATGATTGAGAGTTGAGATGAGACAGCCAGAATCGTACGCTTGTGTAGGTGTTCTCCAGACATACGCACGTCCTGTTGCGGGGAACAATGTGAACAACGATTCGTCGGACCAAATGCCATTTTAGACATATTACTTGACCAGGATTTGCGCTCGTGGCACCACCGTGGACAATATTTTGTATTGGCATCTATTACAAGTGGCTTGGGAATAACTACTCTTCCGTAAATGCTTTGTTTGTGAAGTTCCATTCTACCTCTAATGATTGATACCAGAACATGCAAATGCCGATTGAGCTCTTCGGTCATTTTGGTTATTATTGTGTCATTATTGCGGTGTCATACACACAGTAATGACCGATTACTTCGGTCATTATTGTGTGTGTCAAAGTTTCCATTATTTTGCAGTTGTTTTCTTTCTTCGTGTCACAATCCGCTTCAATACCTCGTCCGTCTCTTTCACTAAGCTCTCCCTTTCGTCCACTATTCTGTTTGGCAAAGGATGTTTTTCCGTGCACTCTGTATGCTATCATTACTTTCCAGTGGCGTACGCAAGGGGGGGTTGATGGGGGTTATAACCCCCCCCCCCATTGGTTCTGA
The DNA here is from genome assembly GCA_907164885.2 of Dolomedes plantarius. Taxonomy (NCBI): domain Eukaryota; kingdom Metazoa; phylum Arthropoda; class Arachnida; order Araneae; family Dolomedidae; genus Dolomedes; species Dolomedes plantarius. Next base: position 109,722,945 of record OU015491.1, read on the forward strand.
TTACATATGTTATTTAATTAGGTTTACGCTTTGCACTGATTGCTCAAAACTACTCTTTCATAGTAATAGTCCAGTCCAATTAGCTCGAAATGGCGGCGAATCATGCATTAAATGAAGGGGTTGAGATTTTTTCAGGAATGTGTGGGGGTTGGTTCCCTGAGAAACGCCTAATAAAGTCCCCTCGATTTCAGGCGCCGCGGGGTAGGGGGGTGAGGTGGAGGTCTAAAGGTCACTTTTTTCAGTTTTCAGCGTTTATCTCGAAAACGATGCGTCGCACGGAAAATTGTCAAGCCCAAAACTTAAAGCTTATAAAATTCCCTTCCAAATGGTATATCCATGTTTGTACCCAAGTGTTACCGTTTTCGAGATATGAGCCGTTGAATATGAAAAAATTTCAAAAAAAGTTGTAGCGGTTCAGGTATCTCGTCAAACTTCCTCTAACTCTTTCCCTTTCCATTTCTCAGAAAACTCGTGATAGAGAAAGTTGTATAGCGAAAGATTTCCTTCAAAATGTATATAGTTATGCTAATTTATCTTCACCAGGTAAATAGTTAGAGCGTTTTGAAGTTTAGGGGTACTTTTCAACATTTTGCTAGTAAAATGCTCGTCACTCAAGTTTCGTTTCCAAGGTGAGAAACTCTTTTAATCACTTTGTATGCTGTTTAATTAGATACGTATAGTATTCATAACCCATATAAATAATAAATTATGTATACCTGTACGTATAATGTATATCTCATAATATACAGAAGAACACTTGTAGTACAAAGAAGAAAGTAAGAAAACAAACCAAAATGTTTAAAAGTTGTTCATATAATCAAAAAATGGTTATCAAAAGTAGGTTAATACAACAGTTACTTACATTAAATATATTATATACAATTTATTTCATCAACTGCTTTCCTATATATTAAAAGCCGCCAATCTGATACTTCGGAAAATGTTTCAAACAAGTCAAAGTCTTCACTATCATTTTAGCTTCTGTAGAATGTCTGAATTTTCACGAACTGATTTCCCACAAAGGTGGCGTCCCACTATAATGCTACGATCAAAGTCACTAAGCTCCTTTGACTTACTGATCGTCTCACAAACGCATAAATATGACCTGACAAACCACTACCAATACATTTATACCTTTCGGTTACGCATCAAATTACGCCACCTGCTAGATCCCCTTCTTTAGGGGGGTGTCCGGATACTTTTGGCCAGATAGTGTATAACGTATTATTGAATATTAAGGAATTATATAAATTATTAAATTTACTTAATGGGGTCAGTACGAGCAAAGAAAAATGAAAGGTACCTGTGGTGATTGAGATCATGCGTGCTTTGGCGGGGCCTGGAACATGAGCAGGATCATTCGTTCCTCAGCTTCAGCAATGTCTCCTGGTGAAGATTTGGAGTCATAAAACACTTTGGCGATGTTTGTTGTTTCATTGGCATACCACTGGATACATTGTACTATTGCTGCTTTCCTTTTACCATAAATCGCTGACGTAGTGTCACATCCTGAGAAACTATGGATGAAGAGAATGTACCGGCTGAATGATAAGACCTGAAGATGTTGGGAAGAGTAGAGTAGTCTTCTGTGTTGCCCCGTCCGGCCTTCATGAAAAACACATTCGTGTCTCGTGGGGTGAGTGCCACAAGTAAGACGAGCAGGTCTTACCTATCTACTATCACCACAGTTGAAGGAGAGGTGTTTTGCCACCCACCTCTGACAATACTGCAGTCAGCATCTCCTTTGGCTGTAGTAGACTGTATATTTCTTGCACCCAAGGCCTGAACTAACATAGTAATGAGCTTGGTTTTGTTCCTTTCATTGGAAAGGAAGTTTTCCTGATGAACAGTAGCCACCATGTTCTTATTGAAGTCAATATCCACTGATGTTTTACTTGATGCTCTCCGATGTTGTTAGTCTCTTTCCATGGAGTTCGTGTCTTCATAAACATCAAAAACCACAGCTGAACTGCTGCCGTAATGGTTGATTATGTAAGATACATATTGATCGCAGATGGAGGCGAAGGTGGTGTTGGTGTTCCACTTTACTCTATGAAGCAGGAAGCCGCCATCGATTACTATGAAACTGTTCTTCACATTGATCAGTTGATTACATTTTGGAAAAGCATCAGACAGTGCTGACTTTTTGATTTTTCTCATTATCCCCTCTGCGAATAGAGACATAGGGTATGGGGCTAACTCGTACGTTAGCAACTCCTCTACATCCCCTTCTTTCTTCCTGGTGATCAGAGTTCTTTGAAATAGCATCAGAGGCTCTACCACCACTACCTCATCATTAACTTTCATCATATTGCTCATCGCAGCTAAAGGAACGACTGAGTCCTTCTTGGATTGTTTCACTTCTGAGAAATTCCTTCCAACAAAAGTGTTGATTGTGCGGGTTCCAATTTCCAAGGTCTGGTAGCAGTTGACGTTACTTCTTCCAATTACTCCCGTTGAAAGTGACATCAAACAATTACGTTTAACAAAAGGCGGGTGATCAGCCAACCATTGAGCAAGCTTCCTTCTGTCTAGATCATCTCTGGGTATGCGTGATGCTCGAAACTCAACATGTTGTTCTTCTCTTGCAGTATGGACGCCACAAAACATCGCAAGTGAACTACATATTGCTGTAGCTGTGCGTGCTCCCCCAACCCATTTCGCCAACACGGAATCACTAAAGCCTCGTTCTCGTGTTAATTCTCCTTCACTCTTCATGTCACACATGATTGTCACCTCAATTGCCATGTCAGACCACACACCAGCCATTGGTGTTCCAGTTCTGTTGACAGTGAAGTATCCACGATCTATAAAATCCTGTTTAAGTTGAAGGTGGTGAGTTGTTAGTCCCAGCATGTGTTGTACATATAGGTGAGTACACTTTGCATAATGAAAATGCCCGAAAGCATGGGAGTAAGGTAGCATCAGTTGGGCGCATATCATATGATCTTCCCAGTTGCGCTGTGCTGCAATGAATTTTTTCATCAACACCACCATTTCAAAGTACTGGACCCACAAAGCTGCTGTTGGCCCATTACCTTTGAGACGTGACAATTCGTTGCTCAATTTCCACTGAATGCTGGCAAGGGAGGTATTTGTGAAAATGTGTTGTGGAGTAATTTCTACTGAGGTCTGAAGTAACTGAACTACTACTTCTTTTTCATACGGTGTGATATCTAAATTTTCCAAAATGATCTGAGCTAAAGTGACACTTTTATACATTTTGGTTCGTTTTCTTACTTCCTCCTTTGTACTACAAGTGTTCTGTATATTATGAGATATACATTATACGTACTGGTATACATAATTTATTATTTATATGGGTTATGAATACTATACGTATCTAATTAAACAGCATACAAAGTGATTAAGAGAGTTTCGGACCTTGCAAACGAAACTTGAGTGACGAGCATTTTACTAGCAAAATGTTGAAAAGTACCCCTAAACTTCAAAACGCTCTATTTACCTGTTGAAGATAAATTAGCATAACTATATACATTTTTGAAGGAAATCTTTCGCTATACAACTTTCTCTATCACGAGTTTTCTGAGAAATGGAAGGGGAAAGAGAAGAGGAAGTTTGAAGAGATACCTGAACCGCTACCACTTATTTTGAAAATTTTTCATATTCAACGGCTCATATCTCGAAAACGGTAACACTTGGGTACAAACATGGATATACCATTTGGAAGGGAATTTTATAAGCTTTAATTTTTGAGTTTGACAATTTTCTGTGCGACACCCTGTTTTCGAGATAAATGCCGAAAACTGAATAAAGTGACCTTTGGACCCCCCCCCCCCCCCGCGGCGCCTGAAATCGAGGGGACTTTATTAGGCGTTGTTCAGGGGATCAACCCCTACACATTCCTGAAAAAATCTCAACACCTTCTTTTAATGCGAAATGAAAACCTAATTTGACTGGACTATAAACCTTTGAAAATTTCTGCGTACGCTACTGTTACTTTCGATACCATAGTTCAAAAAACACCTATTAGCCTGGTGCTTGCAGTTTCACATACTCCAATTTAAACTCGCTCCAGCAATTTACCCTTTTCACAAGGTCTGCAAAGTTTGACATTTTACGCTGTTCCCCCCAAAAGCACGATGCATTTAGCTTCATTACAGCAGAATAATACATACACTATATTATATAAAAAAATACCGATGGCCAGACTTGTTTTTTAAGAAATATGAAGCACATTCATAAACACCACTAATATTGATAGGTGTTTCCATTATTTTGATAACCACCTATATATATATATATATATATATGAGGCGGTGAAAGGCAAAGTGGTGTAAGTCAGTAAGTCAAGTGGTTTAAATCAAAAGAGTTTAACTGCAAAATCTACAAAAAATTCCACCATAAATTGAACAAATTATAATTCATAACAATTATTACAATACTGCAAATAATAACTATTTACAATTCCACTATAAATTGAACATGGAGATTACATATTTGCCCTCAAATGAAAAAAGTTGAAAATGTGACTTACACCACTTTGCCTTTCAAAGCCTCATATATATATATATATATATATATATATATATATATATCTGCTTGCTATTATGTTGCAAAAATACATAATCTAATACCCATTTTAAGTCTTCGAATAGCAGATTTTAAAAGAATGGTTATCTTTTTTGCTTTCTTTTATAACACAGCGATCAGATCTTTTTTCAAACTATTCAATAATTATTGTGTGTGTCAGAGAATTTATATCCAAAACTTCTGTGTCCCAACATATCGAAGAGCTTTAGTGCTTGTCTGTTCACGAGATTAAATGATTGTCTTTCGCTTTAGTTGTTTAAATAATGAATAGTGTAATAACTTATTAGGTGAAAATGACAATTTGTCCTCTCGAATTTTGATGCTCTTCCCATTTATCTAAAAAAGAAAAAAATCTATACTTTACAGTCAATTTAGAGTATTTAATTGGCGAACGTATTTGTATGGTTTTACATTGCAGTGCTACAATCTATCTCTATAAAAGGCAAATACCACTCACTCACTGACTGATCACTGTATCTCTAAAACCATAAAGCCTATGAAGCTGAAATTTTGCCTTTTGGTTCCTGGAATGCCCCAGGTGCTCACCAAGGAAGATAAAAAAAAATCAACCTTAAAGGGTGTTAAAGTAGGGGCTTAAATACCCCCCCCCCCACACACACACACACATTCACACCATAAAATAAAAATCTAAATCAAATGCAAGTATTTAATGTTGGATCACTGCCGTTAAATTATAGAGCGAGCTCTTCTGCGGAATGACAACTGTTTACTGCTAACGTTAATTTAAATTAAATTAATCAAATAGCAGAATGGATGGTAATAATGTATTCCTGTCGAAGCACACGTATTCGATCAGTTTATAATAAAATAATTAGATTTCCATTATTTTGTACTAGGGACCTACTGCAGAGGTGGAGCTAGTAGCAAGAAAATCGATCAAAGTGACCACTGATGACCAATACGCGGAAGCATCCACTGAGGATATGTTGTATATGGATTACAAGAATATTACCAAAGTCCTTTCCAAAGGTGACCACATTTTCCTGGATGATGGTTTGATATCGTTAAAAGTAAAATCTATTGGTGAGTAAATATTTTGTCTGAATGAGTAACAATGACAGGTTACCATGTATTCAAACGCCATACACGGTTATTAAAAAACTAGATTGACGGTAAATAATTGAACAGTTCCAATAAAAAAAAGGTTCATAACAAAGTTAAAATATAAGAAATTTTTACAGAATATTTAGCTGTTTTTCTATCCGATGTTATAATTAAAAATGTTGTAAAAATCCGAGTTTATAATTTAAAAAAAAAGTTTTCTTGGAAAAAAAAGCATGCTTACCGCTGAGTTTTCAATCCGACTTGCACAATCTAACTAATATGCTATAAATATGCTATGTATAAATATATTAATCAAAAATAAAATATATAAACTAAAGAAAATCAGATTAAAAAATCATACAAATTACTCACGTGCAAAAAATTTTTGCAGTCTATTTAGGCAGCGCTGCAATCGCGTTTCAGAATTTTTTTATTTTCATGAATTTTAATGATGTATACACGTGCAATACCAGGAAAGTAGAAGTCTTTGATCTATTCTCCCAACTACTATCTTCGAACCACACGCTCAACGTCTTCATTATCTGTACTTATACTAAGGAGAACAACTCTACATTAGTTTTTTGTTACACTGTTTCTCTTTCCTCGCCAGTCGGCCACGATCATCTCCTCTCGTCTTCTTCTGTCCCAAATTCAAAAGACTTGGACTTCGTCAGTACCTTTTGAGTACTGATTCCTCGATAACGCTATATATTTACCCGCTTGTATAGTATTTTTTTTTCTTTAGGACGTGTTGCTGTAAACAGGAAACATTTCTTTATGAATATTTCCTGCAAAATGTTCTTTGGCCTTCAAAAATTCCGCATCGTCATGTTGCTTTTTATTGTACACTGTCAAGCAAATATGATTCCAGTGCAAAATTGAGAGAGAATAATATAAAGACGGATATAAAGGATATGTCGGCATAAGATCACTGAGATACCTATTCCCTAAAAATACGTGTCTTACCTATATATCTTTCTAGTGGACCCAGGATTTAATCTTGGAGAGGAGGGGGGGGGGGGCGAGTTGAACGGATAAAAATATTTATAATGCAAATTCAATATTCGTAACGCAATTTCTATTTCTTTGGGGGGGGGGGGCCAGGGCCCCTTGCCCCTGGCAGGGCCGCCCAGAGACTTTACGGGACCTGGGGCAAACTTCTGTTGGGGGCCCCAAGAAATCTGATGAATCGAATAATTTTTTTATATTTTTTTTTTTTGGGGGGGGGACCCTTTTTTCAGGAGATTATTTTGAATTTTGAAGTACGGTACAAGTTTCAGAATTTTCTTTCGGAGGAAATCTAATAAATAATTTTTTTAAAAATTTTTAGGGCCCCTCCGGCAGTTGGGGGCCTGGGGCAAAGTGCCCCAGTTGCCCCCCCCCCTCTGGGCGGCCCTGCCCCTGGGTGCGCCACGGTATCTTCCTCATTGCAATACACTATAGGAAGTTCCAAGAGATGTGCCAAGCATTTTAGAGAATGATCCGATTACAGAGTCCAAAAAAATATCAATTCTCTACAAACAACAGCAATTTTTAATCTACTATTTAAAAGTATGTGTAACTTGTCTATAAAAAGGAGACCAATTTTCACAAGTTCAGAATGCTCTTAATGGTTTTAAATAATAGAGGAAAGCTAAAAGAATCAAGCTTCTTTTAGCTCATTCAATCAGAGAACATTATCCCGTAAGTTATATTTGTCTACAGGTTTAAAGCATTAATTTTTATTAATAAAATAAAATGTATTGATAACCGAATGTACACATTCCTCTTTATCGGAATGCATAAGGTAGGTAATATTTTCTACCTCATCTTTCTTTCACCTGGGTATAAATGTTCATTACGATCGACTAAGTAAGTTTCACAGTTTCGGAATACTTTATTGTTTCTGATAAATGCTTTAAATTATTTTTCTGCAGATTAAATTTAGAGTAAAATGATATTTAATATATTTTGCAACAATAAAGACAAAATCAGATTGATGTTTAAAAATTTTTTTAACCCATTTTCTACTATGTATGCCATTGTTCGATAAAATGCCTCTCTAAGTCAAAATTGTTTCTTTCTCTGTTTCTCACACCTATCCATAGGCTGTGAGGGGTAATATTCAATTATGCAACAGAAAATTTGTAATGAAGCCTTCAGTTAATTTAACTCGAAACAAAGTTGATATTATGCACTACATCACCATTTTGTGAGACTTTGCATACACATAAACTTGAAAGTACAATTATGTTTGAGCTATCTCATTTGCTTAAACATGCCTTTTATAAAGTTATATAAACAAATGACAATGCTCGCTTGTCATTTCTTAATTATAAAATAGTGTTAACAATTATTTTTTTTAATTGAACTTGATTTTTAATAGAATCATCAGACATTTCTATTCACACATAGAACAGTTGGGAAAAAAACTTATTTATACGTGATCTTCATAGTAGAAAATTAACAATGAAATCGAGCAACGAACTACAGCAGTATTACTGGGACAGAATACTATTGGAAAGAAAGAAAAAAGCTGTTATATTTCAGTGGCATAATAATAATGCTTATTATATAGAATTAATTCTTTTTAAAACTCACATTATTATGTGTCACAAAAAAACCTTGGTAGAGGCAGGAAAGATTATAGAAAAAGACAGGAAAGACCATTGCAAAATTATATACATAATCTATACTTATGTTTAGAGTGTAGTCAGAACTAGATACCACAGATTCATAGTCACACTGAAAGAAGCAGGGTATTTTTTTCATCCTGTGGGGTGTTTTTTTCATCACAATGGTTCAGTTCACCGTTAAAGGGAGCTAATCTATGAAATTTTCATGGCAGCATAAAATTAAAAGACCTATTTTAAATGATAAATAATTAAACAATTGATCCTTTCTGTGAAAATTTTCTGGGGAAAAGTTTGAATGTATTTTTCATACTGATTTCTTTTGAATTTAGGGTCCGATTATTTGGAATGCGAAATTGAGAATGGAGGCATGCTGGGAAGCAAAAAGGGCGTTAATTTACCTGGAGCCATTGTAGATCTACCAGCTGTATCAGAGAAGGACAAGAAAGATCTTCTCTTTGGGATTGATCAAAATGTTGGTACTTGAAATAACTTAATGATAATTTCATTTAATTAAACTGGATCTTTGATGAAGTGTTCCATTAAAATAGTGCTTTTACCCTTTGACTTTAACAAAAACATTTTTATATGGAGATGTGACCGTAACCAGACAAAAACTTTAATATTATAGGGGGGTTTTCGTGACCCTAAAGAGGACTCATAATACAGACCTTTTACAGATGGAAGTGGTTAATGACTTCTAATCATTAGCATACCTATCAGAATTATAAACCTTATCATTCTTGTTAATGTACCGTTTTGGTTAACATTCAAAAGAATCAAAGAATTAGTTAAAGCTTTCAAAGATCAGAGTTATTTAAAAAGGAAATCAAAAGACTTAACTATCTTCAATCAAATGTTGTGATCCGAATAAGAAGGAATTTTGAAAGAGAATGCATGCCTGCTAACAAAGAAAATTTTATACGGAATGAATGAATAAATATTAAATTAATTGGGAGATTCCACTCATACATGCAACACCAACTTCACTATACCTGGTTACGGTCTGGAAAGCAATATAATGCTTACGTTTCTCTGGAATTAAAAATTCTTCAGAGCTAAAAACTAAAGCTCTAAATATTTAAGATAGTTCTAATTTCGAAAAAGACTTAAATTCTGAATCATAAATAATTAATTTTATCTATTTACTTTAATAATAAGTGCTCTGTATTGTATAAGTATTATCTAGTATTATTAATAATTACATAGTGTCTTCATATGTCAATAAATTTCAATTTCCTACCGTATATCTAACATCTCCGATAGTTATGTTACAATTTCTCTTCATATTATTTTCTCGAAGCTTGTCATTTATATCTCTGACTACACTTTAAATTACTTTATGAGAAAATATAAGGTTTTTCTACTTTTCAGGTTGATATGATATTTGCTTCATTTATTAGAAACGCAGCAGGAGTCAAAGAGATACGAGACGTTTTAGGAGATAAAGGAAAACATATCATGATTATTTCAAAAATAGAAAATCACGAAGGTGTAAAGAAGTAAGATTTCAAACTAATTAACTGCACTGATTATGGTATTCAAATAAATTTAATTTATTTAATTTCATTTAAACTTTCTGGAGGTTGGCGGTTCGTAATTTAACCACCTTTTAGAACGAATGTCGGTAAAAAGGTGGTGATATATTATTTAAACAGTCAATTCACTGATTGACTAAAGTGGTAATCAACAAGTATCTTTCTTTACTGAATATTTATTCTCTTACCTAGAAGGTTGTAGTTAAATAGTAACTAAGCTGAGTGAACCTTCACTTATCTTCCGTTAATGAGATGGTTAAATTTAAAGCAATGTTAATTTGAGAAAACCTACCCATGTCTTTATACACCATGCAATAAATAAAAACAATTTTCATAAATTTCATAATGCTCACATATGTTGATGTAATTCAGGTACGAAAAAAAAAGGCTATGCGTTCCCTCCTTCTCAAAATTAACCTAATATTATCACATTTGTGTTAAACACGGAGCTTTGCCCAATCCCTTCCCGTCCAAAAGTTTTTATTTTTCTGCTTGTGTTACTGATACAATTTTTCTAGTATTAAGCTATAGGTTATCCAAGCCTTACTGGGGATTTGAACCCAAGCCCACTGCATGGAAGCTCAAACCACTATACCATGTGTTCAAAACAAATGACTGTATATAAATCATAAATCCTTAATACGCTACGGCTTGTAGTTAGTATAATTGGATAGTGTTATGCAACAAGAAACCAATCCACCGTAGTTTAAACATTGAGTTAAATAGCTGTTAGCCTGTGTCACATGTTTTGCTGTTTTAGAAAAAAAATATTACCATTCTAGACCAGATAATATTCGTTTTATTAACAGGAGAACCAAACATCATCAACAGGAATGTTTAATTTAATGCTTTAAAGAGACTCAAAAATTGACTCATTTTTCAGTTTCATTGTAGTGTGGGTTGGTTCCTTTTTACGCAATAACACTGTCCAAGTTTTCTGGCTTTCACGTACCCCTATCATACACTTAATCTGATTGGCTATGATGTAAAGCTGCGTCATGGACTTTTCAGAATTTCCAAGGTCTAGATATATCATGCACCTACTGCATCCTTTCGGGGAAACAATTCTTAGAATAGTCATTTAGCTTTCGTATCAAGAACTTTACTTTCCCTTCACCCTGCCTATCCAATCAGATTTCTCCGTTTCGCCAATCATTGTTCCATGCTTGTACAGTGGAACTCGGACCCACAGATCCTGTGGGTTCGAGTCCCACTGTTGGCATGGATGTTTGTAGCCCTTCGGAATCGGCTTTAAACTGTAGGTACCGGTCTAATTAGCCCTCGTGTAGCAAAAAGTTGACCGTAGAGCTCCAAACCAATCCCGCTTGTACAGAGAAAATTCATTTTTCCCCAACTTCCCGTAGATCCTGCTTTACCTATTGTAATGTCTTTGGCGTCAGACGACAGTCTTTGGCAATAGTCTTGCGGATATAGAAGAGTCCCTTCAGGTTTTCCTCCCGTACTATGTCTCAGGACAACAGTGCTGGAATTCATAGCACTAAAACTGAGATATACAGCGGTTCAGGGGACGCAAAACTTCATATTCACGCGTGAACTGGCCATCACAAAGTCTTGAACTGAATTCCACTGAAAGTCATTGGGATGTACTGATGAGGATATAACACAAATGTTAATATTTACCCAAATGAATTGCATTGCGATGAAATGGTGTTCCATGAACCGGAGCTTGGAGGTAAATTACTTGAAATTATTTTAAATGATGGGGATAATTTAAATATTTCAATTGTCTCTTGATTAACAATTTTATAGTTTTATAAAGATGACTGATAGTACTGAAATATGCCTCATTTCCAGATGTGACGAAATTATCGAAGAATCCGATGGCGTCATGGTTGCGCGCGGGGATCTGGGTATCGAAATTCCCACAGAGAAAATTTTTCTGGCTCAGAAAATGATAATTGCCAAGTGCAATATTGCAGGAAAGCCCGTGATATGCGCCACACAGGTGAGTTTCGTAAGGTTGATATAGAAAAAGGAACCACTATAAAATAAATAAGAAAAATGATAATTCAATTAAGAGAGGAATATACAGTTTAAAATGTTTCTTTATTACAGTTTAGAATCGTTGCTTGAATTATTTATCTTTCGTGCAAATTTAAAGGAACTATTGTTTTATACTTTCTTCTGGAATATCCGAGATTTTTCCTCTGAAATGGTATTTAAAATACTCCGAGTTTCCCCTTGGCTTGACATCTATGGCGACGTATATTAATAATGTATTGCGTTCAACCTTTTTAATGGAAATTTTGCGTTCGGCAGGAGAGGAAGTATCTCCTGATCACGATAGTCTAGGTAATGTATCCATTGTCTTACGAGGTAAAAAGAAAAATAAATTTCTTTTCGTGTAGCCCCCAAAATGTAAAGTTAATAACATCTCGAGAGTCTACAATCTAACAATTCTATTCAACTTTCCGGAGACAAATTTACTGTAGCTGTCAATAAATGTTACTCCTCAACTGAACTTCTATTTCGTCGCGTGTATCGTCACATGAAGTCACTCTACAAATTTTCCCGTATTAGGAAAACAGAAAACTGCAATTTACAGTGCTGTATAGCCAGAGTTTCAAAGTCTAACCGGAACACTCAACACGTATGAATTGCTGTTGCAGCTGTTTGCCGTGTTTAGTATCGTTCGTGGCAGTCGAGTAAAATCACTTGAGAAATGAGTATTCAGTATTATTTTTTAGGCCTATGAATTATAAACAAACGATGCTTCATTAGCAAATAAATATTTTTTGGGGGAATTCAACAAAAAATGAAAAATTAATAATATCCACGAATGCAAAAACAAATACTGAGTAACAATTTTTAACTTTCTTTAAAAACACCCTCTAAAAATAAGAAATTTAAAGAATATTAAGGAATTGTTAAAAACTCTTTGTTTTCCGTCTATTTTAATAAATACATCTGAAAAGATTTACAGAAGTAAGAATAGTGTCAAGTTGTTAACAGGCTAATCATTTTTATAAAAGAAATACTCATAAAACTATGAGGGGATTCTAAAGTGGAGCCGACACACACGAGTGCAGGTTCACTTACCAGTAGGAATAGCGAATCCACAGTTCTATAGAATATGAATATGCTCTCAAGCAACCAACCAGAAACCAACAATTTACGGCTAGATGAAGGCGCGGTAGTCTAGCTCACCGATATGTTTTTCTATAAATGATCAAATAGATAGTTAAAAAGGAATATAGATTACATTATAACAATGATAATTTTAACTATCAGATTTTCTATACATTCACTTTCCTGAGAAATATGACAGTCTGTTCCTAAACTGTATCATTACTACATAAAAAATTAGCCAAACAAAAAAGCGTCAATAAAATTTTAGAATTATGGTGTTTCAAAACACATTTCTTAATTATTATTTTCTTTTTAATGCGGAACGACGACACATTTCTTAAATAAAACTGTAGTATGATTTTATATGTGATGTTAGTTTTATTTATATATTTATTTAGTTTGGGAACGTAGGAACGAACTGCTACAGATAGAAACAAAGATCAAAAAGTATTTTTAGTGATTTGGCCATGCACTTTTACAGATAACACCAGCATCTTTCAAAATTTCAGATAATTTTTAAGTATGAAGACCTACGGAAAAAAAACTTATTGTAAAGTTAAAATTTTCTAGGTTTAAAATATACAATTCTCCCCCCCCCCCCCAAGCAACCCAAATTTATATGCGTATCTACTCCCTATAGTTATATCATGCAAAATTTCAAATCTACCTTTCATGATTTCATTGAGATCCTTGAGAAAAAGCCATAATTTTCTGTTTCGGGAACGTATAGACTGTAAACAAATAATTAGTTACATGGAATGTAAAAAAACACAGCATATTTCAGCTGCCATATGAAGAGATACTGCATAATTTTTCGCAGTTATAAACCACCATAATTATTAATTTGCGAGATTAAAAATTTTCCATGTTTTCATTATTCATTTGGTTATGAATGCTAAATCTTGAATGGATATTTCGTGACTTCCGTGGTCCTCTCTATATTGTCAACTAGCTGAATACCCGTGCTTCGCTACGGAGTACATTAAAATTGCATACATACAACGGTCAATGTATGCAATTAATGCCAAAAATATATATATATATTTATAAAAAATCGTAACAGATATTTTAATAGACAAAATAATGTAGAAGAAAATATTGAAATTAAATCTAATAGAACATACAAAAGAATATAGTACAGTTAATATAGCACAGTTTGAAAAATATTTCTTTAACTATATTTTAATATTTTTACCTGAAGTTTACCTGAAAACTGAGATTAAAATCAAAAGGGCAAAATTACAGAAAAGGAAATATAGTATAAATAAAAACTAAACACAACTTAAATCAGAACTATAAATGAAAGACCCTGAAATAAAACTGAGATTAAAATCAAGAGTGCAAAATTACAGAAAATGAAATGAAAAGCATGTTTTGAAGTTATAGAAATACAAAAAGAAAATAAATGACTGAAAAAGTTTGCCTTAAAACTGAGATTGAAATGAAAAAGGCAAAATTAAAGAAAAGGAAACACAGTATAGCCAAAGATGGCAAAACTGCAAACGTGGCCACTAACTGGCATTTTATGACGGTACTGCTGTTTTTCTCACCACGCTAGGCGTACAGCAAAGGCGCTTTATCCTCCTTTCGCAATATTTGCAAGGCAAGGATTCCCCAGTAGGGATAGTTTTCCTTAATTATTTATATATATCCTTAATCATTTATGAGTTGTAAATAATGTAAAAAGTAATCAATTTTTATAATATCAATCATTTTTTAAATTAAAAAAAATTAGTCCCTGCAAAAAAACATTAACATTATCTGCATTAATTTGAACAGAAAAAAAATATTCAGACAGTGGGAGAAAAATGTAATTATATAAAAAGAAATTAAACATTATTATACACTACAGGCCTAAATACACTAACAAAAGTTGAAAGCTTTTATATATCTACATTTAAACCATTTATGAGTTGAAATTAATGTAAAAAGCAATCAATTTTTATAATATCTGAATCATTTTTCATGTCAACAAAAAATTACTCCCTGCAAAAAAACATTAACATTATCTCCATTAATTTGAATTTATAATAAACCACTAAAAGTCGAAAAGGAAAAATGTCAAATTGTCTTTAGGAAAGTAAAGAATTTTGAAAAGTAAAGCTGAAAAGTAAAAATGTCACTTTGTCGAATGTTTGTTAACCAAAATCAATTTAAAAACACAACACAGTATAAATAAGATTGAAATTGTTGAATGCTTGTTAACCAAAATCAATTAAAAAAGTAAGCACAGTATAAATAACATTTAAAAAAACCATGTGAAATGTTATACACATCTCAGAATTTCAGTAGATTCAGCCTTTCATCATTCTTCTACTACTAAATGTTAAAAAGTAAAAATGTCAAATTGTCTAATGTTTGTTAACAAAAATCAATTTAAAAACTAAACACAGTATAAATAACATAGAATTAATAACAGTATAAATATCATAAAATAAATAAACGGCATTGCTCCTCTTATTTGTGTCTTTCAAAAGGCTGATATAAATTAAATTAGCGCTTCTTGATCTGTGGTTTTCATGTCCATTCATGTTGTTGGCTTGAATGCTATATTAAAGTCTGTATAGCGTTGATGAAATTCACTTGAGTCTTCTTTCACTTTTCTTTCTTGAAATATCAGTTTAGAGAGCCTCAGGATATACTATATTTTTTGTTCTTCCATTTGGAGCTAGGATGTAGAGATTTTCGGCTTTTCCAACTCTAGAACAACCCACATAAAGTTGACCATGGGAGAAACAGGGTTTGAGAAGATCGAGTCCAACTACTTTTAGCGATTGCTCTTGTGCCTTGTTAATGCTCATGGCGAAACTTAAACGGACAGGGAACTGAAGTCTTTTAAATTGAAATGGTATATCGGAAGGGATGATTGGTATCCTGGGAATAAATACGACTTCGCCTGCAGAGTGTCCTGTCATAATGGTGGCTTCAATCACATTCGGCATCATATTTTTTTCAGCAAGTCTTGTTCCATTACAGAGTGAAGGTGGATGCAGATTTCTGAGCAGCATAATTGGTGCACCAGTCTTCAGCTCTAATATGTGAGAGGGTACTCCAGATGGCTCCAACGTATTTAAAAATGCTGTGGTGTAGTGTATCGCTTCTTCTGTATCACAAGTGGTGTCAATAGATTTGTAAACTTGAGCTTTACCTGGCAATTCTTGTAAAAGCTGCTTATTGATGACGTTGACATCTTCGTTTCTTGGGGGAAGGATTGCTCTTTCGCACAGCCATGTGTGATCAGTGAAGTGCTGGGCCACATTTGGAAACACCGCCTCTTTCAGCTGTTGTTGAGTTGTCACAATCATTCCAATCGTTCCCATGGCTATACATCCTGTATTATCAGCAGTAATGGCTCCATTTCCAAGTTGTAGAAGGTTATCTGCAAATTGCTTGGCTGAGGGATCACCATTGACATAAACTCGCATGTTTGTTGAAAGACCAAGTCTTTCGATGTCATTCCACACATAAGATGATTTTAAGCAGTCCTGCATTTCATCCGCCCTGGTTCCACGTGGAGTAACCGGAAGTGTCTGCCGAAAGTCGCCAGCCAACACCATAGTTACGCCTTTCATTCTGCAATTGTTACCTCTGATGTCCTTCAATGTGACATCGAGTGCTTCGAATGCGGCTTTGTGGGACATGGTGCATTCATCCCAGACAATTAACTTGCAATGCTTCAGAACCCTTGCCTTTCCTGAATTTTTTGAAATGTTACACGTAGGAGTCTCTGTGTTTGCCAGATTTAAGGGTAACTTGAAAGCTGAGTGAGCTGTCCTCCCTCCTGTCAATAGTGTTGCAGCAATGCCAGAAGAAGCAACAGCCAGGGCAATCTCGTTTCTGTGTCGCACTTTAGTCAAAAGAAGATTGATTAGAAAAGTCTTCCCTGTACCGCCCGGAGCATCCAAAAAAAAATATGCCACCGCGACCATTGAAAACTGCTGTTGTGATCTTGTCAAATGCTTCATTTTGATCTGGGACCATTTTAGGCTCATTTTCCTCTATGTATGTTGCGAGTACATTCGTATCATAATTTCGCTCCATACGTTCTTCACTCGGCAGGACTGAATCAAGGTTTCGATTGGGTTGTGGAAGTCCAAAGCTTTTTAGGTCCGATCCACCCATCAATATAATCATGTCCTCAATGTCTATTAGCACTCTGTTGAAGATGTCGTCACTGTAGTCCAGATCCATATTCTGCTGCTGCATGCGTGCTTGGTGCAGCATGTCTTCGGACAGGTTCTCCTTATGATTCATCCATAACTGTTCGGGAGATGACATGGAGCATGTATGTAGCATTACAACAAACAGATTCCGTAAAACCTTTGGTGATCGAGATGCAGCCGCTTCGAGTGCATTGTTCCAGTGGTCATCGTTCTCCAAAAGGCCTCTAAGCTGGCAGGCCTTTTTGTAAGTTTCACAGAACCGTCCCTGAAATGTTTTCAAATCTTCAAATGATTTTGGGCCTGGTACTTCATGCAGCAGGAGGCGCAGGTGAAAGCACTCTGAATTGTTCGGATGGATGGTGTACACCCGGCCCACTGCATCGCTTGACCTTATTCCTGTTTGCTCAGGTACAACGTGTCCTTGTTTACGACGTTTCCATGTCTTGTTTCCATTGTTCCAAGTGTAATAATTGGGAACTTGGTTGTACAACAGAGTGCGTGCAAACTCATCTTGGGTGCAAAGTCTGAAGAAAGACGTGAGTGTCGTTTCCTGAGGTGTTTCGGCACGTACAGCAGCGTTTTCTGGTGTGAAGTAGACTCTCTGTCCATTCTCAAGGTGGACGCTCAGATGAATCACTGTGGGGTGGCGCTCATGAATAGGAAAGTTGAGTATTCGCCATACTGCTTCATTGCTGCTGATATATCTTCCCATTTGATACTGGACAATTTCATTTAAGTCATTCTCTCCACTGTTCACTTGAAAAAAAGCCATGTCAGATCCTTTGTTAATATACTTACAGACATACTTTATAGACTTAACAGAATTGCAATACTTTACGTTGATATGAGCATTGAAAATTTTTGTTAGTAGAGGGCAATACAGGGACAATCCAAGTATTGTCTATAGACACTTTTATAAACGATGTCAGCCTTAAATCCCCCGTCTTGTGGTGATCTGCGCCGATAAAGTGGATATCCGTTTCGTCCTGTTTGCATCTCTTTCAAAAATTGGCGCGGGTTTCGTTTAGTGCAAATTCCATCTTTCATACATGGAGAGGTTGGATTTATGGATCCGCAGGGGCCGTGCACCATCTGCTTAGTTACAATTGAAAAAAGTCCCTGGTCTTCTTGTTCATTAGGGATTTCTGCACTGATAAAGTCATCCACGCGGTGAACGTGTACAGAGTCCTTGAGCCAAATCAGAATGTGAGCATGAGGAAGTCCTCGCTTCTGCCACTCTATCGTGTACATATGACACTGAACTTCTCCAAAAATCTTTGCCTTTGTGATGAGACTCATAAGCGTTTTTCGTTTCTGATGAAATACTCTTGCTAACAAATCATGACGATCCTGTGGTTTTTGTCCAACAAATAGTTCTTCCTGTATCTCTGTCCAGTTTAGATTGCAGGTGAAAGTGGTGAAGAGGTCTGGTCTGCCGTAGTTTCTCACGTAGGTCATGGCATCTTGAGTACGCTCGTGCATGTACCTTGGACCCCCTGTAAAGCTGGAAGGCAAGATGATCAACTGGCCTATGTCGGAGATATTTCCATCATTCATGACCGCATCCTTCAAATGAGCATACTGTTCAAATCTGAGAGTCCTCTGATTTATTCGTATGTACAATAGTCTTTCCGATTCAATCTTGGCATACATATCAACGATAAATTGGTGGAACAGGTCTTTGCTTCTCAGTAATGTGTTGAAATTTGAAGAACGTATCATCATTCTGTAAGCATAGAATTGCATAGCTGAAATCTTCTTAGTTTGGGGCATTCCTGTAGTTGGATCTTTTAGTCGCAGTTCAAAATGATATCCATCCTCCCCTTGCCAAAAGATGAGTGGATACTGTAGCGCGTCGTAGGACCTGTGCGTCTCGGGAATTTTTTTGAGGGTGGCACTTCTTTCTTCTAAAACTATGTCTCTTGTCCCGTGTTGTTCACCCACCATGATCAAAGCGACTTCTTCTGTTGCGGG
This sequence comes from Dolomedes plantarius, assembly GCA_907164885.2. Classification (NCBI taxonomy): domain Eukaryota; kingdom Metazoa; phylum Arthropoda; class Arachnida; order Araneae; family Dolomedidae; genus Dolomedes; species Dolomedes plantarius. The sequence goes on from OU015491.1 coordinate 109,741,941, forward strand.
GGCGTTGAACCGCCTCCCATGTTCACCGTGTGGGGTTCTGTCCGCTACGATCACCAATTTGAATTCCGGGCTAATCTTATCCATAGCCGACTTAAAGCTCTGGATGTAACAGTTGTGATCATGCAGCATACCTTGCAACTGTAGTACTATGTCTCGTCTGGTTTGTGGCTTGTTTTTACAGCGATGCTCTGCTTGTTGCGTAGTATCTCCGACAAAGTAAATTTGCAAAAATTTAGGCTCTTCCCTCGGTAGAGGCTGCAGACTGCCGATGCGGTGATAAACTTGACCCTGTACCTTAAATGTAGGCATGTACCCGGGCTCTCTAATTTCTTTCGTTGTGCCAAAAGAGGTCATCTGGAAACAGGAATTGTAGCTTCTTATATTAGAAAGTAAATGTTTAGCTTCTTGAGAAGTACCGCTGAGTAAAGAACATAGGGGCTCAGGTGGATCCATCAACTGTGGCAGTTGAACCTTTCCTCCGCTGCAGCACATACCTGTGGCTTCACCTTTCCACTTCTTTGCTCCACAATGTTGGCAAGTTTCAGACATGGATCCAATGTTACACGAAGGATCAGATACGTAATCTGCCGATGGGTTGTAGTGAAAAGCTGCATTTTCAAAATTAGTGTACATGCGCCTTCGAGCAGCACTTATTGTAGTTCTAACCTGCTGTAGTCTTGCTTGTCTCTCCGGAGTACATTCCATTTCTCTTCTTCTTTGCTCTCGTTGTCTGTTTGCTTCCTGTCTTGCTTCTCTTTCTGGAGTAGATTCATCTTCTCTCCTACTTCGATTTCGTTCTCTGTTCTGTCGCTTTTGTGTCCGAAGACATTTTTTTTCTCGGAGGCTGTGGCATATTCAAAGAAAAATGCTAAGGACAAAACATTAGTAAAACATCAAGCACAAAATGAAAGCAAATAAAATGAAAGATCCTGAAATGAAACTAGATTAAATTCGGCAATGGAAGATTAAATTCGGCAAACGGCAATGGAAGTTGAATCTGCAAAGAAAAAAAAAGTGAGTTACCAAAACAAAAAATTATTGAAAAAATATAACACATTAAAACAATGCACAAATTGAATTCAGTTAGGGCCCTCCTCAGCACATTGACTGCCGGACGGTCCTTAAAATATGAAATATGATTTTTTTTTAAATTGAATAACAGTAGAATTATTATTTTAATAGTATTCAAAAGTTATACCATGAGAAAAATAAATATAATATAAATAAAATGAGAAAAAAATAATAGCATCGACTTTTTGTTATGGATCATATTAATGTTAAAAACTATGTGAAGACTAAAGGCATAATCGGAATCTTCAGTTTCACAGTTTGAAAAAGCGCAAAAACCCAACTTTCTTAAAAAGTTGCCTACAAATTTCCGATTTTAACTGAACTTCTATTAACGTAAGGAAAAATAGTTATGTGAAACGATACGAAAACATAAATTACTGTAAACATAAGAAATTAATTAACGTCATTTAAAACTGTACAAATGAAACAAATAATATAAATACCACATTTAAACTCTAAATTTCTTTCATTTCTCAAGCAATATAATAATAACATTTTGTTTAAAAAATTATAACACGTATTCTACAGCTTAAAACTACATAGATTTTTTAATGAAAAAAACATTTCTACATACAGAGGGATGTAATTTTTAAAATCATTGGTGTTGGGTTTCTCAATCTTATCTTTAATTCTGTTCTGAAGTAATGGAAATTCACATATTTTAATCACGATGTTCTCGAATCAGCCTTATAGTGAATTTATCAATGATTTTAACACACGTAAGTAACCACACACACAAACAAACACTTGAAAACAATTATATTAAAAAATAATAGTTTATAAAAATTTCAACTTACGATTCAGCATCAAGCAGCCGTTTTGCAAATTTGAAAATGGTACGCAGTCAACCCAAAGCGAATCGATTCCCATTCGATTTTTCACTTTTAACTGGCAAAATATCCCAAAAAATCAGTACATCTTGAAATGATTTAATTATGATTAAAAATTTTGAATTAAAAGTTTTTGAAGTTCTTTCTAAGTATGTAACATTTAATAAAAAGGTCTGTTTGTTTACGTTTTTAATGTAAACAAACAGACCTAAACGTTATAAACGTTTGTTACGTTTTTAACGTAAACAAACGAAATCAAAAAAATAATATAATGAAAAACTGTTTTACTGTGAAGAAGATTTAATCAATTCAAGATCTCTAATTTTTCTTACATTAAGGGCGATGAATGAATCAAGGGAATGAATGACTCATTGTTGTTTACAACCCAAGGGGAGAATATTTCGTCATTCAATTCCGCTTGAAGTTCCAAGCAGGAAATTTGTGTTGCAGTATCGTTCTTTAAAATTCAGTTAAAAATCGAAATTTTAAGATAGAGACTTGAAATGAGGTTTATATGAATGAGAAAGCTTTCATCTTCCAGATGATGTAAATATTTTCTTTGTAAGATAAAAACACGAAGAGCATCGACCGTAGACGCTAAAAAGGGCATAAATATCTCGAAAAAGTGGGTTTATTATTTTGATGAAAACATTAGTCTGTTTTAAATTATTTTTAAACAAATGAGGTCTTGTTTGAAGGAGAAATGTCTGTAGTCTTAGATTGCAAAAAGATCAAAATTCTACGATAATTTTTTGCCGAGATATCGTAATCTGAAGTTAAAAGAACATAAAATATCGCACAAAATATAAAATAAAAAATTTTCTAGAATAAAATTTAAAATTCGGGCTTCGAGGTGCACCTTCCCATAGTCTGCACTACCCGTGTGCCAAATTTCACGACTGTAAGTTTCACAGATTCGCCTGGGGGCCTCGCACGCACGCACGCACGCACGCACGCACGCAAACACTCTCTTTTATTAATAATATATTCAAATACTAGATGCTAGAGAGCATGGTGAAAAAGCCGAGACCGACAAGAGCAGAGAGCTCAGATGTCGCTAATGCTGTTCTGGATGGTGCCGACTGCGTTATGTTGTCTGGGGAATCGGCCAAAGGTGAATATCCAGTCGTTGCTGTTCAAGTCATGCATGCAATATGTTGCGAAGCAGAAGCGGCAGTCTTCCACCGAACAATTTTCAGTGATCTTCTTTTGAGGACTGCTGTCCCGACAGACAACACGACCAGCGTGGCCATAGCAACCGTCGATGCAACTCTCAACTGCATGGCAGCAGCGATTATAGTGTGTACTTCAACGGGCAAGTAAGCAACTATATGGATGTTATCACTGTTTCATTAATATACCTTGCGATATTTGTACTTTATTTCTAGAATGATAAGTTTAGAGTAATTTTGCTAGACAACCTGTCGACCATCGTTGTTTGGTGGTAAAATTTCTGCCCAACCCATGTTCTTATTCTAAGAGACCTTCAATTTAGTAAGTAGCGTTAAAGAAATTTTATTCTTAGACAACATAAACATATAATACTAAGAATAGTAAGTTTGAAGGTGTATGGAAATTTTATGAGAGGGAAGCATGGACCGATTTACAACTGCGGGGCAATTTTTTCCCTTATTTTCTACATATTCCACCTTCCAGCCCTCATCCTCCTCCAAACACCCCCAAATAATAAAAATATATAGCAGCAATAATAAAAATGTATAGCAGCAATAATAAATATTTATAGCAACAGTTCGGAAGATTCCCTGTACCACGCTGGCGCTCTCAATACCTCACGCGCACAGGTTTGCACAGGAATTTTCATGCTTTAACAAATTTAAACTTTCATTGCTCTTGTAAGTATATTCCTGTACTAGAATCCTTATCTTTCCTCAGTACATCTCTGGCGATCGTAGAGTCAACTTGTCAGTGTTCTAGGCGGGGATTCTGTGTTTCCAAGTTGTTTAAATTGTGTAAAACGGTAGAAAATGTTTTCCGGCTTTTTCCAAGAAAATTATAGTACGTGAGTGTGAGTTGTGATTAATATCGAACACTGATTTACTGTTTAATTATGCCACGCAAGTGTAAAAATCATACGGATAGCTTCTGCTATGTTTGCGGGAACTGACTTTAAAAGCGCAACGGAAACCCCTTTCTCTGCTTCTTAAAGCTGCTTATAAATTTTACTTTGATTGCCAAGTTGGCGATCAGGACAAGAATTGGGCTCCAACAGTTTGCTGCACTACTTGTTACAGTAGCTTGACCAAATGGCTCAAAGGTACCCGTAAATCAATGCCATTTGCTGTGCCCATGGTTTGGCGCGAACCTCGCTGTCATCTCAGATTGTTACTTTTGCATGACTTCCCCCGTCGGGTTCTCTAGCAAAATTAAGCATGCAATTCAGTATCCTAATATCCCTTCCGCTTTAAGACCAGTTCCATCAACGAATATTTGCCAATACCGGTGCCCCCAAAACCCTATGCTCTAGAGCCAGAAACGGATTTGAAAGAATTTGAGCCACAGCCTGAACCATCAAATGATACGTCCACCGATGATGAAGACTGTTCAGCTGATTCAGCTCATCGACAACCTCACCTCGTTACTCAGTCAGAATTGAATGATATCGTCAGGGATTTGGAGTTACATAAGAGTAAATCTGAATTTCTTGGATCTCGACTTCAGCAGTGGAATCTCTTAGAAAAGAGCGTAATAGTCTCTTCTTACAGGACCAGGCAGTCATCCCTGAAATTACTTTTTTCGGAAGATAAAGGCTTAGTGTTCTGCCCTACTTCAAATGCATTGATGATAGAAGTGAAGATGCCATGTGACCCAGAAAAATGCAGGACTATAGTGACAAGAGCAATGCAAGTTTAAACTTGCTAAAAACATAAAAATTCCTCTGCAAACCTGTGCTCGTGAGGTATTCAAAGCGACAGCGTGGTACAGTGAATCTTCCGAACTGTTGCTATATCTTTTTACTATTGTTGCTATATATTTTTATTATCTGGGGGTGTTTGGGGGAGGATGAGGGGGCTGGAAGCTTGCATAAGAAGAAAATAAGTGAAAAAATTGCAAAAAAAAAACGGAAAAATCTATCATTTTTAATGATTTTTTTACAATTTAAGGGGGCAAATCCCCCCAAATCTACCTCCTTACTACAAATGTTCATGTTTGAGAACTTTTCACCTCTCTAGCTTCTCAGAAGAAATGTAAAGGCTAAAATAATTCTTTTCATCCCTCCAAATTATCGAAAAGTGAAAAAAATAGGTGGGGGGCCTCCCCAGAAAACGGTGGGTGATGGGGGGAAAAACGGGGATCATATTAGGATCCAGGAGGTCATTTTACATAAGAATCGGCAAGAATGGTGTCAGAGCCGATTTTCCTGCAGACCAGTGTAATTAGACAGTATACAGCAGAGAAGGTAAATACAGGGTGGCCATAATTAAACTGACAGTGCTCACAGTGTTCTGTAGCGCGATCTGTTTGCGAGAATGACGCCATATTTTGTAGGAAGATTAAACAAGACGGGGGACGAAGAATTCCGCGAAAAAATAAATTAGTTCCAAAAGTCACCGCTAGGGGAATATTTGGCGCTGTGTAATAGAAAATAGAGTGTTAACAAATGCAAATCAATACGGAAATTACCTTTTATTTTGCATTCAAATGAGGTTCAATGTGGCTGCCGTTATTGTGGACCACATATTGCCTTCTGTGCACAGTATGCACAACAGCAGAAAGTACCATGTCTGCAGGAATCTCCCGTACAGTCCGTGATATGTTATCCTTCAACGTAGCCAGGTCCTGGACCACTCCTTCATAGACCTTGGACTTGAGGTACCCCATAGCCAGAAGTCGCATGGGGTAAGATCAGGCGACCGAGGTGGCCATGCAGTTGGAAAGTAGCGGCTAATGACTCTTCCTGTTGTGAATTTCTGTCGTAGCAGCTGTTGCACCCGTACAGCAACGTGTGGAGGGCTCCATCTTGCATGAAAATGATTTCCCCCAGGCATTGTATTTGCTGAAGTGCCGGATGACAAAGCTGTTCACATGTGGCGATATTTCTCTGCGGTAACAGAACAGGGTTTCCGGTCCTGTCGGGGTAATGTTCTCATAGAAGAATGGACCTACGATAAATTGCGCTGTGAACCCACACCAAACAGTTACCTTTGGTGAATGTAAGGGAATTTCTGTGACTGTATGTGGTGATTTGTCATCCCAAATTCGGCAGTTCTGGGTATTCACAGTTCCATGCAGGTAAAAGTGGGCCTCGTCTCCCCATAGATTTTCCACGGCCAAGCTCATCACCTCCATTCTGGCAAGAAAGGTGAGAGCAAAAGTCAATCGCTTATCATGGTCGGGGTACAGACCTCCTGTACACGGCTGATCTGTACAGATAGAAGTTGATAATCTTTCGTAAGATTTTCCATACCGTACGTAAGGCATATCCATATTCCGAGCTAATCCACGAGCGCTAGGTGGCAGCAATATTGTCTGGTCCTCTGTCGAAATCGCCGTGGCAACTGCTTCGAATTGTATCCTGTGGTACAGGTTTCGTCCCTCTGCCTGACTGAACCTTCAGAGAACCTGTTTTCTCAACGTCGCAACCATTGCTTTTAGCCCATTAACTGACACAGGACCGTTACCTTTACGCGCATTTTTTTGTGCGTCTAAAAGCACGAAGAGCGGCTGACGCGTTGCAACTGGTTGAGTAAAAGAATTTGACCAGTAACGCACGCTCAACTAAAGAAGGAGACATTGCAACATAAACTTCAATCCGATTGATTCGAAACGTAACACATTGCCTTTTAAAACCCAAGCAGCTGGCACTGTGCCAATGGATGTAACGTGAAATTTGAATAAAGAACTTCCTCTGCTCAGCGTACGTGATATTGCAGATCACGAGACTTTCGCGGTGTTTATGTAGATTTTACGCTTTTTTAAAAGTGTTGCCATATTGCACTTGAACTAAATAAGAAAATGTGCATAATAAAAGGTAATTTTATTCCGTATTAATTTGCATTTGTTAACACTCTATTTTCTATTACACAGCGCCAAATATTCCCCTAGCGGTGACTTTTGGAACTAATTTATTTTTTCGCGGAATCCTTCGTCCCCCGTCTTGTTTAATCTTCCTACAAAATGTGGCGTCATTCTCGCAAATAGATCGCGCTACAGAACACTGTGAGCACTGTCAGTTTAATTATGGCCACCCGGTACACATTCATCGTTGACAGCATAAGAATCTCCATATATCAAATATAATTTCACTTTATATAGTATAATATGTGTGTGTGTATACAGTGGAATCTCGATCTATCGTTTTTCAAGGGACCGGCTGAAATAAACGATAAACGCTAGAAAACGATAGATGCGGGAATTTAACAAAGCAACATGGTCCTTGGGACTGAATCTAATGAACGACGCATACGGTAAAACGATGATTCGGGAAACCATCGAGATTCCACTGTATATATATATATATATGTGTGTGTGTGTGTGCCCCTTCAAAGTATCGTACGCAGTCTCCACCCATGGAGAAGTTTGTAACAGTTTCCTGCTTTTGCAAAACTACACAAATCAATTTCGAAATTAGATAGAACTTTTTTTAAAACACACTAGGGGCTTCGCCCCTAGCCTCGCTACGCTCGCTCCTCTGTTGAATCAAGTGAATGAATGACTCAATAGTTTTTTACAGCGATTGAGTCATTATTTGTTTACAGTTGAGCTTCCCCCCACCTCCCGACGAAATGGATGAAGCCCGGCGAAATGGATGAATGGGTGAAAAATCGGATCTTCTTTCAAAGGAAGCGAAATGAGAAGATTTTTTTGAAGGTATTTCTTTAAAATTCAATTAAAAATCGAAATTTTAAGATAGAGACTTGAAATGAAGTTTATAGGAATGAGAAGCTTTCAGCTTCCAGTTATATAAATATTTTCTTTGTAGCATAAGTCTGAGCTGCGCGCAGCGAATTTATATATCTCGAAACGCATAAATTTTTCCAAAAAAAGGGTTTCAATTTAATAAAAATATCAGTCTGTTTTAAATATTTTTAAACAAATGAGGTCTTGTTTGAGGAGAATGTCTGAGCTTAGATTGTAAAAAAAAAAAATTCTACGATCCTTTTTTGGCGAGTTATCGTAATCTAACATGAAAAAGTCAATATTTTCCCACAAAACATAAAATAAAACAAAAAACTTAAAGTCCGACGAATATAGACATGTCTTACTTTCTTCTCCACATTGTTCTGCATCGATTGGTATCGGTCTCGACCCCATACCCTCCAGCGGTTTCGCGAGGAGATAGCGTGACAAGCTTTTGACAGCGGCGGCGCGGCAGCGTGGCAGTTAGTTTCTTTTAGAATAGAGAGATAATGTAGTCTCAACACTGTTACTACATATCTTTTTTATCAAAATATGTTAAATGATTATCCCATTTATAATATAAAACTCATAGTCCACACCTCAATTATTGATGCCTGAAGCTGAAATGAAAATCTATACATTTATGTTGCTAAGCCGACTTTTTGGGCAGTCCGTGAGAGAAAACTACTGCATCAATCGACTTCATTTTGGTCTTAAACGAAAGATTGTAATCTGTAGATTTTTCAAATTTGGTTTTTGTAACCGCAATTTATATTAATGAGCGATAATTTACAGTTTAAAAAAATTGCTTTCTGCGCATGCTCAGTGGCATGTTTAAATCTGGCTTTAGAAACTCACTGTTTCTGCGCATGCTCAGTGATATGTTTTAATGATAAACACGTTTAATCAGAGGAGTCTCTCTAGATCTCTCTCTGCCATTTTTATTTTTATGATAATTATGTTTGTGAAACATAAGATTAAACCTGATTGAAATTATTTATTTTGCGCTGTTTAATTAGCGATAATTTACAATTAAAAAATTGCTTTCTGCGCATGCTCAGTGACATTTTTAAATCTGGTTTTAGATACTCACTAAGCACGAGGCAGCTTAAACACATTAATTTGTTTCTGCGCATTATTACGATTTTCAACATTTGGCAATGATGTGTTGAGTATAATTTGTGTATTAGTATATTTATTTACTATCTAGCCGTCATGTTTTGACGGGTACCAACTAGTAGTATTTTAATATCCATAAATCCTTAGTTAAACAAAGTTAACCTTGTAATAGCGTGGGAATAACGCTTACGAAAATGTGCCAGAAGTGAAACTGGTGAAGAAAGGGTTTTGTCCCCAAACGGTTTGTGGGGGATGAAAAGACAATTTTCAGGTCAGGTCCCACTTGGCGCGAACAGGTTTGACAGCGCCTGAGGCATATCGCCGGGCTGTGGAAAAATGCTTCCCCCCGGAAGGGTTGACGTCACCAGGAACCAGTTCAGCGAGGGAGCAAGGTTTGAAAAAGGACTGCATGCCCTCGACGGGGGGTTTTGCGAGGCGTTGGTCGTCGGGTTTTCAGCGGACTGAAGTGATCTCGTCAGCGGGCCACGTGGATCGACAGGACCGTCGAAGCGTGAGCGTTTTTTTCGGCTGTGGGCCGTGTAAACCGAAAGGCAGTTTGCCTTGGCGTATGTTGATTTTTCTGTATAGTGCATTTCCGTGTGAACCTTTCCAGAAAAGAATAAAGTGTTTTTGAAACACTAAACTCCGCTTCTCGAGTCATTTTCTTGGGTTGTGGAAATTGTCACGGCCAGTCAAAGCCGGGACAGTTAGCAGGTGATCGCCCGGGGCACAGCAGTGAAGCGTCTTCGCCTTGGAGCCATCACAACCTCCTTTATCAGTGGTGATTTTATGTACATGGCACTGCAAAATACCGAAATGCGAATTTTTGGTCTTACTCATATTGCGCTGTGTAAACGGAGATAAGAAAAAAATTATTGCTTCATTTGATTGCATCGCTTATCAAGGAAAAGTTTCTTACACCTACTTTATTTTTCTAGATCTGCTCACTTGATTTCGAAATATCGTCCCCAATGTCCGATAATTGCCGTAACGAGAGATGCCTTGGTAGCAAGACAATGTGCTTTGTACAGAGCCATAAGAGCACTTCTCTTCAGAGGTATTTAGTTAACATTAATTATGACTCATTTGCTTCCTTTTCTGTTAAATTGTAAGACTTAAATTGATCAATGATTTAATCCCAAATAACAAACTGAATCTCATAGTTAAATTATTTAGCGTAAATTGTATTGAGAAAATGATTAAATAATTTTCAGTATGACAAGAGTTCTTTCTCATTTTATAACTCAACTAGCGGCCCGTCCCGACTTTGTCCGGGTTGAACAAAATATTATACCAATAAATTTCCAGTTGATAGCCAATAAATTGTAAATCTATTTTTACCTTAATAATAACCTAATAATACATTAAATTAATTTTATATTAGTTAATAATTAAAATAATTTTTTTTAAAGAAAAAGTCGTGCCTAGGAAGAACGGCTAGGTCGAACGTGCGCTAGCGTCAGAACGGAAGCCTCACCGCGATAGCACCATCGATAAGGCTACGTGAAATCTCGGAATCAAAAAGCTGGCTTTAGAAGGACAGTAGCGGAAACAATGGAGGATCTTAGGATTAAATCCCTAACTTTATTTCTACTTGATGCAGATATCATAATATATAGCCTATGTCCATCTGGAATAATGTACGCTTTGCAAACAGTGAAGAATTTTTCAATAGGTACAGTGGTTCTGAAGATACCCCTTCCACGTAGCAGAAATCGCTCTCTCTCTATATATAGTACTAGCGGCCCGTCCCGACTTTGTCCGGGTAGAACAAAACATTATACCAATAAATTTCCAGTTGATAGCCAATAAATTGTAAATCTTTTTTTACCTTAATAATAACCTAAATAATACCTTAAATTAATTTTACGTTAGTTAATAATTAAAATAAATTTTTTAAAAGAAAAAGGCGTGCCGGAGAACGGCTAGGTTCGAACCGCTAGCGACAGAACAGATGCCGACCGCGATAGCATCACGGTAAGGATCGTTGAAATCTTCGGAACAAAAAGCGGTGGAAGACAGTAGCGGAAACAATGGAGATTGTTAGGATTAAGCCCCTAACTTTATTTCTACTGATCAGATATACATAATATATAGCCTATGTCCATCTGGAATAATGTACCTTTCAAACAGTGAAAGAATGTTTCAAACAGGTACAGTGGTTCTGAAGATTACCCTCCACGTACAAAATCGCTCTCTCTTTATATATAAGTATAGATAGCACCACGCTAAGGATCGTTGTAGACTTCGGCACAAAAAGCGGTAGAATACAGTAGGGGAAACAATGGAGATTGTTAGGATTAAGCCCCTAACTTTATTTCTACTGATCAGATATACATAATATATAGCCTATGTCCATCTGGAATAATGTACCTTTCAAACAGTGAAAGAATGTTTCAAACAGGTACAGTGGTTCTGAAGATTACCCTCCACGTACAAAATCGCTCTCTCTTTATTATAAGTATAGATAGCACCACGCTAAGGATCGTTGCAGACTTCGGCACAAAAAGCGGTAGAATACAGTAGGGGAAACAATGGAGATTGTTAGGATTAAGCCCCTAACTTTATTTCTACTGATCAGATATACATAATATATAGCCTATGTCCATCTGGAATAATGTACCTTTCAAACAGTGAAAGAATGTTTCAAACAGGTACAGTGGTTCTGAAGATTACCCTCCACGTACAAATCGCTCTCTCTTATATATAAGTATAGATAGCACCACGCTAAGGATCGTTGCAGACTTCGGCACAAAAAGCGGTAGAATACAGTAGGGGAAACAATGGAGATTGTTAGGATTAAGCCCCTAACTTTATTTCTATTCATCAGATATACTATATATAGCCTATGTCCATCTGGAATAATGTACCTTTCAAACAGTGAAAGAATGTTTCAAATAGGTACAGTGGTTCTGAAGATTACCCTCCACGTACAAAATCGCTCTCTCTTTATATATAAGTATAGATAGCACCACGCTAAGCATCGTTGAAGACTTCGGCACAAAAAGCGGGAGAGGACAGTAGCGGTAACAATGGAGATTGTTAGGATTAAGCCCCTAACTTTATTTCTACGGATTAGATATACATAATATATAGCCTATGTCCATCTGGAATAATGTACCTTTAAACAGTGAAAGAATTTTTCAAATAGGTACAGTGGTTCTGAAGAATTTTTGAGATACGGCTAAATGGTAGAAGTCAAACTTGCCAACTCTTAGGGGTGTTCAAAGTAGTTCCCTCCAAGATCGATGCACTTTTGTAGGCGAATTTTACAAAGATTAAATGTGTCAAGCCATGAAAAATAACGGATGGAATAGATGAAAAATATGCTTTTATAGCCTCATCAATCTCATCTTCGGAATGAAAACGACGCCCACGTAATTTTTTTTTAGATTAAAAAATAGCCAAAAATCACTCATAGCAAGATCGGGAAAAAAGGCGGATGTCCTATCACTGGTGATATTTTGTTCAAGAAATTCGACTGTAATCCTTGCTGTATGAGAAGATGCATTATCGTGGTAAAGCATGAATTCCCTAAAATTCACCTCTTGAAGAATTTCTGGAAGACACTTAGTGGTGTACCAGTTAGCTGTAACTGTCTTCTGATTCTCTGGCTTTATGGTCTTGACCAGCTCTGTATTTCTGAAGAACACGGCATATATTGCTTTTTTCATTGATCGCTGTCTTTTCACCATTGTTGATTTGGGGTCATCTTCAAAGACCCATACTTTACTTTCTTGACGTGTTGGAACGTCTAAAACGGTATGTACGTCTTATCACCAGTTATTATTTTAGAAATAATGCGGTTACCACCATCATTCAGTAATTTTAGGGTTTCTTTACTGATTCTGGCACTCTCGGTGTTATGTTAAATTCTGAGGACTCAACTATAAACTAATTTTTTCATATGCAGTTCTTCATGATTAATTTTATGTATAGCTGCGGATCCACTGTTAAGTTCCTTTTGAATCATTTGGTAGGTACCAGTGGCGTAGCGAGGGGTGGGGCAAAGGGGTCTATCATGCCCCGGGCGCCACTCGCACAGGGGCGACAAATGGTCCTTTTCACTAATTCTATATATTATATTACTATATGTTTTTCCGAAAGGGGGGAGCGCCAAAAAGGTATCGTGTCCCGGGCGCCAGTTATACTCGCTACGTCACTGGTAGGTACAACGATTATCGTCGATTAACATTTTTCGTATGGCAGACACATTTTCTGGGACTACAGCTGACAAAGGTCTGCCTGTGTGTTCTTCTTCCAGGAGAGAATTTCGGCCTCTTCTAAATTCTGTAAACCATCTGAATACAGTGGCACGAGATGGAGCTTCATTTCTATATGCTAATTGTAGACGTTGAAGGCATTCTTCTTGATTTAGCCCCACTTTAAAATCATAACTCGATAATGGTCTCGCGACAACTCCATTTTCTCTTCTTTTAAAATTTATTCTACGATAGCTAAATTGCAATTGTTGCCACAAATTATCGTCTGCGGACACAATAGAATTCAAATTTAAATATCTGACCAATATTCTTTTCTTTTTTCCCCCGCATATCGTTTGCCCCTTTCTCAAAAATTTCAGTATCAGGGACTGTTCACATAGGAGTCCGGTAGCGGAAGCGTTAAAGTATTGAAATATATTTAACCAATGACAAACCTCCAAACGATTAGCAACGAAATTTTTAACGCCTATGATTGGTTTATTTCCGTCTCGGTGCCATCTTTCCTTTTACGCTTCCGCTACCGGACTCCTATGTGAACAGGCCCTTACCCTTGTATGAGAAGGGGAATGTATGTTCTTCGTTGGTAATTGATTGAAATTGGATAAAAGTATAGCTGTTAGAGAAGAATGTACCAAAACTTGTTCCATGCACACCAATTCTACCTATAAGAAAAAAGTGACATGATTTTTTTTGTTTGTTTGTTTGTTCAGTAACATTGTTAGCTCTTAAAAAGCAGGAAATGTTAGTAAAATATGACCAATCATCAAAAGAATTATTTTTTGGAAAATTTTTAGTGAAGCACTGTTCTTCTAAAGGTTAGTTCTAGAATAATGGAACACTCTTCGACGAGATATTTTCCCTTCTTGTACTTCCGAAAAACAAACAAATACGAGTAACCGCGTGCGAGGGTCTCTTTAAAACCAACCTACATCAGAATCTATTTGTCCCCAATTTATAAACATGTAAAGAAGACACAATGTAAAAAAAGAAAGAAAGGAAAAACATATCCTGTTGGCGTAAAACATATATTTATATATTCTAATAATTCGAGAAGCACATATTTTGTGCATGAATATTTTTCTTGCACTCCTCCACATGCTCATAGCGATATTACGTAAGTTACCCTTCAGAAATATTGTGCTTTTGTTTCCTGACGAATATGTGGGTGAATGAAACATACTTTTACTCTTTCACTCACCGTTGACAATGACAGGAATAATTGCCAATAAAAGTTTAAAGCTGATCCCGAACAACTCGAGCCAACAGGCTCTGGGTTTGGTTTGGAGCGCTACGCGAGCTACACGAGAGCTAATTAAACCGGGACCTACAGCTTAAAGCCCATTCCAAACGGCCACAAACATCCATGCCATGAGTGAGACTCGAACTTACAGACTCTGGGACCGAACGTCATTGCACGGCCGTTACTTAAAAGGATTGAGACGAAACACAATTCCCCTTTTCTGGTGGGGATTCGTTTTTGAAGGATGCATTTTCGTTCTTGGAGAAGGAAAGGCAGGAGTATATAATCATAGAATTTCCTTTTTTTTAAATTGATTTTTAGGCTCTCTATAAAGATAGCGGAAGTCGCTCACGTGGTTTAGTGGTTAGTGTAGTGAGCTTAGGTTTAAATCCCGGCTAAGGCTTGGTCATTCGTCATTACCATGTTGTCCCCTCATAGGGAGCAATGCTCACTCACCTAAATGGTGCTCCCACAATGAGGTAGTCAGCAAGACTTCGCGGTGAATAACAAAAGGCGAATGTCTCACGACAAGTGACTCCACATTAGAAATAAAAATAAAAATAAAATTAAAATAGCGGAGTAGAGTTTGACCCTGCTCAAGTTCGTTTCAAAACTGGCATTTTTCATACCTTTTAGCACACATTATAAATTTAATACAGAAAACTATCTGCATATACAGTAACCACCGCTTATAGTGATCAGTGGTTATAAGAATCAATATCGCAAAAACAAAAGTATTATTTCCATGTTAAAATTTTCGTTTTAAAGAATCAATCACCGGTTTTAAGAATCAATTTATACTCTTCGCTTTCCTTTCATTTTTCAAAAAAAAGCCACTTAAACCCTCAAAAGGCACGAAGTTCTTTCTTTATTTTTTTTCAAAGAAAGAGTGATAAGATGGGATGGAATAGAGTAGTAAAATGTATCCCTTTCTTTGTTAGACATAACATAGTAGTTTCCCCTTAAACGCTTTAGCACTACACTGTCCTATTAGCTTGACGCGGGGGCATCTTTACCCTTCAGGGTCCGATTTTACTTTTCTCCACTGACAAACAAACAGGGACTCTTTTTTCACACCTCCCATTTCCTGGTTGTGGCTTCCTGGACCCTGAAACACATAATTTCGGCGAAGTGTCCACTATCACTTAGGCAAACGTGACATTAGTAGATTCAGCACGTTATCAAACCGTGAAACGTAACCTAGAAGGTGAATCTTGGTCTGAGACTATTGGTATTGAAATAGGTATAAACAGCCTCCTGAAAACTTAATTGCGTCAAACTACCATGGAAAACTTTTTCTTGCTCCCTTCCTGTAGTTAAAATGTTAAAACTGTTGAGCAGGTATGTTGTGACAAATATTGGATTTTTTTCTTCTCTTACTACGATCATGTGTAACTACTTATAGGTCTAGAAATTAAGTTGTATTTTTTAAAGATTAATAAAAGATAATTAACATAAATTAAAGAGCATTTTATGGTAAATTATCTAATATATGTATATATGTGTGTGTGTATGTGTGCCTGTCCAAACACCTAAATTTCGGCTATAAGAATCAACCGCTTATAAGAATCAAAAACAGTAATAACAAACGTGATTCTTATAAGCGGAAATCACTGTACTTCTAAAGAGCGTAAAGTTGAGCTATGGAAACACTTTCGACTATATTCTACTTAAAATTAAGTGCAATTTATAAGAGTTCTAAATTCCACAGCATGCCTATTTTTAAACTTTTCGAAAAATAACGACTTAGTATTCCCAATCTGGGAAGTTAGAAAACAAGCTGAACCTAACTATTACCTATGTATTAAAAGCTCTACAAAACGGTGGTTCTCTGCTTTGGAAGCTCGCAATGTTGGTGCAACCAAAGTCAAAACAGTTAAGCAGTCTCGGTCGAAAAAAAAATTCGCCCTCTTAATCAAAATGATAATTAGAAGATACCTCATAATTTAGGCAGCGAAAAGTTTGTGATGAAAAGAATTCTACTACTAGTATAATATGGCCAGCAAAATAATACTGTTTAATAAATGAATTCATAATTTATCAGCTTATATTACTTATTAAAACCGGTGGATATTTTGGTCTGTTATTATTGTTTTAACTATTCAATATTAAAAGATTATTTTATTTAGTTAGAAATTTTCGCAAGCAAAATATATATTTATATATATATATATATAGGTGGTTATCAAAATAATGGAAACACTTAGGAAAAACATGAAATTCTTTATTAATATGACATAGGACCATCTATGGCATTTAATACCACCTGGATTCACTAAGGAAGTAAATTATGCAAGTCATGAACAGTGGTTAAGTACCAGTACTATACGCATGCTTGATTTTGCCCGAAATTTTCGGAAAAAATTAAAATTCGACTATAATACGCACTCATAACTTTTCAATATTTTATTTAAAAATTGCACAAATATTTATAAACATAAATAAAATTTGTAATAAAAAAAACGAAAGCGTCAAATTCGGTAAGAAAAAAAAGTTTAAATTGTTAATTCAAAACAAACAATACTGTCAAATTATCAGTCTTGATCACTTTCACTAGAATACAGCTCATCTATTGTTGTCGAGTCCATGTCTTAATTATTGTTGCCGTCGTAATATATATCGCCATCATCATCCTCACTTAACGATACGAACTGCGAGTTCCGTTTGTTTAAAAGGAATACCTGCTTAGTAAACGGGTGGATGAATCACGGAGTGCAGATACGCACGCACCCGTGTTGCGACAATGTCTTACAGCTGCTGTACGTTCGTTTATCCAATGTTTAAAACTACGTTTTTTTTTTTTTGTTTGTTCGCGAGTATAATACGCACCCTCATTTTTGCGGACTAAAATGTGAAAAAAAAGTGCGTATTATACTAGAGATTTTACGGTAACCACGACCAAGGCACTCCACTTGCAAAGACACAACTTGATTTGGATCTTGCTTTGCGTATATGTGCTGTATTATGGTGACAAAAATTGATTACATTCAAAATAACGAATATAGTGTACTAATTAGTTCTCAAGAGCAACAACCTGAGTGTATAAAACTCACTATGTTACACCAAAAAATGTCGCTGTGAGTATGCATAATAATTTGAAGGGTATATTTTTATTGTTGATAAATTTCTTTTGTATTTAGGAGAAAGACTGGCTGATTGGATCCAAGATGTAGAGGCTCGCATAGATTTTGCTGTGAGCTATGGAAAGAAAAACAACATTCTGAAAAAGGGTGATCAGGTAGTCACCGTAACAGGATGGAGGAAAGGAACTGGTTCAACCAACACTCTTCGAATGTTAACCATTGACTAAAGTAATAGACACGTTAGGCATACTTATTAGTGTAAACAGTCAAAACTATTATGACTCTTCTAAATTAAAAGTATTTCAGTTCCAAGTACAAAATTAGCGGGCAAAAAAAGAACACGTTACGAAAAAAAATATCTGAAAAAGAACAGTGGAAGTTTCCTCTTTACTTATCCACAAATTCAACAACAAATGTTAAAAACGAAAGTGGAATTTCGGTACGATGCAAATTTAAGGACATTTATTCTCTTTTTCCAAGTATTTGCAAACCATTTACTGTTTCATAATAAATTTAAAAAAAAGAACTCCTCTCCTAAGTGTGACTTATTATATGTGCTTTTACTTCTTTAGCTGTTTTTATTAATGAAAATACACCCATCCCTCGATTCAAGCAACAGATACATTCCGCGTTAAAGCGAAACATGAGTAAATTGAGTTTAAGGAAATCATATAAAACTGGGAGATAGGTAATAACCCCCCCCCCCCCCCCCACCCCCCCAAAAAAAAAAGGAATGCCTAGGATATATAAAAAATGGCAACATATGGTCCAGAAAAAAATGCATAATTGAAGAGTAAGAAATGATTAAAAAGGGTTAGATTTAAATGAACATATAGTTTATTTTGCAGACACAAAAAGATAGAATTATTGCACTAGAATAAAAAAAATATGTATACCAAAACATTATAATACAATATGTAATTATAATATAACCTACCGATAAACTTATGTATGCATTATTGTTAAGTAGTTTTAACGGGAAATTCCCATATGAGAAAAAAAATTAAACCGCGTAAATCGAAGAATGCATGAAATATAAATATATAAACTTTCTAATTTACTAAATGCAAAATTTCATATTACCACTCAGGTTTATTCTAAAATATGTATATTCTTGTTTGTAACTAATGCAAAATAAAATAGCTCAGTTTATTCCTGATAAAAACTGTGACATGCTCTTTGAAACAGGATCACGAATCTCAACACACAGGCATACACAAGGCTGCAACTACTGTATAAAATTACACATTTATACATACACTCAGAATATCACAGCCCCTTTACACTCAATTACATGAAACACTATAAACTATTTTTGTCATTACATCTTACTTAAAATATCAAACTAAATGTGTTACTTTATATTATAACTAGCTGAATACCTGTGCTTAGCTACGAAGTACATTCAAATTAAATAAATGGTCAATGTATGCAATTAATTTGTATGTTTAATATCTATATAACATACTAATTTGAATAAAATTCTTAAAAAACTTCCATCTCAAATAGTCTAGTGGTTAAATTTTATCTTTTACCGTATTTTAATATTATTTTTGTCAATTTATTTCATTGTTATGCATGTGTCGTAAAATTAATTTAAAATATCACAAAAAGAAAAGAAACCACGTGATCAGCATTTAATAAATTAAGTTCTAAAAATTAATCTTTAAAAATTCACCGAAAATCAGAAAATGGAGGTAAATATTCGAAAAAGATTTCATTCAAAAGGAATTTTTATGATCCTTCTCGTGATATAAATTTTATAACCCTCAGATTATAATACATGCGAACTTAAAATAATTTAGAAAAACAACTTACAAATTTAATTTTAAAAAATCTAAGATTTTTTCAAAAATATTTCTTAGCGCACCCCTATACTATAAGAAGAATCGCCGTGCAAAATTTCAGCCTTTTAGATCCAGCGGTTCGGTCTGTGCGTTATGTCAGTGAATCACGGAACTGTTTTATATATATATAGACTATATAACTGCAAAATTAAAAAATATATATATTCCATCTTGTGTGTAATTTAAACTGATCTTTTATTTAAAAAAACTTCCATACATTATACCATGTATTTGTTCGGCAAGCTTGGTCTGAACAGTACCAAATTTTTTCACCTGAAGCATGTCACAGATGCTGAACATACTGGAGAACAAATGAAGCTAAGAATAAATTACTTCAATTAGTTGTAATTTAAAATACCCATCTCCCGTTAAATACAATTTTGAACTCCAATGGGTTGTGGTGCTAATAGCATTACATGGGAGTTATCAAGATATACAAGGTGTCGGAATTCTTGGCATAAGTGCATCAGTCACCTATTAGATTTCAGCTCATGATTTTTTGGTCATGTAACGTTTGCCTGAAAACCAGACTGTCTCCATGGGATATCCTTTTATATATTTAAATTTTAAAAATATCATTAATCTACTTAAAGTCCTAAATTTATATGTCAAAGTAGGAAAACAAGGCAAATAATACAAATGATTTTTAAAGAAAGTAAAGTACCAAAAGTATTGAGAAGCAAAATGTAGCTACTGTTTAGCATTCAAAAGTTTACTCTGACAGTTTTCACCATAACTAAACTCTTATACAAGCTGAAATGACAAGTAATTTTTTTTCATTGATAGTTATAAAAGATACGTGACAATAAACAGTAATAATTCAGGTATATACCACAATACTATCTCCTTGTAGATCAGCTTTTTCTAAGTTTTACCCATATATCCCCCCAGTGGTGTAGCGAAGGGGGGGGGGGGGTCTATCATGCCCCGGGTGCCACTCGCAGAGGGGCACCAAACGGTCTATCTTTTTAACTAATTCTATATATTATATTACTATATGTTTTTCAGGGGACGCCAGTTATGTTCGCTATGTCACTGTATTTCCCACTAGGTAGCATAATAATTCAGATAGTATTTTCCATTGGAATGCAGCCTGAAAAACTTTACTCAAGGCCCCTTAGGTCCATTTCTGGTCATTACACTATTACTATTAACTAGCTGAATACCCGTGCTTTGCTCACGGAGTACATTCAAATAAATTAATAATACGGTCATGTATGCAATTAATGCCAAAAAAATATATATCTATTATAAAAAAATCGTAACAGATATTTTTATAGACAAAATAATGCAGAAGTAAATATTCAAATTAAATCTAATAGAACATACTAAAGAATATAGTACAGTTAATATAGTTTGAGGAACATTTCTTTTACAGTATTTTAATATTTTTTTGGATAATGTCCAATCACCTGCCGCATTAGCAATACATTTTTTTTGTCTATTTCGTTGTTATGCACGTGACCCAAATTAGTTTAAAGTATCACAAAAAGAAAAGAAACCACATGATCAGCATTTAATAAATTAAATTCTAAATATTAATCTTAAAAAAGTCACCAAAAACCGAAATAAGAATAAAGGATTTGAAAGATTTCATTTTAAAGCAATCTTTTATGATCTTTCTTGTGATATAAATTTCATAACCCTCAGATTATATTTTAAATGCAAACTTAAAAAAGTATAAAAAACAGCTTAAAAATTTAATTTAAAGTAATCTAAGAAGAATTTTTCAAAATCTTTCTTAGTGTACCCCTACATATAAGAAGAATCGCCATGCAAAATTTCAATCCCTTTTAGGTGCAGCGGTTTGGTCTATGCATTATCTGTTGTCTGTCAGTCGTCAGTCAGTCACAGACTGTTTAGATAATATATAATAAATAGTACTCAAAATTGACAGTAAGGGAAGTATCACTAGCTCTTCTGCGGACATATCCCTGATGTCTCATACTTAGTTTGAAAGTGTTTTATTCATGTTCATTGTTGAATGTATGAAAATAAGACTTCAGTACAGACTCAAGTGCTTTATTCAGGCTTGGGTGTATTTGTTTGAAACATATAAACTGTGACAAAAGGAAACAGTTACACTGATCCAATTCATTCACTGAATACAGATCACACGATATCCTCTGTCACTAGGGACTATCAACCAGGGCTAGGTGTGAAGCTGGATTGCTTTGAAGTTTCACGTCAGAAAAAGCCACAGAATTGAGAGCCACATTTGGAAAAATATTATCACTACATTCATGCATACATCACATATAAATATGCAGAACACTGAGTTGATAAATTACTTTCAAAGCATCCTCTTTTGTTAAAATACACTTGCATCTTTCTTCTTATAGTTATTGAAGACCAACTTCTCTTCTTTATTAAATGATCTAAAGCAGAACTATTCAGGTTCAATAACATTCATTAAATTTACTAATATGTTACGTAAATTTTCAAAACCATAAGGATGCAAGTTTTTACAACCTTGCAAACTTTAAGCGTATAGAACTTTGTATATTACTTTACGCATGCATATATTTTCCAATCTTAGCAAAGTGCAAAAGAACTCGCATACATTCAAATTCTGCTGCATAAGCACAACAAAATAAATTTAAACAAGGCATAATAATTAACAATACATACATAAAATATAAATTAAAATATGATAAAATTAACAGTGCTAAATCGCTTAAAGTCAAACAAGAAATAATTGTGATTAATAAAATTATCATATTTCAAAATACAATTAATTCAAATTAAACAAAATTGAATAGAATAAAACTGAAAATCATGTCTTCTTTCATATAATCCAAAATAATATTCTGTACAATATCAGTAATAACATAATATTTAAATAAATTTTGAACACAAAACTCATTTTTGTAAACCGATTTTTACACAGGCATAAGTCTTAAGCACAAAATAATGCTTAAAATGCCTCCTTGCACATATAATGCAATACAGCAACACAGCTAAAAGTTTAATATTTTAACAAATAAAGTTTTCTTTAAAATACATCAAAGTTTTATGAAAAGTTCAAACAATATATATTCAATGAGTAATTTAACATTGTTCCCATTTCTCAGATATACAAAGTTCTGGGGAGATTCAATGAAGAAATTTACTAATTATTTCATTTCCTAGAGTACATTTATATATAAAAATTGTTAACTGTTTGAAAATCTGTCTACGGTTGGGGTACAAACTAGCATTAAACAGGTAAAAAATAGAAAATAGAGCTCAAAACAGAAATACAAATGAAAATGTAGGCAGCAAATTCTAAATTATAAACTCTATAAAATGCTTATTAATACTAGTATCATATTAAGAAATATTTGATTATTAAGTTGTTAAAAGAAATGCATGAATAGAATAAAAGATCTCGTAAAATAATAATAATGAAAAATACTTTGCAAAATACTTCCATTATTAAGATAAAAATTAAATTTTTCTGTCAATTATATGACTTCATTTATCAGATTCACCAAGAATAAACAAACATCTTTCATGTAAGATTGTATATTTATATATATACAGCAATATGAGTATTTATAGATAGTAAAACAATCTAAATGAAGAGGAAAAAAGAAGTTTCAATTTTTACAAAGTAATGAGAGATGATCTGATAAATGCATGGAAAAATAAAATATCCAATAAATGAAAATGATGTGAAATGCCTATCAGATAAGAAAAAATTTACAGTTTGAAAAATAATTTCAAAATTTCTACCAATGAACATTAAGTATCTGGTCACGTAATATAAAACTATCGATGATCTGATAAAAGAAGTATGTATCATCGATCATAAACCTGCTGACTTTTTTTATACACCTAAAGAATATATTCATATTTTCACAGAGTTTTATTACAATGTTTCTTCACTAAGTAACAGTTCAATTCTCACGATT
Source organism: Dolomedes plantarius (assembly GCA_907164885.2). Lineage (NCBI taxonomy): Eukaryota > Metazoa > Arthropoda > Arachnida > Araneae > Dolomedidae > Dolomedes > Dolomedes plantarius. The sequence goes on from OU015491.1 coordinate 109,765,109, forward strand.
AAAAATTAACACTTATTTACAAAAGACAAAGTGAGAATTTACAGAAGGCCATTATTATTATTATTATCTTCACACAAGAAGTGAAAAAAAAAGCAATCCAGTAAAAGGTATAGATCACAGGATACTATGTATATACTGTTTTATATATTTTAACTACACATGTTTAGCAACAACGGTTTCACAATAGCAGAAACAAAGGAGAGGCTAGCATGAGGTGCGACTATACATGCGCATGATCATTTAGCAAACTACTATGCTCTTTTATAGTAGGGAAAGAGGGCACAATGACCAAAACCTACTGTCTTAATACAGCATTATCTCCTTGACAACGTTGAATAGATCAGTGGAGGTTTCTCTACGTGCAACAATGCCGTGGTAGCAAACTTAACTGTACATATAGAAACAAGCAAATCATATTTCCCACATGAAAAACTTTACACAGGAATGATTCAGTTAACAAATTTTGCTTACTAAAAGCAAAAGAGCGCTGGAGACTTCCAGATTTTAAAATGCAACAAAATAACTATACATCTTATGAAAAAACAAATGAAGACATGTACATAAATAAAAGGTGTTTTTGTTTTAATATGTATATAAACATTTATGAATGTAGGATTTTGGAAATAATATTTTCAAATACCACTTATATGAATAGAACGCTAAATTATAACTCCAATGGATAAAAAGTATGAGTTCATATATATATTTTTTTCCTGGTTTGAAGCTGGAATAAGAAAGTTCAGTGGTCAGGAATAAGGCAATAATCCAATAGCATGTAAAACTGGTAGCTGATGCGAATACCACATACATCTACACCTGAATATCTGAAACATTTTGCTTCTAGGTGTAATGCATACAATTAAGTTTCACCTATGAAAGGAGAAAAAAATCCATATAAGGCAAATACAATAAAAATAACATTACATAAAAAAATATTTACATGCACTGCTGTCATAAAAATAGAATGAGTTATGGTACTGAACACTATAACTTGAAATTGGTGAATGCTACTTAAAGACACATCAGTCTTCAAACAATGCAATGTTAATAAGTCTTTTAAGATAATAATCTCCCCCCCCCCCAAAAAAAAAAAAATATATATATAAATAAATAAATAAAATAAATAAATAAATTTATAAGCAGGTGAATTTGTTCTTTTGTTATTTTCCGAAAATATTACATTAAGCTCTAACAAAAAGGCAATTTAGTATACATTCAAAACAAACACGGTCCTTATTATAAAAGCTTATCTAGAATAATGAACTCTTAGTGAAACTGCTCTCCATTATGATTTTGTTACTATATATAAAAAAATAATTCCTTTAGACAGCTTACAGAAATGGGATGTTCATATAAGAGTAATAAAATTTACTGAAGATTATAACTGTCATCACTGCTTGAAATTATATATGAATGATACGACTTACATAACAATTACTCTAAAAAAATCATCAGATTCCTAGGTTTCTGCTGCCAATCCAGATATATACACTGTTCAAAATTAAGAGAATTTTCACATTTTTATTTCATTTCTGGAAAACTTAGGGACAGATTTTAATGAAATTTGGTAAGAATACACAGTTATATAAGAGACAAATTTATACAATACAACAATCATAGTACATACTCATGATCATTAGTTAGGCTCATCAACGCAGAAATTCCAAAATCCAGGTTGCAATATCAAATATAAAATGACTATAATATAGAATATGGATGCCTCTCACAGTCATACAGTTCTCCTAGTGTGTTGCTATACTGGAAACGAGGTAGTTAGATGAGTCCCCATGACAGTCAGTCCCACTCCTGCAGCAACACAGTTTTCAGCTCCTCGATGGTTCTCGGAGGGGGATGACAAATTACAGTTGCTCTCGAGAGTCCCAGGCATGTTTGAATAGGGTTTAGTTCTGGATATATGGCTGGTCAATCCTTCCAGTGAATAGCCCCACTTTCAAGATAATCGTTGACTAGGTAAGCCATATGTAGACGAGAGTTGTTGTTCATAAAATTACACCAAGGGCCAACTGCGCCCCTGAAAAGTTGAACTTAGGGCTGTAAGATCTCATCCTGATACCTTTTGTCAGTCAGGGATCCTCTGTCAAACACATGGAGAGGTGTGCGACATCTAACATGATGCCTGCCCAAACCATGACACACGCCCTGCCATAGCGGTTCCTTTCTTGGATGTTGGATGAAAGGTCTAGGTTCTCTGGTTCTCTCCAGATGAAGGTACATTGAGAATCAGTGTCCAGGCTGAATCACAACATGTTTGAGAAGGGAACATTACCCAAATGCAGTTTGGTCCAAAGTTGATTTTGTCTGCTCCAAGCTAAACAGCCGCACAACACTCCATGTGTCTGAGAGAGGGTCTGTGACTGAGAGGTATAGGAATGAGATCATACAGGTCTATGTATGACTTTTCAGGGGTGCAGTTGGCCCTCAGTTCATTTTTGTAGATGACAAAGCTCATCCACATAAGGCTCACCTAGTCAATGATTATTCTGAAATTGAAGATATTCACCGAATGGATTGGCCTGCCAGATATCCAGACCTAAACCTTATTGAACATGTCTTGGCCCCTCTTGGGAGGGCAATTGCAGCTCGCCATCCCCCTCCGAGAACCATCCAGGGGCTGAAAACTGCATTGTTGCAGGAGTGGGACTTATTTCCACAGGAACTCAACTACCTTGTTTCCGGTATGGCATCGCACTATGACAGATGTACTACTGTGAGAGGTGTCCATACCCCCTAGTAAAGTCATTTTATGTTCAATGTTGCATTGTCGGATTTGGACATTCCTGTGGTGATGAGCCTAACTGACGATCATGAGTGTGTACCATGACTGTTGTAAGATGTAATGTTTTCTCTTATATAACTGTGTGTCCATACTAAATTTCATTAAAATTCATCCATTAGTTTTCCAGAAATTCGATAAAATGTGAAAATTCTCTTAATTTTGAACACCAGTAATATTTTCTTAACCAAAATCAAATATAGTTCTTGGGAAACCTTTAGTCAAAGTAAATAATTGATATGCAACTTATACAATTTTAACAACAGAAATAACATTCAGTCTACAAGAAAAGCTCATCTGGTTTAAATAATCCAGTCTAAGAAACTGACGGTAGATGAAATAAATAAGAAAGAGAGAGAATAAAAATGTATGTTAGAAATATTTGAAATAATCATTCATAAGACTCCAAATATAATTTGAAGTAATAAGAGTTATGAACCAATTCCTCAAAAAATATGTCGATATTCCTGGTGAGAATAAAAAAAGTTCTTACTATATTAGCATAATAACTCCATCAAAACATATCAGTCATACTTCTTATTAGGTTTAAAAAAATAAATAAAAATCTTCTATGTATAATATACATTACTGGATAAATGAAATATGAATTACATCAGTGCAAAGAACAATATTAATAATAGTTCATAAATTCTCTATTTACAAATAGATACTTATTGCATGGGTACAGGGGATGTTAAAAGCTAAGAATCCATATTTAGTGTGACCTGACATCTCTAACAGCATTGACAAATGTCACTCCTGCCTTTTTCCTCATGAAAATGACACATTTATAAGACAGGAGAGAAAAAACAGAAAGACTGCAAAGATCTAAAATGTTCATGTCCAAAATTCGACATTACTTTGATAACTATACAAAAATCTATCCAGAAAAAAAAAATTTAAATTGACTCAGGTGGATCCTAGAAGATAGTAACCAGATAGAATCATTTAAATTTATAGTTTTCTCAAATACAAGTTTTACAGACAAAATGAGAGAATATGAACGTCTGATGGACTGTAATAAGCATTAGAAAATACACAGTCTAAGTCATACTTACATCATTGAATTTATCTCTTTAGTCAGAAGGGAAACGTGAATCTCTGTTTGCAGATCTTGCTCTTGCACCTAACTTTTGAACAGGAATCATTGATTTAATTTGAGGACTCTTAAATTTTAGTGTAGGAATCTGAGATTTTCTCTTTTCATTTGCATCATTTGGTACTTGTGACGATGCTACCACATCTGGAGTCAACACTTTCATATCATTAGACATCCCAGCATATAGATTAGTTTTGCCCTGAGCTCTCCTACTGGGTGGTGTTTGAGACAGTGTTTTCGTTGGCGTTTTAGGAACAGCCATTTCTCTTGCATTGTGAACTGACCTTGGAGGCGAAATTTCTGTCTTTTTCTTCGCTTTAGAGCTGCTCGCAATAGTGGGCTTAGCAGCCTTAGGAGAAGGAGTCTTGTTCGGTGGTTGCTTGTTAATGCCATGACTTATTTTTTCCCACTTTTGTCGAAGCATTTTAAACTGCTGCCCTTCCTTGACATCTACATTAGGAGATTCATCAGTAGCTGTTGCTGGTGAGGCTACATGGTTAGCATGATCTATCTGAGAACTACAACCACTATCTGTGCTAGAACAAAGTGAGAAATGTGGAACATCCCCCTTCTTACCATTAGCTTCAGAATCCCGTGGCAGTAGAGTATCTCTTAAGAAATTTAATGGCACTGCATTTCTTCCACTTTGATTCTTTTCTTTCTTAGTCTGACTAGTTATATTGAACTCCTCTGCAAATTTGCATTTGGAAAAGGATTAATAGTAATTCCAGGCCAAACCTGGTTCTCATGGCACTCTTCTGCATCACTTCTTATATTCATTAGATTGTTGCAAGGAGATAATGCCTGATTATGTTTAGTTTTCAAATTAAAATCATTTATTTTATTTCCCACTGCTTGTTTGTATGGTGAAAACTGCAGGTTAAGATCTGCAAAGTTTCTATCTTCATGATCTTTGGAAGCTTTACAATCATTTGGATGATCAGCAGCTGGTCTGAAATTTCCCTCACTGTATTTTTTCCAGTTTTCTCCTGATGTTACTTTTGTTTCAAATATAATATCGAGATTGAAAGATAAATTGGAGAGTGGACTGACCAATTCCTTTAGCTCATGGCGCAAGTGTACAGCTGCAGGAAGAGCCAAGAGACTTAACAGAGCAGTGGGATGATAATGGTGGCATATAAGACTTTGACAAGCACATAGGTGCCCTAACCACCATTCAAAACAACCAAGACTGAAAGAAAGAGCAAAAGAACTTTATTAAAAAAACACAGAGCTAATAGTAATTATAATTTACTAGTTATAAAGTAAATACATTGATTACTAGAATCTTCTTTAACTTAAAAAAAAAAATTCACTCATCAGGAGATATGAAAGTTATTAGGAATTATAAACTAATATCACAAAAATGCATTTTATATATAACAAACTACTTTAAAATGGTCTTGCTTTCTACTTCAAGCTCTAGCCAGATAAAATTAATCATAGAAAATCTACAAATAAATAAAACTGAGGTTACACTATTTATTTATCCAGCTTTAGAAACTGAATTAAATGAGTAAATAACACATTTACTTTAGAGGATATTATAACACAGACAAGTATGCAGAAAACAGGGAAAAAAACATTAAAACAATTTCCTCATAGCCTTGAACAAATTATGCCGTTATAAATCTTTTAAAAGTGTTATCATAATTCAGATTCAATGCTTCTATACACAAAATATCATGATTTGTATTTTTAAGAGATTATGTATCTATGCATTAATTAATAAATTAGTCTCTTATTTGAATCTCTGTCTATAAATCTTATAAATTTTCAGGTATGAGTGTAGGTGTTATGCTAAAACCAATGCAGCGAAGATCATTTGGAAAATGGCAACTGAATCTAACAATTATTTATTCCTGAATAACTTACAGAAGGTTGAACAAATTAGAAATTCCCTAATGTTTAGTGAAAGACACAAGATTTTTAAATAGAATGGTAAATTTGCTTTTGAGCACTATAGTCATCTTTTTGTTACACAAGGGTTAAACAGACCTTTCATACAGAATGTTACACAAACTTAGTGTAGCTCATATATATATTTTTTCTTTTTTACAATTCTCAGACACAAAGAGAATTAGGTTGCTGATTTTAATGTTCATAAAGTAACCCAGTGGCTAAGTGGTTAAGACACCAGCCTGTCACTCCAGGGGTGTGGGTTTGATTCCCTCACAAGACTTTGTTCTATTCTGGGGAACTTGTCAGTCTTCCGCCTGCAAAAGGAGCCCCGTCCAGAAAGGAGAGCTGCAATCCATCGTCTATCGCCGGTGTCATTGTTTGTTGATAAATTCTTCTCTGATTGTGTGATTTATGTTTCTATTTCCTTGTATTCATATGAACACCGGACTGAGGTGTGACAGTCGTCAACCCCAGGTACCTCAGTCACACACACACACAATGTTCATAAAAAAAATTAATTTAAGATAAAAATAATTTTAAAAAAGCAAGTTATGAGTCAAACAAACTATGCTGTCTGATTAATAGAATTGACACAACATTTTATCACTTAAGGCAAAATGATGACTCTAAATTTGTTGATAACAAAAGAGGCATAAATACTAAATTTTATATAACAGTTCCATAACTAACTGACAGATAATGCACAGACCAAACTGCTGGACCTAAAGGGCTGAAATTTTGCATGGTGATTCTTCTTATAGTGCAAGGGTGCACTAAGAAAGATTTTTGAAAAATTCTTCTTAAGATTTTCTAAAATTAAATTTTTAAGCTGTTTTTGTAACTTTTTTAAGTTTGCATTTTAAAAAATAATAGGGGGGGTTATAAAATTTATATCACGAGAAAGATCATAAAAATTCCTTTAAAATGAAATCTTTTTCGAATCTCTACTTCCATTTTCTGATTTTTGGTGAATTTTTAAAGATTAATTTTTAGAATTTAATTTATTGAATGCTGATCACGTGGTTTCTTTTCTTTTTGTGATACTTTAAATTAATTTTGCGTCACGTGCATAACAACGAAATAAACTGACAAAAAAATACTAAAATATGGTTAAAAGATATAATTTAACCACTAGACTAATTGAGATGGAAGTTTTTTAAGAGTTTAATTCAAATTAGTATGTTTTATGGATATTAAACATACGAATTAATTGCATACATTGACCGTTGTATTTAATTTGAATGTACTCCGTAGTGAAGCACAGGTATTAAAATAGTATATATATATATATATATATATATATATATATATATATGTGTGTGTGTGTGTGTGTGTAGAGAGAGATCGAGACTTATTTTGCCTAATACCTATAAAAGTAAATTATGTCTTTTAAAGAAATTGATTTAAAAAGTATAATTTAAAAGCTATCAGATAAGGAAATATATACATATTTTAACACAAACACTTCACTGAGAACAGCTTTTTCTTTGTGTAATTATTCATGCAAATTTTTGTACATACAAAAACATTTTACTACACTGGAGTATTACTTTATATAAGCATTTTTGAATAATTTACTATAAAAAACTTAGCTCTTTAAAGAATTAAATTAATATTTTTAAAAAATCCATAACAGCTTTTCTTGTCCTTTATTAATTACATTAAAATTTTTATTTACATGATAATTCAATAAATGTTGAGCATTGTAACTGTAAGCACATTCAATTCAGTTGAATCTCCAAATTGTTTCCCCATATGGTGCCACTTTTTTTAGAAAATCTTATACACAAAAACATTCTTTACTAAAATTAATTAGCTACATGAATTAACAGGTAAATATTAATATAGCCTTACTTCAGCAAACCTATGATGAAAGCATTGAATCGATATGTACTGTCTGTAAGAAGCTTTTCTGAATTCACATGGTTAAGTAGATCTTCTACATCTTTTCTTGTTTCCCCTACAATTACATCAGTCGCAAAATAAATTTTAAAAATATATAACAAATAACAAATGAAATGAAGTAATTGATTTTTATCTAATAAACAGTATTCATGTTTTCATTAAATATACATATAAAATAATACTGCACTAATATCAAGTTATTTTTGTTTAATGAATGTTCTAACAAACTAAGCAGAATATGTTCATAAGATGAGTATGTGAATATGTTCATAATATGTTCATAATATTATCATTAGATTTCTTAAATTTGCCAGACAAGGATTATGAAGTCAAATTAAACAATACTAGGGGTATAACAAAATTGAAAATTCTATTGTTTGACAGTTTTAACTAACATATTACTATCTCCATTCCCAGCATTTCTTATTTCAGTTTTAAAGACTGAAGAAGCTTTACAATTTTATATAAAAGTTATTTTGATAAAGAAACACCTTTTCACTCATTTATGCACTAAAAAGATAGAAATATAAGTATAGGTTAACAAAATGTAAAGGTTTAAGAAATTGAAAAATAAACTAACCTCCTTGAAATAATGATGTTTGATATTGTTAACAGTTGAAACAAATAGAGCAGGGAAAGATGAATGTAGAGATAAAAAACAGAGCACAGAAATAAAAAAAAGATGATTAAATGAACAATTCAAACATAATTTAAAGAAAAGATAGAACAAAGAAATTATAAAACAAAGAATATAAAAATTAAACAAAACTGAGAAATAACAACTATGAAAAGTCCATTTATAACCTTATCTTGAATGTAGTTGCTTATTTTCCATAACAAAAAATTCTAAATGAACATCTCAAAATAAACAAATGAAAACAAATATAAATCATTAAAATAATGAATAAATTATTGCTAAAAAAATGTGTAAATGGTAAAAAATAAAAATAGTTTCTACAAATTATACATGCAATTTTATAATTTTAGAGCTAGATATTCAACATTCCACAAATATAAAATTCACTATACATAAAATACCTCACACACATACGGCATTTTTTCCCTGGCATTTAATAATTATACAGCAAAATTAAGAAAACTGAACAAAAAAATCTTTTATAAACCCATATCATCAATTTATTTAAAATAAAAACATTATGATTCTCTAAATTTATATTCATTGTAATTATAGTAAGGTCATATTTAATATTAGAAATATGTAAAGTTGAAAAAATAGTATAATATCTAATCTAGAAAACAAATGATAAGATATTTCTTAACTTAATTTAAATCATAGAATTATTTTACTAGTTCCTCCCTAATTACAACCTTAATTCCTACGAAAACTATCAGGCTCTACAATGTTAACCTCACTTTAAATTTGAAAGCATTAATTAACCTAAATGTTGATTTCTCCACATTATTTAATCTTTTAAATATAAATTTAAAACTTTCCAAAGAAAATAACACATACAACGCATATAAATAAAAATAGAGAAAAATATAAAAATATACAGGAAATTAAATGAAATATAAATTGCTTATGAACAGAAATATAATAAATAACCTTGTTTAATTGAAGCTCCAGCAACTTTCCATGGAGAATTTGGCAAAGGTCCAAAGAAGCCTTGCACAGATGGTAGTAGACCATCCGACAATATAGTATGCACAGCAGGACAAAGCCAGGTGAGAATTTTTTGACCCATGGAAAATGATGAACCACAATCTCCCTGCAATTACAATAATTATTTTAATAGACATAGTTGACACATAAAAATTGATTTGACACTGCAAAATCTACTAACAGTCTCGTGTTATATAAAATATTATAGTATCTGACAACTGAACAAAGGTACAGCAAATAAATCATGATCTATTATCTCTAGCAAAATGGGAATAGTATCATTTGACTTGGAGAGCAAAATGAGTAATAAACAAACCTTTGATATATCATACAAAAATTATAATATAAAACATGTACTAGATCAATTTTTCTTTTCTTCAAGAAAGTTTTGTTCCTTCAAGCTAAATCTTGTATTTAAATTAATTTGATATGATTATTATACAAAGTTTTTCATGCAATATGTAATTCAGACAGTTACTAATATACATATTGCATCAATATATTTAGATTAATTTTTTCTTAAAATTTTTAAACAAAGCAAAATATGCAATTCAAGATTAATAATATATGGACAATACTATACTATTCAACAAATATATGAATACATATATAGAGAGAGTGGTAATGTAGTTAATCAGGACACAAAAGATTTATTTTCTTTACATAAAAATTTAAAAACGTGTTGGATGATACACATCTCATTTGGTATTTTGAATAATAAACATAAGTTAAAAAAATCATGTAGTCCTATATATACAAAATACATAAAAAAAACTCTGTTTCTAGTTGATGAATAAGGATAAACTTAACATAAGTAAACTAAGTACAGCATAAAATCATTTATGGAAGCACCATTTAGAATACATTCCTTATATGTAATACACACTAAAAATAACTGAATGTCATAAATTGAATGTCATTAGGTTTACAGAAAACTAATGAATGTATATTTAATTCAGGATTATGTGAAATGGAACAGTTTTGCATAATACTGAAATGCATTATTCTAAAACTATAGGAAACCTCAAAACTTCATTTTAGGTTAATGAAGATTGAACAGTTTAATAAAATTAATGACGGCAGTCTACAAAAGAAACATATTTCTTGGGAGCTATGATACAAACATCAAATCATTACTTGAAGTTAGATAGACAGAAAGTTGAAATGTATGCACATTCCTTTTACAATAAGGATTGAACAGCAGTATAAAATCAAATAAGATTGAAGCAATAGTTAGGATATTGGGGTGCCATGCGATATATGATTCAAAGTCACATTTTAGAAGCTGTTTTTCAAAATATAAAAAAGTCTAAATCAATGTTCAGTAATAAAGTGATACAAAAGCAAATTACAAGTTAAGACAATAGACAATATTTAAAATAGTTCAGAGTAGCAGAAAAAATTACTTGATCACCAGTCTAAAGTTAAAATGCATAGTCTCTAAGAAATATCAGTCAATTTCCCTACCACCCTAACAAATCTCTCTCTTTTTTTTAATTAATACATATGCGTGCAAAACTGGAACTTAATATACTAAAGTAGCAATGAGTAATTTAGATAAAAATACACAAAACACTATAATATTACTTACCCCTTTTTTGGTTTTGTAATGTTCAAATATTATCTGAGTGGCTTTTCTTAGATTTTCAACTAAACCTGTAAAGAAGTATTATTCAATAAATTAAAGTGAATATACATTTTTATGTATGCCACATTCTGACTTTAAGTAGTGATGCATATTTAACAACTTCCTTTAAAAGTTGAGATAATCCTGTTTAAAAATCTAAAAAAAATTTACAAAACTTATTCCATAATATTATCTGTACATTCTACTAGATGAACACATACTATTTTGTAAATCCAAATAAATAAAACTCAGACTATCCTATGAGATTCAACCAAGGCCTTTAAAGTTGAGATTCATTGAATTATGGAATTTTTGGATTTTCGAGAATTTAAGGCCTGGGGTTGAGTCCTGCATTTTTAGAGCAAGAGCTGAAAATGTGCTACAACATGTGCAAGACAATACTATATTTAGCTCTGAATCATTCAAAAAACATGTTGAGGCAGAGTTCCTGAGAAAACAACAGCAGATGAGGTGAGACTTTTATGAATATAACAGTCAAAAATATGATTTAACAGAACAAGAAATATTTGCTGCAGTAAAGTATGATTATGTTACAGTGGAAACTCCTTCTACTGTAATGAAGACTAAGAATATTAAGATTATAAACTAGGGATAAAAATACACTAGCTGAAGCTCTTTGATATGAAAAACAAGATGCATCAGCTATTAATTATTGTAATTATTAAATTAATAAATGTGCTAACAACAACAACAACAACAACAACATAAACGTGCTAAAATTACCTGACTTGATGGAAGGTAAAGACAGGCAGGAGTCAAACATAAACACATTTCTGCCTAATGACAGAAATGAATTCAGAAAATGATTTATTAAAGTGCACTAACTCAATACGAAGAAAAGCTACACACTTATTTTCACTACTTACTTATTTACACTTACAACAAAATCAAGAACTTCATACCTAATTATATGAAATTCCTAATTTAGCCGTTTGTCAGTAACTCATCAATGAAAAAATATTAAGAATAAAAAGCTATGACCATATAACATCAATTGAAGTGTAATATAATTAAAAGTGACAAACAACAAAAAAGGGAGTAGGGGGGGGGGGGGGTTACAGGTAAAAGTAACTTACAAATAGTGACAAATATTAGTATCAAAACAAACAATGTCAGAACTAAATTTCTTTCATTTTTATGCTTATTGCTAGATATTTAGTAATAAAAAATTTCAGAATAAAACATTAAAGTATTTTCTAAACTTGATTTAACTTAAAAGATTCAGATACATTAATATCTGAATATTTTAAAATAAATATAAAATATGTTAATAAAAATATAAGAAAACCACTTTACAAACAAAAAATATTTAATTTTAAGCAAACGATAACTGCACCACTCAAAACCAACTAACTAACCACAATGAATGAAACTAGACAATCATCATACATACCAGTTTTTCTTCGGAGTGCTTCTTGGAAAAATTTTCCACCTCCAGAGAAATTCTGCAATGTGTATGAATCAGTAATGTCAGGATACAAGAGGGAGTTTTGAGTAGGAGAAACTAGAAATTCTTGTGGTGGTTTATCAGACTCTAAATTGCAGATATCACATGAACATTGTGAACTATGAAAATCACCTATGGAAAGAAAAAAAAAGAGATTAACTTTTACTTCTGAAAACAATTGTTCTAATAATTATATCCAACATATTTCCATACAAAAATATTTGATTATATACATATGTAATTCCCATTATATTTAATACTTAAATTTAGATTATTTTGCACATGTAAAATACAAAGGGGCCTTTAATAAATGTATTTCAGAGAGGCAATTCAATAAAAAGGTAATGTACCTGAGGTGATGCATTTTTCAGAATTCTTGAGTATTCATAAAATATTGACAGAAAAGTATCAACAAATCTACATTAATCTAGTATATTTACATAGAACTTATTTAGAACTCCAGTATCGGATTTGATGGAGTTTCAAATCCAACGTCAACAATAAAAGAATATTTTATGGCATGATTTCAATCATATATTGCATAATCAATAAAAAATGGATATACAGATGTACTTGAACTGATAAAACACCAATTTAAATAATTAAAAATCTAATGAAAGATTTAACTACTATAATAACATTATTAAGTTATATTTTTTAATATTCACTTTTGAGTAAGGATTATTACATGTAAATACAGAAGACAAACAATGATCTCCAATATAATCTAGACATCTGCCTTACACTAAAATTTCTGCATCCACCTTCTCAAAACCACCAGTTGGTCTTAAAAAGTTTAATGAAATTAATGAATATTTTTAAAAGTTTCTTTTTTTGCTTACTTCCATACATATTACCTTATATTTGGTATTGAAAATTTAGTAAACAGGCAGAAAATCACTGTTAACTGAATTATATATATATATATATATATATATATATATATATATATATATATATATATATATATATATTTTCAGAACCTTGTTTCACTATGTATATATATATATATATATATATATATCTTATAAATACAGTAAAACTTAATATCAAAAGACAAAAAAAAATAATATTTTAAGGAAATTTAATATTGAATACTTTAATATAATTTGCCAGAAAGGCCTAAATCTACAACTAATAAATATATATTAATGAAATAAAGTAAATATTCATTAAGGTATTTAACACTCTAATTCTCCAAGATTTTTTAAAGACTGTATTAGTGTAAATCAGTCTCATAGCATATTGTATCTACATTGTAAACAGCAAAAAAAAATTTTTTTTGCTTACTAAGTGGGGATGAGAGAACACGAAAAGAGGTATGAAAAAATAGTGGTATATAAATAGAAGTTATTTGAATAAGAAGTAGTATTTTGATAAATGAACATTTTGAGCTAAATTTGTCAAGAAAGGAAATCACAAACAGTGATTTATGTTATGCTAACTATGAAGTTAAGTAAATACTTCAGTACTTCTACTCACTCTGCCTTTAAACTCTAAAATCACACACTACATATTATTGCTTTAGGTGTGAATCTACATAACATTATAAAATATACATTAATTTGTATTAAAATAATTTATTTTACATATTCCCAAGCATATTTATAAATATGGCCTCTTTTAAAAGGAAGCATTACACAAACTCTAAATATATGCATGCTAAATTATTTGAGGCTATTTCATCTCGATGAGAAAATTTAATTTTAAAAAATGGCTGATGCAATCTGGAATACTACAAATAAAATCTTAAAACAAAAATAATTAAAGTTCTCCCAATGTGAATTAGGGAGAACTAAAAACTTATCTTTTACATTATAAATATGTTTTCAGTCTTCAGAAATGAATAAAGAAATCAGACAACCTTTTTAATAATAAAATAGCATTTAGAGAATCTGAGATGCAGCTGTGTTATTGATGTGAAGAATAATATTCAAAACTTCAAAACATAAGTAAATAAGCTCTAGATAGATTAAAATTCAAATTGAATATATTATGTATTTACATTTACTTTAAATTCAGTTTAATTGATTCTAATTTAATATGCAGTACTTAAAACTTAATAAGTAACTTTAGAAAGATCTAGTATGATATTTTCTGTTATTACATTTACAATATGCATATAAAAGCCTAGAAAAATTTATCAGAAACTTCTAATTATTAAAAGAAACAACAACAAAAAAATATCATACCAGGCGACCTGTTTTGCGTATCACAGTTACAACACTTGCCGACCTTGCAAGCATCTAAATGCTTTGAACTCTTCGTTGGACTTTTCTCACAAAACTTGACAGCTTTTTTATTGTGAAAACAGTTCATATGAGATTCAACATTCTGCCCATTATTCTTGGGATCAAATGAAGGCAACACATTTTCATTATTCAGTGAATAGGGAATATTTTTCCTATTAATGTCCTGGAGTACATTTTCATCTCTACAATTTTCAAATGAGAAACTTGATTTCTTATCTGCATTTGGAGTAACATCAGGATGCATAAGCAAGGGTGAAGATGGCTTATAATTATTACAAGAATTATGTTTACCATCTGAATTATGAAACAAATCAGATGAAATATTAGCTGCTAAGTTATGATGAAATTTCTTGAGTGGTACTTCAGGTTTTTGCATTCCAATACATTCAGAACATTTAGAATCAGGACACCGAATATTCTTAGGAAAGAAATCACAAAAACCTTGTTTGTAATGTGCAGTAATGTTATCAGGAGAATTACCTCCATCTTTGCTGCATATAACAGAAGATGCACTGGTACATCGAGTGGGTAAGTGCACACGACATTGCCTATCTTCACATTGCTCAACAGAACTTGATTTGCGCAAAATACTCCTAGGCATATGTCTTTTATAGGAAATATCTGAAAAGTTAGTTTTCAGCTTGGTTGCATCATCTGCATTGCAATAGGAAGATGACAGATTCTGCTGTCGATTCTTAGAGAATACAGATTCTTTAGTAAGAGAAGTATCAACC
This sequence comes from Dolomedes plantarius, assembly GCA_907164885.2. NCBI lineage: Eukaryota > Metazoa > Arthropoda > Arachnida > Araneae > Dolomedidae > Dolomedes > Dolomedes plantarius. The sequence continues at coordinate 109,780,514 of OU015491.1, forward strand.
TTCATACCCTTTGGATGTGTTTTAGATATCAGAATCTTCAAATCATCAGGCAGTAAGACATTTAAGGACTCCCAATCCTTAATTTTTGTAAGGTGCTTTTGCAATAGAGATTCATAGGCTCCATAAGACTTAGGTCTTGTAGGCCTCTTTTGACTCAGAAGATCTTGGGGTAACTTATATTCAGTAGGAGTAAGAAATATTGATTCAGAATTTTCTTCAATAATTGATTTCAAAAAGCTTAAATCAGGAAGAGAGTAATTGGGATAACAAACATATATTGATTTTTTATCTTTCTGACGTTGTTTGGTTTGAGAGGCAACATTTTGAAGAGGGCATTTTACAGAAGTTTGAGAGAACTGGTTAGGTTCTGGTAGAACAGCTGAAGATTCCTTGAGTGTGAATCCGGAACTAGAATTGGAGTTGTATAAAGTTGATGTCTGCACAGAGGAATCTTTCACATGAACTGGAATTTGAGTGCCACATGTACAGGTTGTAGTGAGGACAACATTGCTCTTCTGCGCAACGACTGGAGCTACAGGAGTAGTATGATTAGCACTGTTACCTTGAGATGAATGTCGTAACCTTTCAACTGAGCTGTGCCGGCTGCTAACATATCCACTTGAAGCTGGGCTAGAATCTCTAGATCCTGAGTAATGTACAGTATTCACAGTATCACAGTCTGTCTGGTTGCTACTTGTTTTACAACTAAAGGCATGCAGTGGTTTGAATCCTTCAGATCCTGCACAGTCATTGATATTGAATTGTTTTGTTTGAGTGCTCTGAGAATGATTTTCAGTAGGAACTCCTGATTTCTTTGAAGGTAAGTGATCTTCCCTGTTTAGAGAATAGGTTTTGTTCACGAGTCCAACATTTGATTTACATGAAGGAAAAATATTATTAATACGTTCTAAGTTGCTACCATTTTCTTGCCTATTAGTATGAGCCACATGATCTACGGTATTATTCTGAATAACTGTGACATCCCCGCCTGTACTTTCATCACTACCAAAGGGGTTTTTGCTATCTCTCATTACTTCATCTCCACTTGAGATGTCAGTTTCTTCTTCTTCTTTAATAGGAGTAGCATGAAAATGCTTTAAAGGTGGAGACTGAGCGTCCATCAAACTATCTTCAAAGCACTGAGAATTGTCACAATCATCATTGCTTCCATTCACTTCAATTTCTTCTATGTTATTATTATTAGGCACATTGTTCTCTGTATTATACAACGAATTAATATTATTATTATTAGTTTCAGTTATATTCTGAACAGCATTCCAATCTAAAATCTTTATGTTATCCACAAACATCTGAGTATTTCGGGTATCATTATCATTTTGAACAACTGCTCGGTTTTTTTCTTTCTGATTCTGTGGTGTCTCATCAGTATTCCTTTGAAGTGGTTTGATCTTACTATCAGATATGTTGAGTGAATTCTGAAGACTTGTATTACGGAAGTTAAGGGGCTGAAGAATCAAGGAGGTTGAGGAATCTGACTGACCACTGGAACCTATAGAAGAATTACTTGACACTTTATGCTTCATGAAAAGCTTCAATAAAGACACAGAATGTAAGCATTCTTTGCTATTAGCCACATGCATTCCAGATGCATGATAATTTTGTACAACTTCATATAAGGGAAATCTGTGGTTTCCACACCATTTTGCCCACTGAGTCAACTGTTTATCAGTAATAAATACAGAATTATGGCTTAAATTTGGTAAACTCTGGCTTTTAATTGAGATCTTAGTACTAGAATCACTTTTTCTACGACTGCTAATCCTGTGGCTCCTCCACAACTTGCTCCAAGTTGTGAAAGCTACATCAGACTGAACCATTGAGCTCTGCTTCTTAAAACTAGAACTATAATTTATGTGCACAGCACCAGATAAACTTCCTTCACCTTCACTACTCCTACAAACATCTTGATAATCAGAATCATCAGAAAATTGAGTGCTACTTCCTTCAAATACAATTGTATAATTATTTTTATTAGCTTTGCATGTCAGAACTAAATCTTGATCATAACTAGAACTATTGTCCAAACTGTCTACTGATATTGTTGCCTCGGGTACTGGTGGTTCTCTCAGGGGTGAAAAGAGAGGCTCATCTTTACATATGGAAATTTCATCTTCAGAATGACGATTGCTATAAAAATGTTAAAGGAATCAGTATACTAATCAACATGCTATGAATAAATTTAAAAGAAATGTGGATAATTGCAATTTTAGAACTAAGATAAATGGTATAACAAACAACAGACAAACAAACAAACAAAAAGTGAAAATTGGCAATGTTTCGGAACATTGCCAATTTTCACAAGAGTGAAAGATAAAATCTTTCACTCTTTATGGTTAAAATTAATTTAAGTTAAAATAATGAGTGAGTGCAAAATATCAATCTAATTATTCATCATCTGAAATTTAACAAATCTGAAAAAATTTGAATTTATGGCTTTCAACAAACATTTTTCAAGAGAAAAAAGAACGGCTAATGAATTTTATATTATTCATTAAATTGAACTTGCCTAATTATTTCATTTAAACCTTTGCACTTATAGGCATACCATAAAGAATGTATTGAGTGACAAGCAAGAAAGAAAGGAAAAACACTCAAAAAAAATCCTAACTGGATAAATATAGACTTATTAATAAAAGAAATCTAATTACATGGCATAAATGATTGCTTTGAGCCTCCTTAGTCTTTATATGAAATATAGTTCTCCAACTTAACAGAAAACAATTTAGAATATTGTTGTCAATGAAATCACTCATTCACAGAGGAGAAAGGAAACATTATAGGTATTTTGATTGTGCTATACATACATTTTATTATAATAACAAAACTTTCTCCTTTCCTCGAATGTAATAATTTTTAATAATCATAATATCCCTACCTGAACTTAAAAATAGAATTTAGACTCATCTTAAAGAGAGGGTAAGACAAATAAATAAATAAATAAATAAAAGGTTCTCTGACAATTTTACCTTTAGAGAGGTTTAAGAAATTATAAAAGCTGATTAAAAGGATGTTAGAGTTATTTCATAGACATGAAAAACAAAAATGATACTATCATGGCATTTTAAAACTTTTCTCTCGGTTTTCTTTTATATTCAAAACATTTAAAGTTACTTTTTAAAATAATTTGAATGCATACAAATAAACTAATAAGCTATGAACAACTATAAATTCATTTTAAAATAATCAAATATAAAGATTGTTTCATGCTAAACATTACATGTTTTCATCTCGGACAAAATATATAAAAATAGTAAAGCATTGATAATATTTTATTCAGTGTAACCTTTTGTTAAGAGAAATTTAGGTGTCTTACAAATCATTCATCATACAATGCAGATAGGTTTAAAAAAAAAGAATTTGTTTTAAAGATGAGTTCAGTTATATTTGAAATAAATTACATACCTTGTTGATGTATCTAGTTCTAAGCCATTTAATAAAGATCCAGATACTGATGCACACTGTTCTCCATGGCTTGCAGACTGAAAATCACCACTATAGATAGCAGGAAGAGCTAAAATGGAATTGATATCTTCAGAACGGAATGTTTCCATGTCTATTTCTGCAAGATTAGCATCAATATTTTTTGATAAGTCATCATAACTTAAATCCTTTTGATGAAGCGATGCTCCAAATAAGCCAGTTGGTGAGCTTGCAGGTGATGTTGGGGATTTCCTACATGAAAAAAAAAATTATGAGTTATATTCTGATTACCCAGAATACTTTCATAAGTATACTTAACTACGTACAAAAGAACGTATCAAAAGATTTCGTGAAAAGATACGAAGAAATCCACAACGTTCTGCAAATAAAATGGCTGCAGAAGAGAACATCAGTCGCAGAACTATGCAACTTATCATAAATGAAGACCTGGGTTTTCGCCCTTATCGCAAAAGAAAAGTTCAAGGTTTGACTACTGCACAAATAGTAAAAAGGTTACAAAGATGTAAGAAATTGCTGAACCGGCACGGTAGCAAAAGTGTTGAAAAATAATTTTCTCTGATGAGAAGCTGTTTTGTACAGAACAAAGTTATAATGCTAAAAATGATGTTGTATATTCAGCAACCTTCGAGGATATACCTGAAAATCTTCGAACTGTTAAACGCTTTCAGAACAAGAATTCTGTTATGGTTTGGGCTGCAGTGTCACACAATGGAAAACTGCCTCTGAAATTCATCGATAAAGGGGTAAAATCAATGCTGAATATTACAAACAGGAAGTATTGGCTACACGTTTATTACCACAGCATATAACAAATGTTCAGCTGATTTAAATCCATTCATGCAAAATAACTAGATGAAAGATTTTTTCTAAGAAAGAATTTCTTGAATAATAACCATATACACTCATGGACAAAAAAATTAGTACACCAAGAAATAATTGCGGGATCGTAACGAAACTTGCAATGAAGGTACATGTCAGGGAGATATGCAAATGATTAGAAATGCAGCGTGATTGCGCATTACGTATAGCCGGTAGAGGGCGTTGAACATCGTACTCTGTGGAGTATAAAACAGGTAACCAAAGCTTGTTTGAGTGTGCTGAATCATTTACAAAGGAAGAGCTGAGATAGACATGCCATTACATCGTGTTCGAAGACAATATAAGCAGTTGTCGCAGTTTGAGAGGGGGAGAATCGTCGGGATGATGGAAGCTGGGTGGTCAGCTAAGCGAGTAGCTTGTCAATTAGGCCGCTCTGATTGTGTTGTGAGGAGGTGTTGGGACCAGTGGACCCGAGAGATGTCATGTATACGAAGACCAGGCTCAGGACGCCCTTGACAGACCAGTCGTCGAGAAGACCGCCACATCGTAAGAAATGCACGCGTACAGCCAACTGCTTCATCGGCCGCCATCCAGGAACAGGTAGCACCTTCACTAGTGGCCTCTGTGTCTTCTCGAACCATACGAAGGCGCCTGGCTGAAGGACAGTTGGTATCGCGGCGCCCATTACGTGTGCTGCCCTTGACGCCCACCCATCGACGCCTCCGTTTGGAGTTTTGCCGCTCACGAGGAAACTGGACTGCAGCGAAATGGAACCAGGTCGTCTTTAGCGACGAATCCAGATTCAATCTCGGCAGTGATGACAATCGTGTTCGTGTGTGGAGAGCCCGTGGTGAACGCTTCAATCCTGTCTTTGCTGTACAGCGACACATCGCTCCCACAGCTGGTGTGATGGTATGGGGTGCCATTGCCTACAATACACGGTCACCCTTAGTATTGTTCCGTGGCACCATGACAGCCCAGCAGTATGTTCATGAAATCCTGCAACCACATGTGTTGCCACTCATGCAACGGCTCCCAGGAGCCATTTTTCAACAAGACAATGCTCGGCCTCATACGGCAAGGGTGTCACAAGACTGTCTCCGCACTGTTACTACCCTTCCTTGGCCTGCCCGATCCCCAGATTTGTCTCCAATCGAGCATATCTGGGATCATTTGGGACGACGAGTTGAACGAAAAAAATATTTATAATGCAAAATCAATATTTCTACTTCTTTGGGGAGGGCCAGGGCCCCCTGGGCCCCCCCCCTGGTTACAGCAAATATGGAACGAAATGTCTCAAGACTTCATACAGAACTTGTATGACTCAATGCCCGATCGTATCGCATCGTGCATTCGCGCTAGAGGGGGTCCAACGGAGTATTAACTCCTCCGTTCTGTTGCCTTTTTCTCTGAAATAAATTATCCTTTTTCTTTGATTTTCTTATCATTTACTTATATCAAAATAGTCATTACGTATGTAAAATTTCGTTTCATTTTGACGACTCCTTCTTGGTGCGCTAATTTTTTTATCCATGAGTGTATTTTAAACTCCAATTCTGTATTCAGATTAATTATGAATTTCATATTCTTTATTTTAAAAAAATCATTTTCTTTTCATATAATAAAACAATTGTCACCGCAATGAGAGCAATAGATAAAGCTGTGCTTGTTTTTATACATACAAAGGAGATTGAACTGCTCATTAGGTTTTCAAATCAATTAATGTAGGTCCATGCAGCTTATAACTCCTGAGTTAAAGGTAGTTATAGGTCAAAGAAACAAAGTAATATACAAAGGATTGTACTACAATTTTAAAGATATTATCAAAATAAATTCAAATTTAATCTTAAAAGCTTTTGTAAGATTTTCTCAGTAAGCTAAACTTCTGGTTCATATATGTATAAATAATCTATGGAAAATTGAGCAGCATTTCTGTCATCAAGCTTACTTACTCTGTAATAAGTTTTATTTTTAATAATTAGCAAAAATACTGATACTCTTTCTTTAAATTATTACATGTCACTATTTTATTGAAATATAATGCAGAAAACTATTGAATTACGTTATACACAGCAAAGATATCAAATGCATTATATTCCAAGTCATAAAAATAAAAAACACAATGAACACTAATGATTTTGTAATTTTTTTAATTAATGAACTAATACTACTTGTTAAGTATAAATTCATCCTGAAACAAACACTATTATACAGAGAATTAAATATATGTGTATATAGTGCTATACACTTGGTAACTTGTTAACTAGTTATAATAATTAACTGATATTGTTCTAAGACATAGTTTGAAATTATATTAAAACTCATCACATTATAAATTCATACCCTTACATCTTGAAACGTCTACTTTTAAAGTTGTAATTTTATGAAGATTTATTACATATATGAAAATACATATATACAAAGAAAATTCTTCAATATCCATCTCAAGAATTTACTATCTAGAATGACAAGAATAGCATGTGCATGTGAGATAAGGATAATTTTTGGGAGGAGATTATAAATATATCTTACTCTCATAAAATAAATGAAAGATAAAAACTTTTTTTTCTTTTCTACAGTTAATCCCATGAGAGGGACATTAATTTCATCAATACTTTATCCATAATATAGAAGATGCTTACATGACTGAAGTGAGAAGCACTAAATAAGTATACTGATTAGAAATCAATAAACTGAATTTAACTGTCAAAAACTAATTCCATTCATATTTGCAGAATTTATAAAATCAGAAAGCTGGAGATAAAGATTAGCATGGATATGAATGTGGTACAGTGCTAATTTGCATTTAATTAATAAGTCATAACTAAAGAAGGAAAATTTCCTAGAAATGAAAGACATATAGTCTCACTAATATTTTGAGTATTAGCACCTAAGTCACAGAAAACAATAACATTTCTAATTAAATTTCAAATGAATTGTTAAACTCATTATTTATATTTTAAAAGAAACAAATGAAATAATTATTCAATGTTTAAAATTGTATCATAGTTTGGAATAGTGCATTAAAATTATATTATGGAATTGCATAAATGCTAAATATACTGTCAAAGTGAAAATTAACAGAGTATAACAGTTTATTTCTCGTAATGTGTATAACATAAATCATATATTTCACCCAAAATATTACTCTCAAGAAATGTACAAAAAACACACAAGAAATTTAAATAAATATAATTTAAAGATTACCTTAAGTATTCTTTGTTGGCATTGTCCTTGACATTTGAAAATTGATCAAACATTGAATCCCCTAAAGTTTTTTGATCTGTTTTCTTATCATCAGTAGCTAAAAATTGATTTGAATTCCAATCTGAACCAAAGCAGGAATTATTTTGACTAGGAAGATCACTATCACCCATATTTTGAATGGCACCTGAAACAAATTAAAAATTTTCAATAACAGCTCTAAAATAACTTATGTTAGTGCAATGTTAAACAAAATGCACAAAATCCAGAAGAATGACAGATTAAGAATATATACATTCCCAATAACACAAAATAATCACAATCCCATATTTAAAATATACCTTGTTTCAAAATTTAAATGACAACAAATTTTAAAAAATTTGCAAATAACTTTTCATTTACTTCAAAAAATATTCTCAAACTTGATACAGGACTTAAAATCAGAGGGAAAAAAAAATACTTGAGCTAATTAGTAAAGATTTATAGTGCCACTTATTTTGTAAATATAGATTATAAAATAACAGTACAATTTATATTTACTTTTTATAACATAGGCAAAGTTATAAGTATGTCTTGAGAGACATTTCCTCCACTTGGCTTTAGTAATACGTATATCAGGGAAAATTTTGGGATACAGTGAAACATCTCTAGCCAGCCACCCCTCTAAAGTGTCATATTGTTCAGAACCGATTAAAGACTGCATAGAGGCAATTTTATTGAAGAAACCTCTTTTCGACGGCCACCTCTCAAAACGGTCACTTTTTTTTAACCATTACAGGCCACCATTGAGAAGTTTCAGTGTATATTATTCACGCTCTCTTAAGTTTACTATAAATAAGAGCTAACTTTTTAAAAAGACTACGATATATTAATAGATATGGTTTTTTTTTTCCGTTATACTCTGTGTTGGTCACGAAATATGAACAGAACTATTCACTGGTTTTTCGACCGTTTAAAAACATATAACATCATACAAGAATTTTATTTTAACACGACCAAATTTCAATAGTTCAGTAAGCCACTAACTAGTCTGTAAAATCGTTGTTTGATGGAACTAACATATCACATTTTTTCCCCTATAACCATATTTCCAACTTAACGTTTACTTTTTTAACCAACACGATAGAAGTATAAAACTTTTGGCTTATAATTTCTGGGGGAAAAAATGAGGAATTTTTAAAAATAATTCTTATGCAAATAAAAATTGCTAATGAAGCTTATCTGAAATTAAAAAAAAAACACGAATGTTTTAATATTTCAATAATATACATCAGAAATTTTAAACAATAATACGCAACGTAACTAGCCAAAAATCAGAGATATTTATAAAAGCGTCATAAAATTTTGACAAGGACAAAGGTCAATGAAAACATCAAAATGAGATATTCGACAAACGCACTACTATGTGGTGTGTGTGTATATATATATATATATATATATATATATATATATATATATATATATATATATATATATGAACAGTGAAACTTCTCTAGCCGGTCACCCCTCTAAACGGCCACGTTTTGCTTCGAACCGATTCAAGATTCTATAGAGTGGTAATAAATACCCCTTTACTCCGGCCATCCCTCAAACGGCCACTTTTTCCCGGAAGCAATATTGCCCTCTCTCTTTCTCTCTCTCGCACACACACACACACACACACACACACACACACACTAAAATAACATTATTAGCAGCATAAAACCCCATAACCCATAAGAGGTAACAGATAGTCTGCAAAAGGAAAGAGTTACAAGAGACAATCATTCTTTAATGGGGTTTAATGGTTTTACGCCTCGTGTTCATATATGAGGCGTTGAAAGGCAAAGTGGTGTAAGTCAGTAAGTCAAGTGGTGTAAGTCAAAAGAGTTTAACTGCCAAAACTACAAAAGATTCCACGATAAATTGAACAAATTAAAATTCATAACAATTATTAAAATATTGCAAATAATAACTATTTACAATTCCACCATAAATTGAACATGGAGATTACATATTTGACCCCAAATGAAAAAAGTTGAAAATGTGACTGACACCACTTTGCCTTTCAACGCCTCATATGTTAATGGAACGAAACGTAAAAACTGTCAGCATAATCTGTATGACATCACTGCGGGTAAAATTAAGTCCCATTTACACTTACAACAGTATTCTTCACCTGGGACAGGGATTCGAGACGATTAACGTTATTCATGAATTATGTAAGATCCTATCTCGAATTCCGATGACAAGAAAGGGGAGAGTAGGGCCCCTAGTTCTACAATCCAGTATATGCATAACGCATAAGTTATCAAATTATCGTTATCTGATTTCTGTACTGCATTTAAATTAGACAATTACATCAGTGGATCTTAAGCAGTGAAAAAAATTATTAAATAGAATACAAGAAAGATGTATCTAAAAATAGTAGCATAAAATCAGGTTTATTTACTCACTATCGCCATGAAACCATTCAGAAAAAGAATTTCGGTATCACAAGGACTAATCTTGCCTCGGAAATATCCAATAAGAACTCGGAGTATGAAATCTCTCTATGTAACACGAAAGGAATGACGGAAGACGAAAAATTTTGACACACACAAAAAATAAAAACCAAGAAAAAAAACCTACTCTTCATACCATTCATAATGATTCACATTCGATAAGAAAGGCGCCGTCAGATAAGACACACTTTTTAAGTTTATATGGCGGCATATGTATGGATAAGTGTTTCCAAAAATCTTTACAAATGATACAAAACCAGAATAGGAAACACTTAAAATTAAAGTAATCGGGACTTGTAATTACTAATTATAAATTATGTTACTTAAAGTATTACACTCCTTTACCACGACACCATCTCAAAAATCAGAATCTAAGACTGGAGGAAAGGAAACATACATCGAAACCCTAATCTAAAATTCGTTCAATTCCACCAAAACCGACAAGACAAACCCTAATCCATGAACAGTAAATACATGTAATCAAACAACTGAGCTGAGAAGACACACATTTTGTATCACACGCAGTCGTAAACTCCACTATTCCAATAGCACAATTTTCAGAAAAGGAAGATAAATCGTGAAGGATTAGACGTTCAGTCTAAACAGAAACATATAAGTGGCAATAAACCAAGTTTCCTTTTAATGACACAGATACGCCAAATCATAAAGTTACACGTCCCTTCGAAGCTAATTTCTCTTTTTAACTACAATGTAATTAATAGATTGTTACAAGTAAATATATATATATATATATATATATATTACTTTTTATGGGCACATCATATATTATACTTCATAAATTTATTCATGAGATAATTATGGAACTTCAGCGACGTCGCTACAGCACATTAATTTTCGTATTAAAGCTGGACGATTTCTTTTGACATTTCAGAAACTGATAACAAGCTAGTTTCCCCGACATAGAGCACACACTTTCATTTACCTCCCACGGACGCAACTTAAGCAAATGAAATGAATTTAATTCCCAATGGGAGGCGTATCTATTTAACGTTTCTTATCTCATTTCAATTAATAGATGAAAACAAGGATTAGCTGGCTGGACTTTGTGGTAGGTTGAGTTAGACTAGTGTCGACGCGTTCCTTTGGGCTTTCAGAAAAGTTTGGCATCCTAGGTTATAAATACCCCCCCCCCTTTTTTTTAACGTAGGATTACGTTCCCCATAACGGTCTTCCGGAAAGGAAAATTTCAGATGCTAAAACCGTCCGTCCGTCCCCGCGAGTTATAAATTTGGCAGCACGCCAAACCCAGTCTATCGTTTGGACAAGTTAAACAGAAAAGTATCAAGATGCGTCAAAATTTTGACATACATATATGTATATATATACATACGTACATATATATATATGTAGATACATACATACATACAAAAGAGGTAAGCAACGATAAGTAATCCTACGTTAATAACCCGCGGTAGTTTCGTTAGAAGAGACTACCTATTCCCCCCCCCCCCCCAAGGTTCGGCAGAAAAACTCTTGGTGATTAAATTCCTGGTAAAACAGCTCATTTGAGCTTTCAAGGCTTGTGTTAACCCTTTGGATTCGCTCACTTCAATGTTAACCTATAGAGAAAATTTGTCCAAGGATTACCAACTTGGATTAATGTTTTTTTTATTGTACTTCGTGACAGAGAAAGAAATTTAACACCTTGGGACATTTTTCTTTTTTTTTAACAATACTTTAAAATTTAAATTATTCGGGGAAAAAATCTGGTATAGTGTATTTTAAATGCTCATAATTTCCTTTGGTGGACGAAATTTATAATGTGAATCCTGTTGCAAGGTTCGGAAAAGTTCAGGCTATCTAAAAATACCATTTTTATTGAATTATCAACATTTATGTAGATGTAAATAGTAGATAAATTTTTCTCCATAGGTTAACATTGAGGTAAGCGAATCCAATAGGGTTAGTAAACAGCAGCCTTAAGAAGAAAATGATGATTAATATATTCTACATACTCATATGTTGAGAGAGCTTTTTCATGTAGCACGGTCTCTCTCACTCTTGTTCCTCTTTTATTCTGTTATACATAATTAACATTTAGTAAAGGATGAATAAAAAAAAAACTGCCAACCAAAAGAGGCAATTATAACTGCCTTTTATTTCGCTTAGAAATAGTCGGAACACAAAATTTTGTCATCTGTTTACCATCTATATCAAGTAAGACTCGATATTATTACATCCTGACACTTTTCTGGTGCAATTCTGTGTCACGCGGTCAGTGTGCAATGCAACGCTGAAAAATGCAAATACCAATGAGTCAAACCTTCATCAAGCATGACCGCGTAATCCGTAGAACATAGTTCTTTTCTAAAAGCTTTTGAAATGACCCAGAATACGTAAAAAAATGAAACATACTATACAAAACAAGCATAAAACTTTAACATAAAGAAAGAATGCGTAGGCTCATACGAAATACATGGAAAAGAGTACACAAACGCATCCCACTCGTACCGCGGAGGGGGGGGGGGGGGGAGATAAGAGGAAAACTGAACGCGAAGGCTTTGTAAACATTTTTCATCACGACACATTGTCCTGTAACATACCAGAACTAGATCTATAGATTAGATTTACCATCTAGATTCAAAGAATACGATCCTACGTTTGGAATGCTCCCGCTCCCTATACAACCGTCATGCGAAATTTGATTTAACTCTTGACGTAAAGGCCAAAGGCAAAGAAAGACGTCAAATAAAAAAAAAAAAATCATTCAGAAAACACCCACCTCATTGCCTAAAGATGCTTACATAACAGAGGAGATGGTGGGCTAAATCATTCATAAAATATTTATAAATTGTAAAAATATTCCTCCTGACAAAAGTTTGACGAAAATGAAAAATTTTATCCTTAAATACGAAATGCGCAAGGTGCCAAATAACCAGTAAGAGTCCTGGATGGTTGTTTTGTACTTTTATTTTAACACCACACATAACAAACATTAACAATTAAAATTAGACTGAAATTAAAACCGAGTAAAATTAATGAAACTTGGGGAGCACTGCCAAGATGTGCTCCATTCATATCAAACCTAGTAAGACCAGTCAAAACATAAAACAACAAATTTTTACAAAGTTTATTATGTAGTCAAATAGCCATAGATTAAAATATTGATTTTCCGCCCTTATTCCAGTAAATCAATTTTCTAACCTACAGCCCATTATACCTAAGAGATCCTTTCATCCTAAGAGAGGTAACTCGCATACCGCCTCTGCACTGTGTTACAACATACGTCATCTTATCGAGCACCGACGGTAGGGAATTTCCAAAGCATGAAATCCATGTTAAGTACGTGGGTGGTTGAAGTATGTACTCTTCTGCGCATGTGTGCGTGCAAACGGTTTTCTCTAACACGAAAAAAACCCACCTCATTCATAATTGAGTGAATTTGAAATATTGAATGGAGTGGTAACAAAACTTTATCTTTTAAAAATCTTCAACATTTCTCTTTACATCGACTACCTGATTCCCATTACTCTCCTTTTAAATATGTCCAGAAAATAGGCAAAAAGAGTTTCCTTTTTTGATTAAACTAGGATTTCAAATTCTACGAAATATCGTCAAAAATGCTTGGTGTCAAGGGCAATCGATTTCGGCATTTTTCGGAATAACCCAGAAAATTCGGTGAAACGGCTGGAAATTGATGACCGAACTATTTTGAATATAAAACTTATTTTCATGAATTATAGCAGGATAAAAAGGGCAATAACAAAACGAAAGGGATGGAGAGTGAAGAACCTAATCTATTGTGCCAGTAGTTCCTTTCCAGCATGCTAAATTCACAATAAAATGAATATTTTTCATCTAGATAACATTCCAACAGAATAAGAATATAAAGTACAATTTAGATGTCTGAATAGTCTTTTTCCGATTTTTTTTAGCTAAATCATCCACACGCAGCGATGTAAAACGTTTCACTTTAAAGTACTTTTCAATGATAGTGAATATAACTGAGCCAAGAGATAAAAATTTATTAATATATTTTTCAGAATAATTTAATATGAGAGGCGGGGAAAGGCAAAGTGGTGTAAGTCACATTTTCACCTCTTTTTATTTGAGGGCAAAAATGTAATCTCCATGTTCAATTTATAGTGGAATTGCACATAATTATTATTTGCAATATTATAATAATTATTATGAATTATAATTTGTTCAATTTATACTGGATCTTTTTATAGTTTTTGCAGTAAAACGTTTTGGACATACACCACTTGAGATTACTGACTTACACCACTTTGCCTTTCACTGCCTCGTGTAATGCTAATATTCAGATATAGAGCATCAAACGATATACGTATCTATTTGTAAGTACTTAAATTGAATATTTAGTTTATAGAATTGTCATTAGTATATTTTTCCAGCATTCAGCGTATTCTCTCCGATTTTAGCCAGATAAAGCTATATAATTTAACCACTTATTTCAAATTGAATAAAAGAGAGCATTTTTTTTCTTCCTCTGGCAATCATCCATAACAAAGATTTAGATTTATCCATACAGTCAAGTGACGCGTCATATTAGTTACCCCTGTCACAAGCCCACACATATAAATCATAATGACTACTAATTATAATTAATAGTTGATTCACAAAATATACAGTGGAACTTGTAAAAAAATTCGTTCATCATTAAACACATGTAACACTGGCATAAATTCAAAGAACAGTTGCTGTGGACCAAGGCCGACGGTGCCCATCTCCGCTTTCTTGACCGTAAGCTTGGGGTGCAATACAGCATATGTCTCAGTCAGGTGGTCAACCTGACGTGGGACCCCCAGAGTTTAGTTCCCTAGCAAGCTTGGTCCTCGTTTATCGACCCACTCAACGGATGAAAGGCTGAGTCGACCTTGCACAGTCGCAGGACCGAACCCTGGACCTGTGGTGTGGCAGCTTGAAGCTTTTAACCACTACGCCAATCAATCAATCAATATATATATATATATATATATATATATATATATATATATATCAGTTTCACTTAAAAGAACCCCCAGTATCGAAGAGCGAAAAAAAGATTGCTACATTTACCCTAGATCAGACGTGACCCCTGACCAGGGGTCACGTCTGATCTAGGGTAAGATCCTGGTCTGACAACCCTTGACCAGGATTTTCCTGTCAATTTCCTCGTATCAATTCTAACCCAGTTTTTTAATTTAGATAATAAAGATTGCGAGAATCGTTTTAACATATGTTGGCAACACCAAAAATTTCCCTAATACGGCAATATTTATCCCTACTATGTCTATAAAAGTGAGTGTGCTTGAGTTTCGTGTCTTTTGCTTGGTGTGGAGTTAAGTATTTTTGTATCTTAATTTTTGTAGTGTATTAGTTAATGTGTAATTATTTAATTGATTAGTATTATTGTACTTCTGTATCTTAGTATTAAGAATTTTTTCTATATTAAAAAGTTAAAACACTATTCATCTTGTTATTATGTTTTAGTTTACTTTATAAGTAAAAATATATAGTTTAACTTATCTGTTTCATCCAAAAAATTTTTTTCTTCATAATTGTTTATAACGTTCTTGGTGTTATAGCCGACATCCGGGAGTGTTGCCTGGCATTAAACATGTTTAACCGGGGTTGGGGGGTCACAAACACCCCCCCCCCCCCAGTCATCAACTATACCACATCCACATCCGTTTTTGCTTATTTTTTATATGTCTATCTTATTTTAGGTTATAGGAGTATTAAATGGTCGCATCTGTCCTTTTAGTCATCTTAATTTTAAATATCTATACATCGTAAATATTTTTGTGAGCAGCTTAGCGCCTAAAATTTATTTACTCATTTTTGTTTCCTATTAAGTAATTTACATTTGTAAACTATATATATATATATATATATATATATATATATATATATATATATATATATATATATATATATATATATATATATATATATATATCAGTTTCACTTAAAAGAACCCCCAGTATCGAAGAGCGAAAAAAAGATTGCTACATTTACCCTAGATCAGACGTGTATTCAAAACCCATACAGCTAATATAATATGCTTTTATTTTTTTGCGAACGCAGTCTTTAAAAATGCATTGAAAGTATTTACAGATTTATTTTGCAGTTGTAAACATCAATATCGTGTAACTTACGCTGATGTTTTCTAACAACATAACGTCATCAGTAGTTTTAGCGCAATCTCGCCCAGAAATTGTCTCAGCAATTAAGAGCAAACATATTTAACAAAAATTGTCATTTTAGAAACATGAAACTCGGTATTCCCCGAACCACTCAGTGACGACTTGAAACTCGAGACGAATAATTTATTTAAACTAACCCCAATAATTCTCTTGGTGATTCATCAACCCATTAGCTCGATTTATATGCTGACGCGGCAAGGCAGGTTTACAAAATTTACGATACAAATAACAGTATGTAGTTTCAATACAAACTAAACAAGTTAAAATTTTCTTTTCTCTTTGGGGAGACAATGTATGAGTGCTAATATATGCTATGAACCGTCAATGAATAGTCAGTAGTGAAAATTTAACACTGCACAGAAGACGAACTAACTGCGAAACGAATCTGGTTTCTAAAGCACAAATAAGACGAGTAGTTTTCTAGCGCATGCTATGCTCAAGAATTTTTAAAAAATAAACAAAAAAAAATCTCCCTAATAAGCAAATAAGCGTATCTGCGCCGTCTGAAGATAAGTAACCGAATACACTCAGCCGCTGCAGACAATTAAGTCATCACACACTTCCTGTTACGCATTGCGAGGCTGCATTATTCGTCCTCCAGCAACGGGTGTGCGGTCAGATCTCATTTTTGTAGTAGAGAAGAATGTGCGGGAACTGGCGACTAAACAATTGAATTACCGCCGGCAAACGATGGATGGTCTGATCAAATAGCATGGATTTCCTCAAATACCTCACGTCAGTTACAAAAATAAATGAGTGGACATTTATTATTATTATTATTTCGAAAAGAGCTCTGCATTTTGGAAATTTCGAATATTTTATGCCAGACACTTGATAACGAAAGCGCTTAAAATAAATAAATAAATAAAAATAAAATAAAATGTACTGATATATCTTTTCAAAGCGACATACACAAATAATTTCATAATAAAAATTTGAAGAAAGTAAATTTCATTACATTATTAAAAGTTATATTTTTTTTCACCCTCAGGTGTACCTGAAAATTATACACTAAGATAAGTAAAATTAAACAAAATAACTGACTGTGTTTTATTAATAAAATACGGAATAAAAATTAAATTGAGCAAGTCAAAACAATATAAACCTCATCGTCACAAGAGAATAGTCCCACTGTTCACAATTCATGAGATCTAAACGTTTGTTCAAATATAGATATCAAGAATCAATTATGTATCTGTTGTAAAATTTGCTAATGGTTGTATAGGTTAATATGACTCTCTTATCGTATATTTTTCAAAAATTGTATACATTATTATACGGATAATGGAGAGATAACAGTACTATAAGTGCAGAATGATATTTCGTAATTTTATCCTCCGAAAATAAGGTTCTTAACGCTCAGTTCGGGAGCCTAAACTCTCTCGAAAAAATATTACATCCTACGATCCTCTCACACTCTTAAAAAGACTAAAAATGTGAAATGTAATAATAAAAGGATAGACCGGTCGCAGTGGCGTAGCGAGCATAATTAGCGCCCGGGGCACGATACATTTTTGGAGCAGCCCCCCCCCCCCCGCCATGATCTTGGGGACCAAATGGTCCAATTGACTCAGTGGTCTTTGGACCATTTGGCGCTCCTCTGCGAGTGGCGCCCAGGGCATGATAACCCCCCCCCCCCTTCTCGCTACGCCACTGACCGGTCGGGGAAAAAAATCTCATGAATTAATTTTCATTTTACCATCATATTTTACTTTACATTCTAATGGTTTCTAAAACACTTCGAAGCGAATGGAGTAAGCAAAATTATCATCTTTATCGTAAAAAAAAAAGAAATCGACAGTGTATGTCATTTTCCAACATTAATATACGCGCTTTCGAATTTTGTGAATCCGTAACACATTTAATAATGTACAATATTTTTCACTTGATTTATATTTATATATTTATATACAAGCTAAGGAGACAAAAATGTGTAGCATTTAATATGTATGTTCTATTGCACAGATCAGTGTTTCCCAACCGGTGGTCCGCAAGAGCCTCGGGAGTGGTCCAGCACCACATATAAAAGAAGTTGCCAAACAAATGGGGATTTTGAAAGCAATGTTCATTAAACTAGATGGGCTGAATATATCCGATGACTATCAGGTGTTGAATTAAAATATTTCTCCGTTCTTTGAATGTATCACCATTTAGTTATTTCTCCATCATACTAACTTTATGAAACAGCATAGATGCAAATACATGACGTAATCTTCTCTCTGTTCTTTGAATGTATCACCATTTAGTTATTTCTCCATCATACTAACTTTATGAAAAGGCCTGCCTAGATGCAAATACATGACGAAATCTTCTCTCTGTTGTTTAAATGTATCATCTTTTAATTATTTCTTCATCATATTTAGTTTATGAAAAGACCACCGTTTTATAATTTACATACATAAAAATAAAAACGTGCCTGTCTGTATACCTATACAAAATAAAATTAAAAGTAATGTTATTCAAATTCTGAAATGAGTTGGGATTAGAGGGAGTTTCGAGGAGACATACTTAAGCTCAGTTCCAAAAGAAATGTCCTTTTGAGATTGAGCAGGTTCTTAAATCCTTTACTACATCATGCTCAGAATTCAAGAAAAATCCTAGGTTTTTAAAATAATATCATAACCACTTTTCGAAAACCATCTCTAAAATCTCATGTTTAGTGAATTCTACAGGCGCGAGGCTCTGCCTCAGAAAAATTTAAAATATAAAAGCCCCCAAATAAGACTGTTAAGTTTAGAGTCTTAAACCGCAAAATGTGTAGTTTACTTTTCACCACTACCCACACACCATGTTTTATGACTTCCTTCGCTCCAAAGAATTTACACATTTTTTCTCTCTTTTTTTTTCTGTGAGATATTTTCAAGAAGGCAGATTCTTTTGTCTGTTATAATTTCAAAAGGCGAAAAATGGGTCTCATGGTAAACATGCACACAATTTAACGCATTAAACAAAAATTAGGTACATTAAAACTCGAAATATAAAAAGGATTATAAAAAAAATTAAATTCGACAATAGCAAGGAATATTCGCTAACGCAAACTGGCGGAAAAAAAGCACTTTTTGTAATTTAAACGAAATGTTTACTTCTCCAAGCCATTTTCTTCCTTTCTCTACCACTTATTACTTTCAACAGAATGGATGCAAGAGGTATTCAGGTATTATTAAAATATATATATATATATATATGTAAAAAGAGAGCGTAATAAACAAAGTAAGGATATGTTTCACTTTCGTTCGTTGCTCGGAATAATGACACCACTAAACTTATCCACAAAATATATGCAGACAATATAAGCGAAAAGTTGCAAAGGAATCTAAAACGTAAAGGGATACAAAAGTGAAACATTATTAACATGACGGAACAGAGAGACAGTGGTAAAAGATGGAATTTAATTGGCGTACAACTGAAAACTATCATATACCGATACCAGAATAGATTTGCTATGACATTTTACGTGACTGATATAATCGTACAAACTCAAGCCATGGACATGAAGCTTTAATTAATGTATACGTAGAGAAGCAGAGCAAATTCCACAAGAAAATAATACCGAATGTCAAGCATTATCACCGTTAAAATGTGAACAAAGGCATCGTTCAACTAAACAGGGGGGGGGGGGAGAGAGAGAGAGAGAGAGAGAGAATGAATCTGCATTAAAACCAGCCATCATCCTTTTTTGTCGTTTGTAGAGGAAAAACGTATGAATAATAGGGAAAAAAATGTTGCACACATGCTATATGATTCACAACATAATACAAACAATGCTTAACGCATGGTATCAGAAATAAGTTTTCTATAAATTTGTGGAGATAGATGTCAAATTAAGGTTGTTTGATTTTTTCTGTATAATCTATCGCAATAAGTACACGGTACATTGGGGTAAAATTTTTGGCTCATTCTAACACTCCTTACCGAATAAAGCAAATTCTGAAATTTGGACGACAGCATGCTTCATTATTCACATTAATGCTTAGTAATTTTACTCATATGTCATTCCACATTGCAAATATTAATACACATAAATTATAAATTAATTACCACGAAGTAATGTAATAAGTTTAACATATACATAACTCCAATAAGCGAGAAATGCCTAAGGTAGACGATTGCATCCTTGAACGATAAACTGAGAAGAATACCATACTATGGGTAATGATAAATAAATTTCCTAAAATCCAGTATATACAGCACATGTCAGATGTACGAATCGAAGAACGAAACTAACTATTAAGTCCTGTCGATTATGAATAAAAATCACAGTTTCACAAGGAAAAAAAAATAAGAGTACCGCTTATAACCGAGATAGTTCAGTTGTCAGAACACCGACATCGAGGTTATGAGACCCTGGTCCAATCCAGTTCCAACAGTCGGTCGTTGTAAAACGACCATGTGTTTGCGTAGCGGAAATATAGAGAGTTTCACTGGGGGAATGCTAGGTCAATCAGCCATAGTTATCTCGTAAGCCGTTTCAAAACAGAAAAGAAAACCTAGTACAAACACAATATCCACGTTTCACAAATACACACGCATAGAAATAAATAAATGAATAAATAAATTCGGTCTCAAATGATACTTCAACCAGTAGCATCGTACTAGAATGAGATCCGAGGTGACCTCACCGCTCTAACTTCCGTAACCGTTGCGTGAATGACACAATCACTGGTAGACAATGGAGAGAAAAAAAGAATCGTATGCGATGAGAGAAAAAAAGAAAAGAAAAAAAGGAGTTTAATTACTTCCAATAAAACTTGTACATGTAAAATTAGATTCATTCCGGGGGAGATAACGGTCGAAAATATTATCTAATTTCTCTTGTAACATTTTTACAATTTTAAATACAATCAAAATAGAGATATAAGCATATTTTATGTCATCAATAACATTCTAGTTCAGTAGTGGTCAGAAATTGTTTAGCTTGAGCTCGCGAAAGGATTATTAGCGATGTGAAACTCGTTTCGCATAACCAGCATAATCTGGAAATAAATATAAGGATATTGCACTACACAATGGAATGATTGTTATAATCACCCGCAAATGAATGTTTGTTACTGTCTACATGTACATGTGGCAATAAATGCTTGAATTCTTGAAATGAAGAGTGATAACGTGGCATTTCTCTTTCCAACACGATTTTGAGTTACATAAATGGCCTCTTATCTACAGAGAAAAAGTTAGCTTAAATTCCTGTAATTTTCTCTGCATTCATATTTTATATCGTTAAAAAATAACACAAACTACAAGGAGGAAAAAAAAAGAGGTCTAATATAAAATGCGCGCGCTCAAACTGATACAAACACTCCTATGAGAAGGCAAAGTCATACTTACGAATGCTTAAAAGATATATTTAAATTTTTTATCGAACAGGGAAAGTACATCATCAAAAGCATAACGTAACACGTCTTATTAAATAGTATTTATCCATCGCATGACAATGAAGCTTAGCACAATGGTATTTAATTCAACACATCAGTTAATATTTTACTCAGTTCAAACACCTGCGAATTAATAATTTGTCATCAATATTGGGATGAAAGGCCTAATGTATTAACAAATAATACATAGGAAGGTCGTTTGATAAATTCAAAATCCGATTGATAAAGTGTAAAATCCGAGAGATGTCACTACTGCATTGAAATTGTTGGTGCTCTCACATTTAGCGTGCTTCAAAGGCACGCATATCAAATTGTAAACAGATTCCACTCTTAGTCTGTGATTGACAGCCATTTTAGTCGGTTAACTCTTGTTAGCGCTCATACAGGGGAAAAAACGATTCCCGTGTGTTGATAAATCATTACATTTTAAGAGGCAAAACATTTAAAGGATTAGAAATCAAATCTAGGTTTGAAAAATATTATGGCTAGTCTGTGCCTTCGCTTTGAATGATTTACAAGTGGTTTGTTGATTTTCGTTGCGACCAAATGAACACAAGTGACACTCAACGTTCTGGTCACTCTGCTGAGATCGCTACGTCAGAAATTATTGAAAAAAATCCATGATATGGTAATGAAGGTTAGGAGATTCAAAGTACGTGAGATTTCTGAGGCTGTTGACATCTCATCAGAGCGCGTACAAAGCATTTTGCACGAATATTTGGGTATAGGAAAACGGTCGGCACGTGGGCAGAGCAGGAGTCGTTGCAGAGGTAGGTGTCACAATTGCTAACAATCGATCTAAAACGTGAACGAGTGAATACATCGAAGCACAATTTAGAGCTGTTTCAAACAAATGCAGATGGACTTTTGCGTCCTTTCTTAACAGTCCGTAAAACAGGCATACATCACTACCAACCAGAAACGAAAGAACAGTCAAAACAGTGAGCTGAAAGAGGTGTACCTGCTCAAAAGAAAGCGCAAACGGTTCCACTGGCAGGAAAGGTAATGGCCACTGTTTTTTTTGTATACCCATGGTACAATATATATCGACTATTTGGAAAATGACAAAACAATCCCCGGAGAGTACTCTGTATCTATACTGGATCATTTAAACAGCGAAATCAAGGCAAAAAGATCACATTTAGCGAAAAAACAGGTTCTCTTCCATCATGACAGTGCTCCGGTCATTCATCTGCGATTGCGGCGCAAAACTGTTAGAATTCCGGTACAATATTGCCCCCCCCCCCTTCTCCACCTCCGTATTCTCCAGATTTTGGCCCCCTCCGACTACTACTTGTTCCCAAATATGAAAAGAATTTCATGCAGGGCAGAAATTTGCTTAAATTCCGTAGTGATTAGTGAAACAAACGTTAATTTTGCAGAGTTGGACATGTCTTACCCTATGGACGGAATAAATAACCTTGAAAATCGTCTGGACAAATGTATTGGCACGAAGGAAGATTGTGAAGAAGAATTAATACAAATTCCCCCATAGCCCCCCCCCCCCCCAAAAAAAAAAAGTTTTCTTGCATGGATACCAAATATCAGAAAACCTCGTACATCCATTTCAAGAATTCAAGCTTTTATTGCTACGTGTAGACACTAACAAACATTCATTTGCGGGTGATTATAACAATCATTCATTTCCAGGCTGCAATTTCAGACTTACTAATCCTCGACAGATGTTTGAATCAAATATCCAAAATAAAGTAAGTTCTCGGTTTTTAATATTTGTACAGACATTGTGACAGAAAAAAGTCTTAAATAAGACCAAAATGAATTTTCCGTGTTTTGTTTGCTTAAGTAAAATTCGGGTACAGAGTTCCGCACTTTTTTTGAATGATTAAAAAATTCCTAACATCATATATTCATTCATCAGGAAAAAATACACTAAGATCCCAAAAATATGCCATCAAGAAGATAACATGGTGTAATCAAACAGATCGCCTATACGAAAGAATACTTTTGTATCAGAAGCATTGAAGATAAGTATTGAAATTATTTTGAATAGAATTTATTTTGTATTGAAGATAAGTAAATCCGTACTCGATAGTTGGAGAAGAGAGAGCCCCCCCCCCCCCACCCCTCTCAAATAAAAAATAAATAAATATATAAATAAATAAAATAAATAAAATAAATAAATAAAATGAAATGAAATAAAATAAAATAAAATAATATATATATATATATATATATATATATATATATATATATATATATATATATATATATATATATATATATATATATATATAATGTATTGAGCAATACTCAGTCATACTACAATTAAATTGAAATATTTGTTCGCATAGGTGGTTTTACTTTAGCGGGTATACCTCTGAATGTTTCTAACAGCAAACATAAATTTAAAACCAAATATAAATTTAAAGCCACAAATATAAATTTAATCAAAAGCCACGTTTTTATATTTATGATTAGACTTCATAAAAAGGGAAAAAAGAACAATAGGCCCCGAACTAAACAAAACACTATAAACAACAGGGTTACAAGAAGATACAAGGAAAGAGGTTCAATAAAGAAAATTGAATTAGAAGCACAGAAAGCTTTTATCTTAGTAATTTCGGAAAATCCGGGTATGTTCTATCCATGACACGTAAAACAAAAAATATATATATATATACCTTTTACTGATATTAATTCAAAAGCAGTTTAAAAAAATTTAATTTTTTTTTTTAATTTGTATACATCCCCTCTGATCTGCACACGAGTCGCTGAATTTGCAGGAGCGATCGTTACGCCACTGGTGAGAAATCGGACCTTCCAAAATCCCATGGCACGATGCCATATTTCTCATCCTAAAGTTACGCGACTATTAACGAATTTTGATTCAAAGTAATACGAGAGTATGCGAAAATGAGAATCTTCCGTCGGCTCATTTCGCAGAGTATAAGAAATAAAAACCTAAACATTGAATAATTGCTATAAGACCCTCTTAGACGTTTACTTAACTTGTACGATCTCATTAAAATAAATTAGGTGCAAAGAAAAACCACTGAACTTCGCTATTAGAGTAATGATAAACGAATACTAAAATTTCAAGTATCAAAGTACAAAAAAATAGAATAAAAAATTAACACGTCTTACATAAAATAACTCAAATTATTCCTTTAGAAAAACATGAAATAAGTTAACAAAAAATATATTTACAAATAATATAAAACAATTTAAATCGTTCACGAACTGATTTGCGCTAAATTTAAAATAAGTACAAGTATTTTGATCAAAATATAAAGGATCAATATTGAACATTTCCATAAATAAGTGAAATTTTTTTAACTGGGAATTTTTTTTAAACATCTACATTCCTATTCACGCCTTGGGGCATTCTACTCTAAACACAGTTATACAGTTAGAAAATAAAAAATTGACTCCATTGTCGTTAAATATTATTGAAAATACTTCAATGCCAAGTGGAAGTAGAAAAATACAGACTCCACTTCCATGGGGATCAAATTTCAAGTATCGGGCAGGACAGCAGTATACTGTTCTCCGGGCTGTTTTACTAATATATTATCCCTGAATATGAGGAGACAATTCTAATATACAAAAACAAATGAGCGATTTTTTTATACACCATATAATGCTGACTTTTATATATCGCTTAAGGGCTGGGGTCAGAAAGGTGTTACGAAACGACTTTTCACGACTCAAACATTCGATTCACCCAGTGTTTCATTGTTCTTACTACAATACAATACAAATAATTACCACCATTCCAAAAATTGCCTGACAATACTTGACTAACAGAGTGTATCTCCAATGGCTGTATTTTCAATAGGCGGTTGCTGGCTGGGAATGTTTGAAAAATTTAAAGAATCATCTCCATATGAAATTTTTTCACGTGTATAGATTAACCGGGCAAAAAAAATGATAGCGTAAAAGTAATTTCAACTATCATTCAGTTTAATTCAGTCACCATCTGTACCGCGGTCAAAGTTATATCTTCACATTTAACAATAAATAACAATGGAGCATATTCCAATCAGATTATGATTTAGCCCAGATTTTATCCGCTTTTGCTATGTAATAGTTCACCAACGCTTGCTTACAACTATTAACAACTTAAAGATAGATAGGCGCATTTTATTAACAGCATTAACTGAAAAAAGTAACTGAATATAATTGTTTTAGAAATGATGTGATGCATTATAGTAATAATGTCTATGGTGTTTGCACACTCTAATCTAATGATCTGCTTTTAATCACTTTTGAAAATGTACGCAGATAATCAAAGAATTAACCTTTCATTATTCTTTTTTTTTTCTAGCTTATGTTCTCAAGTCCACATGTACGCTAAACTACCAATTAAGAACTTTGATCACTATGTGCATAATACGAAGAAAATGAGGCTACTTATAAAAAAAGATTTTACCCCAACGGAGATATGTTAGGTATCAATAGCAAAACGAATATTGATTCCATTTAACCACAATAATTAACTAAATGAACATAATTTGTAAATTAACAATGGAAGTCGATATGAATCGGTGGGAGAACGGCGTTGTTGTCTTAACAATTGGCTCGAAAACAAGCGCAGTCTATATCGAGCACGTCTTGGGTGCGACCTAGATAGCACTAAGATTGAGCCAACCCGAGAATCGCCGCCACCCTTTTGGATCCTTTCGCACTCAGGAGATTGGTTTTCAAAGGATGGTGAACATTAACCACTGCGCCCGAGGATCAATTTTTAAATTTTAATGCTCTTAAGATTACCTACCTACATAGGACAAAAAGGAGACAAACGTTATGTGATTATTTTCTGCTCCCTCTCTCCATTTTCTGCGTATATAATAGAAGTGAAATAGAATATTTGTTTAGAAAAAAAAATACAATTACAGCATTTCGCATTTGTCCTATAAACATAAATTCATAACTAGAAAACACGATTCTTTTTGCATGTGTTTGGGGGATGGGGTGTAAAAAACACATTTTTCTCAAATTTAAACTACCCTGTAAGTGTAGAACAGAAACAACTTATCAATCTGAAGGAATACAGATGCTGCTCGACTCACGTTTAGGGTTACGTCAAAAGTAACCAATCGGAAATGCATTTAATACTCCGTTCTACCGAATATCGTAGCCCTGCCTAGCCTAGATAAAATGTGCGTTTATATCACTTACATTAACCAAGACATATGGTCAGAAACGTACCTATCTAAAAACTTATTTTATAGGAGCTAGCTCGTTATATCTAGCTTTAACTGCAGAGACGTTGGTAAGGCTTCTTAGAACAAGAACATTAATCAGCATTTGTCACCATTGTTTATCAGTCTAAAAGGCATCGGGGATCACCTAAAAGCAAACAAGTTTATAACTGCTGATCCGGACAAAACGTAAATTTAAACTTTAATTGGCTTAAAAATCACTTATCAATATCTACCTCTTTTTTTCTTACTTATTTTTTTTCGAAACTTATTGTTGTACAGCATGAGATTTATAAGGATATCATCCTAAATAAAAAGTTTTAATTAATTTCTACTTCTAGATCGCAGTTTGTTTTGAAAGAAGAATTGAAAATATCCAATAGCGTCTTTTTTAAAACCTCAGGTCTAATAACTTTAAGTTTGTAGGCTAGTACGTAGGTTGATATTTTATAGATATGTACTGAAGTTCTGTTCGCGGTATTTATATTATGCCATAGCTTCAACGTTGACCATCCATGATTTATTGAAATTAGTTTATAGCAAGTAACATAGTTCATCCTCTAAAACTAAATCATCTAGTTGCATCAGAAAATATTTTGACAACTTAAAAGAAAGATGAGGAATAAATTGGTGGGCGCCAATTGTCAAGGGCATATTCTTAGAGGGAAGGAGTTGAGAGGGCCCATATTTTTAGCTGAGGCCTAAATAGTAAATATGAAGAAACTTGGAACGGATAGATCGCAGAATTTAGGAATCTATTGAGATGGGGACAGACAAAATTTCACATTTATATCGATTTCATTTTAAATCTAAATGCATCGCATATTTTGCAGATGACTTGACGATGTCTTTGCGTGGGTTTTAACCGGCTAGTGAAAGATTGCTTAGGAAACCCTCCACAAAATAAAATAAGGAGAAAATTCTCAGCTTTTAAGTTATTTTTGTCAATAAATTACGTTAATATGTCAGCGCCACCACGTTCAAATGAAATCATATCCTGTCAGCATTAACCTGATAGCTACGACCTTACTCAGGGCGACACAATTCTCGCTTTCTTGCGTCTGTGTTTTCGACAGACCACTGCGCTCAATGCTTTTGGGAGTCACTCACTCCAATCTCGCTGCTTCCTGCAGTTCGTAGGGGACTATTATTTACTGGAGCATCCAAGTTGTATTCCGAAACGCCTAACTGAGATGATATGACAATATGTTTCAAAATTTCAATGTGACTTTTATTTCAAATACTCTACATTTTTCCAAGGGTAAATTTTGTAACAAGGGGCCACACGAGTGCAGTATTGCAGTTCCTGCACATTAATCTCGTTCCTCGTCGTATTTTCCAGTTAGCAAACACCATGCAATTCCGTTTGGAAACTGAACCCAGAGAACCAAGTTCAAACCTGCTTAGACGTTCACATAGAATCGATTGAAAGTAATCCAACATGGTAACGAAAGACAACAAATGCCTAAATCAACAAGGGATTAAGCTCATGTATTTATCATTAGATTCCACCAGGGCGCCAACAAGAGATTAAACCAACACCTGTGAATGGAATAGAAAACGGACGAGTTCCCAGGAGCGGGGGACCAGGGACATGAATTGATCTGGATGTCTTATTTGATCCAGGAATCATAGCACGAAATTCTTTGGACAATTGACCTCGACTACTGTGACAAACGACTTCCAACTTAAATGCATCACAAATTTAATTACACATCAGTAATTTTATAATAATAATAGTAATAATAATTTGAACCACGAAGTCTACTTATTCCTGAGCAAGGGCTTTCTTACACTTGCTCCCAGAATAATTTTGGGGCAATATGATTGTCTTTAAACCGTTTTATCCTTACAAATGTTTTAATTTCTAGCGCGTTCCTTGACCAAAGGAACTTTATCCATGAAACTTTTGTTCAATTCATCCACTGACTAGGTTTGAGAAATTTCTAACAAGGTGGAGCTTACTTTTCAATGGTAAAAAAAAAAGTCAGATCTACCTCAGAGGTTATTTTGAACTGCCAAACCCATAAACTTCTAGGAAACATGTCATAACTACTACTTCGGATGCGCATTTTTCATAAATTAAAATTTCCCCAAATCTCTCTTTGTTCATTTTCAAAATAAATATTATCATGTCTTTTTCCAAAACAGGCAGGTATATTAAACAAAACTTTTAAAATCCACCCTAATAAAAAGAAAACAGAATTTAAAATAAAACTCCGTAGAATACGGTTTAATTAGAGGGGTCTGTTGAGAAAAGACAGACATCTTCAGGGTAATCGGTAGCCTTGGGCACAGGTTTCGGCCTTGTCATGAGTTCCTCAGCATAGCACAACCAACAGGTGCGCTCGACGGAAAAAATTCCAAGGGTGAAACCTAGGTCGGTGGTCTTTTTAAGCACGCTGGAAATGTTAACAGTGCTATAGTAAACAAGAGTTAAGGAGATAAGCTTGAAAAACCTAAGCAGGAAAGTAACCAAGTGAATGCAATGTATGGGGGATATATTCCTTTTACTTTCTTCGTTAATTATGAATACAGTAATCGGAAAATGTAAACTATATACATAAAACAGTTCCGTAACTGACTGACTGACAGATAATGCACAGACCAAACCGCTGGACCTAAAGGGCTGAAATTTTGCACTGCGATTCTTCCTATAGTGTAGTGGTGCACTAAGAAAAAATTTTGAAAATTTCTTCTTAGATTTTTTTTTAAATTAAACTTTTAAGCTGTTTTTGTAACATTCTTTAAAGTTTGCATTTAAAATATTAAACTGAGGGTTATAAAATTTATATCACGAGAAAGATCATAAAAATTCCTTTAAAATGAAATCTTTTTCGAATCTTTGCCTCCCTTTTCTGATTTTTGGTGAATTTTTAAAGATAGAATTTAATTTATTAAATGCTGATCACGTGGTTTCTTTTCTTTTTGTGATACTTTAAATTAATTTTGCGTCAAGTGCATAACAACGAAATGAATTGACAAAAAAAATATATTAAAATATGGTAAAAGATAAAATTTAATCACAGGACTAATTGAGATGGAAGTTTTTTCAGAATTTAATTCAAATTGGTATGTTTTATGGATATTAAACATACAAATTAATTGTATACATTGACCGTTGTATTTAATTTGAATATTTTCTTTTACATTATTTTGTCTATAAAAATATACGTTACGATTTTTTTATAAATATATATACAGTCGGACCTCTATTTTGCGAACTTTTCCTTGGAACCAAGAACATTTTGTGAATTTCTTCGTAAAATAACCTCCAAATACCGAAGTGCATTCTCTATTTAACGAACTTTTTCTTGTGATCCAATATTTTTTTTTCTTCATATTTCTCAAAATATTTCTGAACATTTCAAACTTATTCTTTCTTTTAACACATTTAACATGTTAACTTTCTTTTAACACATTCCGATGCGGGTTGCAGTTTGAAGAAAATACGCCTGAAGGTGTTTTTGGTGATTGCAAAGATGAGAAACGTATTATGAGAGAAAACACTTTTTCAAACAAAAACTCATAAAAAATTAACAGACTTTATCAGTAATTAAATTTAAGGACGCATATGGTAATGTATGCTTAAAATTACTTGTTATAATAAATGCGATAATGTCATTAAAATTCATTAATTTTAATATAATTTTTTTAATTGAAAAAACAGTGTATTCCCGGAAAATGTTTTGTTTTATTTCTTGTTTTTCTTGCAGATTTCTGTTTGATGTGTAAGATATATAAAACAAATAGACATTAATTTACAAAATAAAGGTGTGATCAATTACTTTTATTAATAATACTTAGTGTTTATGAATTTAAAATCTGTTTTGTGTAGTTTAAAGTATTTTAAAAGGTGAATCTCTATTTAACGAATTTTCCATATAACGAACTTTTTTTCGAGATTTAGCGACTTCGTTAAATAGAGGTCCGACTGTATATATATTTTGGCATTAATTGCATACATTGACCGTTATATTTAATTTGAATGTACTCCGTAGCGAAGCACGGGTATTCAGCTAATACTATCATATCCCTGAACTGATCCCTAATAGTAATGAGACGTGCACCATTATAAACTATTTTAGCTAATAGTTTAAGAAATAAGGAGTAGACAACCTCTCAAATAATTACCAAGCGTGACAAGATGATGTACAGAGGGTATCAATAAATTCCAAGATCAAATTCATTCTGTGCGCCACCGTGCTCGTAAAGGTTAATGATGGCAATCTCTTATCTAGTCCATCTTACTCTCCGAAAATCTATTCGGAAGTAATATAGGAAGTAATATAAATTATTCATTCAATCGAACTCAGAACGAACAAATCGATTTTAGATCTCAAAAGCACTAGAGAAAATGAAAGAATGAGGAACAAGAAGTCGAAGAGAAGAGTAAAAGGAAATAGTCATGGATTGTGCAGGTTAAAAAATTTTAAACTTCACTGCTTGGAGACTACGCTCTTTCAAAGAAATCATTATTTAAATGTTTCCTTGGCTTCCAGTTGATATAAGCTAATATGATCATACTAGATCATGCGACATGACATTTTCTAAGCATCTTTAGATTTTTTTAAATTACCTACAAAAACGCAGTATTTTTCAAAGAATTCAGCACTTAAGTGTTTCTTTGGGTCTCTCTTTCATCAATTAGTATAATTATAATGATTTTGTTTCTCCACTTTCAGCCATTAAAAATGTATACATCTTTAAACATAATGATGGGCTAGCGCAACAATTTTACTCAGATTTACAAGCTACTGCTTCGGATTTTACACCCCAGTCCTGTTCCTTAAAGGGAGAGAGAAGTTAGAAGCAAGCTGGTGTACATATGATCTTGTATATTAGCTTGTCCACTTTCGGGAGATAATGAAAATTTTGTTCTAGTTCTAGACACGGATTGGATCAAGAAGAAAGCCAATATTATTTTACAATTACTTAACGGATGTGGCACAAAGGAATTCATACACGTACAACAAACAAACAAGCAACAAACACAACAATAACAACATCAATAAAGGAGTATACGATGGCCAGGGGGGGGGGGGGGGGGTGATATCTAAATCTAGAAAGTATAAAACACAAAACGTAACAGTCAGAAAAGTTGGGAGGTATACGACAGAAAAAATGTCAGGTTACTGTACAACAGCGCACATGAGCTATCACTTCCTCTTTAGGACTCAAAAATCTGTGATCTCCGGTTGACTATACACATACATAGACACAAACATACATTTCTCTATCAGAGAGAAATCTAAGTGTTTCTTCTTTATTTCGACAGATAAATAAATACTGAAAATACCTACAAGCCTAAAGCGTATAAAATAAAGTCAGACTTTAAAATATAAATGTTGAAAGTGCACACGCATTAACAATTGAAACCAAAATCTGATTTAAAAAAACAAACTTCAATTTATGTTTTAAAAAAATTGTTGAAGTATAAAACCTATCCTTGATATATGTATAATGATATGCACATATCCTTGATAAATGCTCCTTTGTTGAGGACTGTTTATGAGATTGTTTCAATTACCCTCCTCTATCCCCAAGAAAGCCTATTTTTTCCCAATGCAAAAGCACAATAAATTTTAATCTTCAGAATTTTAAAAGAACGCTCATTTAATGTTTATGGTGGCTCTGCTGCCCGATCACTTCCAGAACCAATAGGAGGCTGGCCAATTTTATTCTAGAGTCAATTTCATTTTCTTATGGAAAGCAGCACTTAAATAATTCTCCATCCAAATACAAAAAGGCAAAACATTGGGCAAGAACTGCTCGTAGCGACAGGCAGTCTAGGGAATAGGCACCAAAGTCGGGATTAAAAGACGACCTTAATGTTTAATGCAGTTCCAGCAAACGAGGGCTCAGAGCAACACGTACAATGTTAAGAAAAAAATTGGGAGCAAAGAGGGGAATAAAATGGCAACCCAGGCGTGTTACTGGAAGAAGGGACAAAAGCGGAGGAAGTGGAAGGAGATGCACTTAATGACGCAAAGGAGGATGTCAGTCAGATCTTAAATGGAGCCAAATGCTGTCAACTCCGAGACCCCTCTCTCCTCACGTTCGTCCATATGGCAAGGCGAATGGATGATAAGCGAGCCTGATATATATCCGACTTGTGATTGCAGATAATGTAACGAGAAATGCAACTCTCTTAATCAATTAGACAGCAGTAAATAATTTTCTCCGGATAAATGGTCGTAGACATGGACGACTTTACTACTTCTGTCAACTGCCATTCAACTTTTCTTACCACCTATTACAGCCTTTAGCAGTCGACTGATCGCTTTTGGTTGGAATTAGTTAAGGTTATAAAGAGGTTTAGGTCATGGATTATACTACCTTAACGCAATTAAAGATGTAACAGCAAAAACTTTTCCTATCCCTCTCTTTATTTTATTCTGGAAAAAGGTGCTTTATACTATCGTAAAAAGCGGGAACGTTACAAAAATTTATAAAATACCCTATTATTAAAAAAAGTCATTTTTTCGGTTATTAAATTTTTTTTTCAATGAAATGAAAAAAAAAATATTTCAGGTAGTCTTTCCTAACGAAACTACCGCAGGGTATTAACGTAGGATTACTTATCGTTGCTTACCTCTTTTTTTTTCTTTCTTTCTTTTTTTTTAAACGCATTTTGTTACTTTTCTGTTTAACTGTTTACTGCTACTGGGTTTGGCGCGCTGCCAAAATTATAACTCGCGACGCAGGACAATTTTTTTTTATCAACTATTGAAGGTGTTAAACTTAAAATTTTTGTACAATGACTGTAATAGTAACTTTTAATTTTAACCTAGCCTTAATATTTCAACTACTGAGCACATTATCTTTGATTACATAACATCTTGCGTACAGTAGTTAAAACCAGCTGGTCAAGGCACTCCGGTCATCATATTCAATTCTGCTCAGGACAATTTTTTCCTCTCCGCAGGACCACTATTGACCTTTTGACGTAATCCTACGTTAAAAGGTCAACGAATACGAAATAATAATTATAATTATCAATGTATCTATATTTCAATTATCAATCTATCTCGTATCATTACTACTACTTTAATATGCAGGTATATTTGTTTTTGTACTCTGGCAAACAAAGCAAAATTCCAAAATTTTCCAGTATTAAACAAAATTTTGAGGAAAGTTTTTCTAGAGTTCACCCCATCTCCTTTAATTGGAAACTCTAACTATATAATTTTTTTATTACAATTTATAGTACCCTCTAAGAATATGGAAGAATTTTGCAAACATATTTAGTAAAGATATCATAAATAAGAGGATATAGAAACTTATCACGGTGCATTGAATGAAAGACAGCTCAAATAATTAGAAGTCGCAAAATTCTTGAGATACGACTTGGCACAAAAGCTATTCAGGTGTTACGAAAATAGAGAAAGAACTGTATAGAGAAAACAGAGAAGCAAATAACCGAACTGTGCTAAGTTACGAAAAGAAGCAAACGAACGAAAAATTATAGCAAAGATGTGTCTGATGATCTAGAATAGGGACCAGAAACGTTTTAAATATCTATACCTTGACTGAAAAAAGCATAATTAGATTTTCTGAAAACTATTTTGCAAGTGTTTATAAGAGTATATAAATTCCAATGTACTGCACGTATCTAAAGCAATTTTAATTAGTAACTTTACAAAGTAAAATACAAGTTTAAACTTTTTTATCGGGGTTCGCTCTCAATTACCAAAATTTAAAAAAAAAGTTTTTAAGGAATTTGCAAGCACCTGCCTGCACTAGCCTTTTCAAGGACTTCAAAGAAGGTTTAAAATATTCTTTATTCCAAAAATTTAGACTTTTTAAAGTACTTCAGTTTTAAGATCCTGTACAATCTCATAACATTTATATGAACTTAATAATCTATTAATACTAATATTTCAAAATTACTTTTACACGTTGCAATCTGTTTGGTAATCCCTGCATTTGACTTCACAAATTGACAGCGATAAGCAGTGCTAACGCGAGTTAATAGAGCAAACCAAAAGTCCCCCCCCCCAAACGATAAATATATACATTGGGGGGGGGGGGGGCAAGCAAGTGACAATATAAAAACATTTTCCTCCTGGTCAATAACAATGCAAAAAGAAAACCAAAAATAAATAAAAAATTATCTGCATTTTCTTTAAAAGGCAATCGTTGGTAACCACAAACTGGAAATTATTGTAATATTTCAACTCGAAAATCAGGACTTTTTACGGACCGGAAAACAAACGAAAAAATTTAATGACCTTGATAGCAAAAATAAGTACGTTTTATAAAACTTTTTTAGGGTCCTTCAAACAGAAACTAAATATAAGGAATTCTTAAGGACTTTTAAGGACCGTACAAAACCCTGTTTCGTTATAAAAAGATATGAAAAAAAATTTTTTTAATTAAAATTTTCAAAATTTTAAGTTTTTATTTATTTTTTGGGGGGGGAGGGGACTCAGAGTGATTTTTAAAAACTGGGATAAGTGTAAATGTATTTTCAATTTGCAGTAAAAATCTATGACTTCTTTAATTAGATAACTTTATATGAAGCTGCTACACTTTAAAAAAAAGATGAAAAAAGCAAATAAAAGGCATATATCGTAGTAGAAAAGAGCAGTAATCAACGCATGATTTTTCCTTCTTCATAGTTTATTTTTATGACTATGTACTTAATATATCATTGTTAGAGAATCTTTTAAAAAAGATCTTCCATGAATGCAATTATTTACATATCCAATATGACAAAAATCTAAACACAATGCGTCATCAAAAAATATTTAAAAAAGAAATTGATTAACTGGTGGACTGAAATTTTCCCGCGTCAGTAACATGCAATAATGTGGAAAAGGTGAAGGTAGGTAGGTAGGTAGGTAAGTAGGTGTGTGTGTGTGTGAGTGTGCGTGCGTGTGTATATATATATATATATATATATATATATATATATATATATATATAAGCAAGAAGTAAATTTCGAAAAGAGAATTAATTACCTTCTTTTGCAGACTTAAAAAGAAAATTTTTAATCTACAATTTTGGCCTATCGAAAATCTTTAACAGATACATTTATACAGGAAAAAAAAATAATTGGAATTATTAATTATAAAAATGGTAAAAAAAATGTCAGTGGTAGTAAAAAAAGATATGAAATTATAATACAGTGAAAGATATTTAATGTAGGGTCCATAACAAAATAACTTTTTCTCCAAATTAAAATTCATTTGTGTTATGTTTGCAATTGTTGAGAGCATGCCAGAATATTTATAAAACAAAGACTGAATAAATATTTATTTAGATCATAATCAGCTGCTTTATACTCTCAGCAATTAGTTTGGTAATGTTCAGGAATATCAAAAAGTTATTTAAAAAATCTGAATCACAAAAATAGCAAACGAAAAAGCATTTTCCAAACTTAAACTGCTCAAATTAGTAAACAAATTTAAAATTCATTTAATTTTAGAAAATACCTGAAATGTAGTCAACATTTTTATGCGTGGAAAGGAGTAATGTCACGCGCTTTTTAACCAGCAAATTTTGCAAACCATGGCAACTTGCCATCTCTTTGTTAAGCGCAACACGGAACATCCTCTCTGAAGTTAACTACCGAAAATACTAGGCTGCTAAAAAAGATCTCGGTTTAAAACCGGGAGACAAGCATAAAAGCACCAAACTATTCGAGATGGGAGATTTTTAAAATTTACGTTCTTACTAAGTTTGAAATTATGTTACTCAGTATCTTTTGAATTCAAAACATATAATGCGTAATTTCAACAAATCCTCCCCCATCATTAACGAAATATAAGGATATTTTATGAGGATTTATCCGAATATATTCCCAAACAGCGTGTCTGCGGGACACTGCATTTGATTGAATATTTATCAACACCTTTAACTTCACAGGCATATTGGTAACGGCTCAGCAATTTTCTATGATTCTATTAAAAGAGAGTCCTTTCTAAACATTACTTTTCCTGTATGAGATATGAGGTTAAATACGAAAGAGTAATGACTAAGTTTGGTGAGGAAAATGTCAGCTCCTCAAATCCGGAGAGCAGGGGGGTCAGGATTAGGTTCTTAGGCCAGACCAGTTATCTTCAAGAGTGTTCTTTTGAAATTGGACGACTAAGCAGTCGTATTTCTAGAGGTGTAAGAACAATAAAAATTAAACGATTGCAATCGGGAGTCAAGGGTCCCAGTCTCTCTCTTCGGCAGTGAGATTAAGTGGTTAACTCAAAAGAATCGTGACATAGCTCACTGGGGTGTAAAGATCAGCACTATTTGCGCGGAAAGCAGGAAGTCGTCGGCTCGACTCCTGGACCCGCCAAATTGCTTTGAGTGTGTGCGCGAGTTGAATGTCATTGTCGTCGTTATAAAGTTAGAAATAAAATTTTACAAAACAAATAGATAAGTATGTTTAGGAATTCACCTTAAAGTAAACAAGCATCTGTACGTATCAAGTATAATGGAATCCAGTCATTATTTTTTTATGATACATAATTTAAGGAGGTAGCAGAGGCATTCAAATTGGAATTAAAATGTTGAATTTATTCAAATGAAGTCACGTTGGACAAAGCCACAACTTTAATGTTTAAGCTTTTCATCAAAGTACTTTCCTTTCGACCAGAAAGGATAGGAGATTTTGCATAGATTAAAATGATTTCTTTTAATACAAATGAAATGATAATTGAGCTATTTACATTTAGCTACATACTTAAAACACTTCCTGCGCAACGTTAATTAAAATTCAAAAAGTTACTAGCTAAATGAAAAATTGGAGAAAAAATTTTTCCCAAATAGCATCGGAATGCATGAGAAGTAAAACTACACACAAGTCAAAATTAAAAATGAACTGTAGAAATACAAATTAAAATGCCGAATAATCGAGCAGTACTTCTGTTTATCGTTATCCCACACAATTAATACATTTGTAGAAAAGACATTTTTCCTCGCCTTTGAAAACATAGCTCATTGGCCCTCTTTACTGTTATTTGTTAGAGCATCGTCGTTTGAGACGTCACAGTGAATATAAATAATACACTAGCAAAATTATCCATACAAATTTATCTAACACCAATGAATACAATAACTTAATGATTTTTCCTTTAAAGTTAAAATCACACAAATTTATCCTAAACAAAAACTAAACAACAGAGTTGAAACTGATTAATTATAAAAGATCGGATGTGCGTTAAACTGGGCGGGGTGACATTCGCGGTAGAGGCAACGCGGCATGTCTGAATCCCTTGTGTTTAATTATTATTACATTGCACGCATCTAATAACTTCTCTGTGACTCACAAAAAAAAAAATGAACATCAATGCTAAATAATACTGCAGGAAGATATTAATGACATACGAATTTTCGTAAGTAAGAACGTAGGAATAACGACATATATATTTTACATATTTAAATTAGAGCAGGAATTTAACAGACATGTGACGTGTACTATTCAGAACTAATGTACAATTAGCATAAATGTATAACATTGGCTAACAAGTAATAATAATAAAAAAAATAAGTCGACTATTTTCTGTCTGGTGTTCTTGCACAATGTGATTTTTATCCCACTCTGAGTCTGTTGAGTCAAACAGGGCATATTCTGTAATTCTAGACTTTCAATAGTATTCATCTTTCAATAGTATTCAGCATTCAGTTTGAATTTTATTTCAAAGGCTGATTTAAAATTAGAAATAAACATCTCGCAATAAAACAAATGACATCTCGAAAAAAGAAAAGAAAAAGGACTCATCGCGTTATATATACGTTTTGCTAGTCAAATGAAATTAATAATATAGATATATAAATTAGACGCCGTATCACAATAATTTTAACAGGCTTTCGTCTCAACCAGTGATTCCCAACCGGTGTGCCGTGGCACTTTAGAGTGGTTAAAAATCGGCCAGGGGTGCAACGAAATTTTTTTGGGTATAAATAATAAAAAAAAAATATTAGTAGGGTCCACTTAAAATAAATATTCAGTTGATATCAAACATTTGTGCTTTAAGAATCAGTCGCAAACAAAACTATTCATTGTGATATCCATTGTGGTTTTCTAGGGTAATATTAAACTGAATCCCATGGCTATTTTTGAAAATGTATTAACATACACCATTTTGGCGTTTGTAACTTATACTTTTCAATAAATAAATAAAATCAGCAACGGAATAAGTATTTATTTGAACTTGAATTTGGCATGTTCCTGATATAAATTCAGCTTTGGTTTAATAATGAAAAAATGAAGAAAAAATTGAAATTCTAACAAGGGTGCCCCGAGTTTCTAATCTCATTCCAAAGGGTGCCCTCAGACGTAAAAAGGTTGGGAATCCCTGCTCTAAGCAATTTTATAAAATGCTGTATTGTATTCACTTACTCATTAGCAGTACATTGATGTTTCATCCACGTGGATTTCCCTTTTTTTTTGCGGACTATCATTGGAGTAATAATGCGTGTTTAAGATTTTTCGAGATCAAGCCCACACTATTCTGGTATGTCTCTTTTCCTTCTAGTACAGTGAGGGCTACAAATGATAAATTTTTCCATTCTTTTTTTTCCATTTGTTCCTCCCTTTTCTATCTTTTTAGATTATCAGTTTGTCTAAATTTATTAAAAAATAATCCTTTCATAGATATGTATAAAAAAATCTTTACTCTCACAGAGAGAGTATCTTTCAACTCAATATTACAATAATATTTAAATTAATAAGAGATTTTGTTTGAATCGGACTACCAGATATTAAATACTAGGTTACTCTCAGAAATTTTTTAAACTATTTAAAAATAATGAACAAACTGCCAAAAAATGAAATATAATGAAAGCCTAAATTTTATTAACGTAAAATTATTTCACTGCATTTATGTCTATTAATAACAGGAAAGTATTAGAATGTACACATATCAGATATCTTTTTGGTAGGGAATAATAACCCCATTCCCATAAACAAAACAATTATATTATCAAATAATAATAAGTCATATATTTCTCGGGTGAAGAATGTCGTTAAAAACTTACATCATGATTGGCTTTACATTCGGTTATGCCTTTACTTTAGAGAAAAAAAATTAAATCACAAACACACACACGCGCGCGCGCACACACACACACACCAAAATAAATAAATAAATAAATAAAAATAAAAATTGCAGCTTTCTCTTTTTTTAAGCTCCATAAAATTTCTATTCATTTCAAAGTAAAATAAAATATTTTTATAAAACAGTACATCATAATTTAGAATGTGCCTAAATGCATTTTACAGTACTAATAATTAGGAACTGAAATAAAAATTTCAGTTACTTTTATAGTTATTAAGTTCTTTACTATACTTTCATATTTCGATCATACTTGTCATACTATTATAAACTTACTATTTTGATCAAGGTATAATCGATTGTATTCGATGTGGATCGTTTTAATGATTTCCGTTGAAGCGTTTTCAACGTCTTTCCTTTCTTTTGACCCACACTAGTCCATAATAATTTTATTGAACAAAAAAACATTTAACAATTCAATTTACAATTAAGAACGAAAAAAATATAAATTTAATAAACTTTCAAAGATCCATAATTAAAAATTGGACATGAATTTGTAATCCGATTTCAACATGTGATAAATTCCCAAAATAACATTAAAAAAATGAATGAAATAAATAAAATACCTCTGAGTATCATTCCATACTACAAACAACTACTACAGAATATATTTTTCTTTGCTGATGTACGGGTACTTCAGTGTTTTTATCACTACGACACAAATTTATGAAGATAAAAATAAATGATTTAAATATAACTTAATTTAAGGTTCATATTTGAAGTTAAAATTTGTCGCATCAAAATTAGTGACTAGAAAACTCTCATGAATAAATGATGTTGATATTTAACTCTTCCATTATGTACCCTCAAAAATCCTAGTATGTTAGTGAGAAGTTAGGCATAAGCATCCCATTATGAATGACTATGAGGTATAGTAGTAATACACATTTCGTATGTTTATATCTTTTTTTTCCCTATTAGATGAAATATTCATGCTTGAAAAAAGACACCTTACAAAAGCAGAAAAGCTTAAAATCGTTTTAAATACAGTGAACTTTCAGCACTAATCAGTTTAGTGCATATGTTATCAAAACATCAACTCCTATTTAGAATTTAAGAGGCATGTCATTGACATTCACAGAAAAGCAATTGAAAGGTGTTTTTGGTAAATTTGTAAGGCGATTTTTTTCTGTTTTAATAATTTTTTTAAATCTTATCAGATCAGATGATGAATATTACTTGACAGAGTACATACATTAGAAAGAGCTATCAGAGGTTTAAAGAGTCATCTGTAATGTTTTCCAACATTGATTAACAATACATTTATGATTTCACAGTTAAAAGGAATTTTAACGAACACAATTAATTCACAATCATCTTACAACTACAAAAAATTACGTTAAAAGAAAAATATATTTATGATGCATTCACTTTCAACGAAGATCACTCTTTGTAACGAATGACAACTCATGGAACAATCTTTCTAAGTGAAAAGATGAAAGAAAAGCTGTTCTGTGATCATCAATTGAGTATGGGTTATACAAAAATGCATGAACGCAAATGGACTGTACTAGAAGTGGAACATACACATCGATTACACCCGCGAAGTTAACTAAAAAAACAAACGACCCAAGCTCTATACATGATCTTCCTTATGAAAATACAAGAAGAAAGGCAAGGGTCAATTGGCGACTATTGTCAACCACGCTAACTGGACATATAAAGATTAGTAACTCATGATTTCGATAATAAACTTCAAACCCTGCATAAAATAAAAGAGTCCAAGCGAAAGAACTCACATCCTTGCTCGCTGGTCCTCGATGTTAGGGAAGACGTACCACTCGTCGGTTGGGAAGGCGGGACTAAAACAATGTTCCCATTTTTCTCCCAAAATCTACGCCCTTGAAAGAAAGCGTCCATCATCCTTGCTGTGATCGAGAGGCGAATCACATCACACCTGTCAATAAGGTACACAACGGCAGATTATGCAGATAATCCACGAGGCCGATAATAGTATCCGTAAAGAAAAAATGGATGTTGATTTGATCCGAAACGGTGATGGCGGATGCTACAGCAGTGCTGCGGGAGCTGGCAACAGTTGCTCATGCGCGAGTCTGAAGTCATCCGCCTCCCATGCTGCCTTTCGGGATGAGGATGCAAAGGGATGGGGAATGGGGGGACTGGTTACAAATTGAAGGGTGATACAGAGGGCGATGATTAACGGCGAAAACTTGTAACAAGAAAAGTAACTGAAAGTAATGAAGAAGAAACTGTGTAATTGGACAGGCATGATTCTAAAACTTAAAAGCAATGGATTACGGATGATGAAACAGATATAATGCTATAATGCGTAAGAATTTTTCAATGATCGTTTTTTTAAATATATATATGAAAAAACAATAATAAAGCAGAAGAAAATACAAGAATATGAGTTAGTGTCTATGAGTTAATGCGAGAGTTAATGCTATGAGAATAAGTGCGTCTTTAGCAAGAGTGCAAAAGTCACTAATCAAAAATGTACATTACAGCAAATAGAAAGTTTGTGGAAATATGTGTATATGTCGGCACATACGCAGTAAACACATATTTAAATGTTGAAAAATATTATGAAAAATTAATGTGAACCCGACTGGATGGAAATAGTACAAAATTTCGGGTAAAATATCGAGGTACGTAATTAAGAGATTTAACTCATTAGAAACCAATTAAATTTGTGAATTCATTAATTTTATTTGAGTTATAGTTGCGATGAGAAAACTACGATTTCTAATTATAACATATTTGCTAATGACGCTACATCCATTTATCTTCAGTCACAAAATCTCACAAGACACATTCCAAATCCACAATCTCATTAACCTGTTAAATGTGGCAATAATTCAGGAGGAGTGCAATATCCTCGTAAAATAGCTTAGTAATGCTATTTTGAAGTTCCCTTGAAAAAATAATTATCTGTTATGGCGAGATAATTTTATTGTGTACTATTTTATTGGTGTTGTCTATTACGATGCGCCCGTAGCAGGAAGGATTGAAAGGTTTTCGGTCATAAACATGTAGAATACAATAGTACTAGAACGTAAAATAATAATAATAATAATAATTCAATTTATTTATAACCTTGGTGATTTTGAAGAGCTTTATTTCAGAGGGAATAGAATGAAAAATTTTTAGCTGCTAAGGACCTCTAATCTACTAGAATAAAGAGACTACAGAAACCAAGTAGAACGAAAACACAAAATTATTAATATTTAGGCAGTATGCATGATGTGAATATACGTAGTTCAGGTATCTTAAATGAATAAAATTGTTTGGGACAGCCAAAAACCCTCAGGTTCGAGATTCAAGTACTATCCCCCAGTAATAAATATTAAGTGTAGAAAATAGTTTTAGATTGCTAAAATACGTAACATGCACCGAAGACATTTTATTTTTCTTCCATTGTTCTAATATTATCCAAAAGGGTGTATATTATCTGACTGCCTTATAATATAAACATCTACATCTGTTAGAAATGAAGGAAAACATTGACAATATTAATGAGGGTATTAAAAGAAATTTATGAGGTTGAATGACTGACTCATCACGAAAAAAATTGTAACTGATAGACGTAATTAACTCATAAGGAGGAAGCAATTCTATTATTACACTTGTCAGCATAAAGTTTTTAAGTGTTTATATATCAGATAATTTACTTAAGTATATAAGGAATAAACTAATCTTAAAATCAAAACAGTATCAGATATTGACGATAATGGATGTTCTATTCAGATAGCGTACGAAGAAGTTTCACGTCTTTAATACCTTCAAATCTTTAGGTTAGAATTTAATTTTATCTGCTTTCTGTTTTAGAGACAATTATTTTAAATATACGGATAAAAAGGAAACAGCATTATTAAATTATTACACCCTACAATATTCCGTTATTATTCCTTCTTACTATTGGCTACATAAAAACGAAAAGAGGTACTTACAACCTTCATTTGAAATATCAAAGGAGCATAATCACTGCGTCTGGATAAAATATTAAAAGGAAAGTAATTTGGCGCCTCTTCCGGGCGATATATTTAACGAGAACGTGAAATTCGTGAGTGCCTTTTACTCTTAATTCAATATTAGAGAAACAAGCAATTTCAAGTTCAATTATTTCTGTAAATGCATTCTGGTTGTCCTCTTACAAGGTAATACGTTACCCCAATTAAATAATTTACACAGCAATGTTTTAATTTCTATTTTGCTATTTGCGTCCTAAATTTTTTCTTTGACGAAATCTGCTGCTGACTCTAAAGTGACGTTTTATTTATTAATTAATAGTAAGAAAAATGCGGTTTACTGCTTGAATGAGGTTTTAATTCTATCCTATTGTTACCTGCTCCATTTTTTGATTTAATTTGAAC
Organism: Dolomedes plantarius; assembly: GCA_907164885.2. Taxonomy (NCBI): domain Eukaryota; kingdom Metazoa; phylum Arthropoda; class Arachnida; order Araneae; family Dolomedidae; genus Dolomedes; species Dolomedes plantarius. The sequence continues at coordinate 109,824,581 of OU015491.1, forward strand.
TTAATTGCATTTTTCTGAAATTAACTCACAGACGTATGCGTGCGTGCATGCATTGTTGAACTAAATATGTTGAGCTATTTCTTCATAAAATTGGAGAAAATGTACTTAATTTAAATTATCTAGTTAATAAAAAATAAACTAAAAATGTGTTATTATTACTTATTGGGAATTCAAAGCCTCGTTACAAATTAGTCCTAAAAATGTTTTATGTTCGATCGAAAAAAATTTCGGTAAATCATTTATATGACATTTGAATCCCTACAGTTTTATCCTGTTATTTGAGCAATATATTTACATACATACAATCCATGTAATGCAGATTATCTCTGGAACACATGCACAACAATTGAAAACTTAGAATTCGTGTTAATTTCATGACCTGAGCTTTATTATAAAAAAAAATCTATATATTACGTAAATTAGAAATATTTTTTAGGAAAATTTTCTAGAAAATTTAAAAACACACACACCACAGTAAAACTTCGAAACTAACATTTTACTTCGGCGTCATGCCTAAATTTACTTTATTTTTGTAAATATCTGTATTACAATTACTTACAGTAGACTGTGTTAGATGTGTTATAATAAAATCTACTAAAAGTTTTAAAAAATGAAGATATCTGGTTGCTAATATCGTAATGATACTTAAAAGAGTCTATATAAATAATCAGTGAAACTACAGAAACTTTACTATTAAAATAACAAAGCATTTTTAAATCTGCCTTAATTTCCAGAAACTTGTGGAAAAACTGTATGCTCCCAAGAAAAAAGTAGAGGAGAAATTGCCACTATTAGAGGAGGCTTTAAGTTGCTCTCTCGCGGGTCCATATTTATTTGAAACGTCTAAACACATTATTTCAGAAAAAGATTGGAACAGTTATTGCCTGAAGTGATTTGTTGGATTTTAATAATTAACAGTAATGCCACGACTGCCAAATTAGACAACAACAAAAAAAGTCGGAGACCATTTTAATTTTCAAGAAATGGCTTTGTTTCTGAAAACGCTGAAATTCTGCATAAGTTTAATCTTGACTGCTTCCTAATTTTGTTTACCTTAATTTTCCTCTCATCTACTTCTTGACTAAGTTTGAAGTTTTAAATGGCCAGTTTTTCTCATCAAAGCATAACATCCAACCAGCTGATTTTTTTTTATCTCTTTAAAAGAAAAATTAAAAGTGTCTAGTACTGCGATTATAAACAAATTAAACAAATGCGCGTTTTAACCGTTCTATTCTTTGCATTAATGTCCACAAGGTATCTTTTCGTACTAAATGATGATTTTCTACAACTTTGTAAATCCCTTATTTTCCCTATCTCGTTCCGTTTTCGAGATAGGAATGCTAACTCCGCAGTTTTCCACCAGGTGGCGCGGTAGGTGGTTTCATTCAGAAGCGTATGGCTACTTTACTGTACCTAGACACCACTTTTATGAATATAGCAGCAGCCGTTCCGAAGTTAAGAGGGTGGGAAGGGACTTTAGTGGGCATACTGTATATATATACATACGTACATATATATAGATACATATATACATAACACATACATACATATATACATACAAAATAGGTAAGCAACGATAAGTAATCCTACGTTAATAACCCGCGGTTGTTTCGTTAGAAGAGACTACCTGAAATTTTTTTATCTTTTTTTGGGACCATACGCTAAACGGTAATATGAGTTCTAATTATATAGATTAGATTAGTTAGAAAAACTTCTGCAATGCTTCTGCAATGAACTCCATTATTTTTACCTAGACTCGTAATGGAAAAGCCACGCTTTTTCCTTTATTTAACGATCATTGCATAAAACTTCCTCAAATTTGCTATTTAGGTCAGAAAAACAGTGATAAAAATGTTTGACACTAAAGTTTCACGGGGCACAAAATGCACCGTAAACCAGTTTGTTCCACGGCAAACCATACGAGACAGAAACAACTTAGTACTAAACAGTGCTGAAATAATATATCAGGAAGCAAACATGTATTATGCATGAGACTATCATTTTACCGTCACGCACTCGGTATTATTACACTAGACAGTAAGAAATAGAACAATAACATTTCTCGAGAGGTAAGAAAACTGCGATTTCCTAAAGTATTATAATGAGATGTTAAAAAAAAAAAAAAAATATATATATATATATATATATATATACACATACGTCCACGATGGTGCAAATAAACGACGAACAATGCGAAGGTGGTGGTGCTCTCTATTCTGTTGAATGAGATCAGTATTAAAAGAATATCTACGGACAGAAACTGTGATAGTTTACACTTAAAATTTTATTTTTATCAAAAGCGATTCACTCGGAGGTATAACATAAAATGTTGACTGTCCGATATATATTCCGATTAGTTTAAATAATAAACGTCATATACCATTAAATCTGCAGTTTCGAGCAGTGAGATTTAGGAAATTCGCAAAGGAAGGTAAACCGGAAATTAGGAAGAGTTCTTGTCCGTTCTTTTTTGCATGCCAGGTTTAGTTAGACATGGGATGAGATCAGGAATAACCTGACCAGGCTCTTTGAATCCGAAGGTCTTAGCTGGCCAAATCAAAATAAAATAAGGACATTGAGGTGGTAGTCAAAAGGATAGCTCCGATAATGTACAACACAGAAAACAGCGTCAGTGACTAGGCTGAATATACCAAGTTATTTCACTCATTTTTTCACTAGTAAAGTAAGTGCAAGACATGCAAGAATTATCGTTAAATAGAAAATCAATTAAGAATAATTTTAAGTCAATTTCACAGCAAAGAAAATATAAAAAAGCGAAACACAAATATTAGACAATTTTATTTTTATATTTTCTTATATTTCTTAATGTTTTTCTATCTCTTATTTGTGGCTGTTCTTGGTTACAATTTCGTTACAATATCCTTCGTAGATGTCCTAAAATAAACGGCAATGTACCTGTACAAGAATCCTATTAATTTTTATGTCACTATCTTTGTAGGCCATCAATCTGATCGATATTAAGTTAATACAGAGAAGTGCTTCCAATTGCAAGTAGTGCAGGCAGTTCAAATCATTACATGTTTCAGAATTTCAGATTAAAAGACCTGTGAAACTCATTTCAAGTGTGCCAAACGATCCTCTCCAAACCTTAAAAACAGAAAACATTCTATACGGGATGCTCGGATACAGTGGCACACCCAGGGGGTGGGCCAGGGGGCCCTGCCCTCCCCAACACCCAAAGAAATAGAAATTGCATTATGAATATTGATTTTGCATTATAAATATTTATATCCGTTCATCTCGGACCCCCCCCCCCATACATTATAAATATTTTTATCCGTTCATCTCGGCCTCCCCCAAGAAAAAATCCTGGGTGCGCCACTGCTCGGATAAAAAGTTTTTTGCTTTTGTTTGTTGCTACTGTTGCTCTCAAAGAATACAACTATTATGAATGTCGCCCAGCGGCTAAGTGGTTAAGGTATCAGCCTGCCACGCCGGGAGTGCGGGTTCGATTCCCGCATAAGACTTGGCTGTATTCTGGGGAACCGGTCAGTCTTTCGCCTGCAATTGGAGCCCCGTCTAGAAAGGGGAGCTGCAACCAATCGTCCATCGCCGGTGTCATCGTTTGTCAATAAAAATTCTTCTGTGATTGTGTCATTTGTCTGTTTCTATGTCTTGTATTCATATGAACACCGGACTGGGGTGTAATGTCGTCATCCCCCAGGGACATTAGCCCCCCAAAAAATAATAAAAATTAAAAAAAATTATGAATACATTTTTTCGTATTATCGATAATATTATCGACATCAATAGCAACTACATAAGAAGCAAAATCGCAACGTTTCTGAAGCGATTACCAAGGAATTATATCCGTATATGTATGGTGCTTCCTAGATTTAAAAATTATTATTAACCTAAAGTGTTAGGTTATAATGGATTACCATTATAACCAGACTAAAGTAATAATGGAAATTATATCTACTGTTTCAGTGACTTTTTGTTTCATTTCAATAATAATCTACTGGGCTTTACCTCTTAATGCCCTGAAACTGAAATGATGGATGAGGAAGCTATATAAGTATTGATTGGTTGATTGGAGTGTTCATACTTAAATGAGGAAAGCTGTTAAAATATTGCTTACAACTGACGCATAAAAGTACTTAATCTTTAGAGATATTTAGCTCTATGGACAAGAGATTTGTTGATTTTGTACTTTTTTTTAAATACACAAACTTAAAGAATTACAAATAATTATATAGATTTTCCTTAAACCGTATACATAAATCGGAAAGCTATATAAAATTTTTTGCTTACTGAAATACGTTGTTTCAGTTCATACACAATTCCTCTGCAAACATTACATATAAAAAATATATGTAATTTGAGGGGTACAGACAAAATTATGTTTGCATGTTAAAAAAAATAGAGTCACTGTCCGTTATGCCAAACACTCCAGATGAATGTTAAATTTATTTATCTATACATACGGAGTGATTACTTACTCCAGTGACTAGCTAACATTTTGGTTTCAATAGTTTAAATACATTGCAGTGGCAACGAGCAGTATACTTTTGTACACCGAGCTTTTGGTTGTACGGAGCACTGGTTTCCGTGTCCTTTAATTCTTAGCTTTTTCTCCATGGACAACTCTACAATGCGTAGCGATAAGAAATAACTATTTATAAGTAATATCGCTTCAGAAACATTGAGCTTTTGTTTCATTTTCTAACGTAGTGATTACTAATAAAGATTAATGCATAAATTAAAATACTCACTTTTTAATTGCTTATCTGAAGTTTAAGGCTTATAGGTTAATTTGTATCAACTAGAATCTTCTGGACTTAGTTCTAGCGTACGCTAACTGAAAGTAGTGAAAGGTTAAGTGCGTGTATAAGTATAGAATTTTTACAGAGTTTAGTGAAAAGGGAAAGGTTGAGCAATAAAAATATATTTATGGTAAAGGAGGGGATGTGTTGAAAAGGCCCGCTGATGAGTTAAAAAGGCCCGCTCCCAAGAATAGTACCGGCGCGATGAAAGAGTTTGTAGACGAGGGTCAGTCAAAAAGCCCCTTAGAATATGGAATATAAGAATTGAAAGGATTATATTGGAATTTGCGCAACAGTAACAGTATTGTTGGGTCATAGAAAGAGTTAGAGAAAAGGTCAGTCATTCAGAAAATGTTTAGACTGACCAGGTGTTAGGAAAATGAAAATATAAGAAAAATGAAAGAAGGGGCGAAAAACATGTGGGAAAGTAGAGACCCAATGAGGTTTGTGAATTTAATAAGGAATAAGTTTTTGAGCCACTAGAGTCTGGGTTTTTGGAGAAGTGGGGCATTTTAGAAGTAAGGAGAATGTTCTCATTGGAAGTTAGAAATTTGAGTAGAAAGATAGATTTAGATAGGTAATAAAAACAGGAGAGAAGAGGAGAGCGGGAGGATTTTAGAGAAAACGCGATTTTGAGAGATGGAGTAATTCTCTCCGATAGTGTGTACCGTCAGATAAGCCGTCGAGCCTCTGGTCGGTGGAATGTCCTTCGAGGCTTCCTGGCGGTCTTGCACAACCGGCCGAATTGGGGTAAGTTTCGTGTTATGATTCTAGTTTTGTGACAGCACGGCATAGATGAATTATAATTTTAATTTCAATTGGATAATTTGAAGGTTGGTGAGGGCCCAAGTTATTACTTAAAGAATATTAATCATAAATGTGATTACTTAAAGAATATTAATCATGTTAATACTTATAACTTAATTATGTATTTGTGAAAAAATAAAATGTTGTTAATCTGTAAATATGGTCCTCATCATTTAATAAGAGTTGTGTCTCTTTTTTCTACAGTTTACACGCTGGGTAATTTTAAAACGAACCTGTCAATTTTAATTTTAATATTTTAAATCTTTAATCGGCAACCATACCCAATTACCACCCAGCACTTAGACCCGTTAATAAACTTCAATTTCCCCAAATAATAAACCCCAATACCCGAATTTCGTAAGGTGTTTATAGCACACCTTGCGGCGGTGGTAATTTGCCCGATAATGGTCAAACCAAACGTGCCCTTAATACGCGCATAAAAGAGAATTCTAGATACGTTAAAAATCAAAAATTATCAAAATCAACGAAAGCGAAACACTCCTGGGAATGCGGACATAAATTTAAATTTTTTGACGCGAAAATTGTTCATCAAACCAAGTCCACTCTAAGTACAATATTCTTAAAAACTTCGCTATTTGTATTCTTCTGTTTTAGTCAATGATACTTCAACGTTATCTATCGCACAGAAAAATATTTACATGCAACTGATCTGTTTCATTTTATTCCATAAATTCTTACGCCCTTTTATTACTCCGTCTTCTCGGTTCATTTTTTCCACTTTAGCTGTTAGCTTCATTAACGGGTGTGTCCCGTGTGTGGTTTGGTGGTCATAAAACACGTCCCAACTTCCTTCTCTACTTACATATTCCTTTCGCTTTCGAGCGTCCATGCCGTTCCTTCTCGAAATTTTGGTTGTAACCTGTTTATATAAAAATGTTCCGATGATCCCCTCAATTATGAATTGTTTACAGCGACAATCACACCTAATGCTCCTCGACATGACAATGAACTATTAATTATTCAGAAACATGTAGCCATCCTATTTATTAGATTAGGTGGTAATTAAGAAGCCTTCTATTCCAGGACAGTCACTTTCCCTAAATTAAATACTGCTCTAATTATTCACATTCGCTGCTCGTTTGCTGTTGTTGTTTCTAATGCCCCCTGGCCGGAATTGATTCCAGACCAGGTCCACATAGGCTAGCGGGCCGAAGGGTGCGACTCCGGTTCCTAATGGCACCACGAGGGTCGGGGTCCGATTTAGCCAAGTCCACCGCAATTTTGACCCAGCATCCCTAGAGGCGGCAACTGGGGGCGGGGGCGGGGTGACGGTAACCTCTCTGACCTCAAAGAGGTGCTTTCCGGTCTACGGATTTAACGTGCCCATATCCGGCCTAGACACTGTGGTATTTAATCGTGCCTGTCTGGATGCGATCTGAGCACCGAAAGCAGACGCGCTACCATTAGGCTACCTCGAGCCCGGTCGCTCGTTTGTGAATGCCGTTATCTGCGTGCATGTTTGACCACTTACCAGACACGTAAACTTTAACATCATGTTCTAAATACATTAACTAAATAAACTGTTTTATCTAAAGTACTTACGACCTTTCTTAAGTAAGTTATTATTATTCATTTATTTTAAGTTGTATTATCTTGACTTTGCAATTTACATCTTAAAGTCTGTAAAATTAAATTGGTATTAAACTATATTAAACTAATTTTTGAGCTTTAGCATTCAAAGTAAATTGCTCTAGTTAATCTTTCCCTTTTTAACTTTGACCATAACAGTTAGTTAGATATTTATGATATTTCTAATGTTCGACTCCTTTAAATTATTCGAATGCTTATTAATTTTAGCGACTATTTCGTTTTATTTTTATGCATCTTAAAACTGTTAATTAATCTTCTGGAATCATGCCAGTTTAAGCAAACACTGCATTTCCATCCGCAATTTTATCTCGTTTTCCTTTTTCTTAACTATTTTTTTGCGCTTCGTGGATTTTTCTCTGCTGCAACTGGTGAATCGGGGTGCCGCTCGAGCTTTTCGGTATTATTCCTTGTTGCTGTTGGCTTTGAAATTCCAGCATTTCTTTTAATCCACTGCCAAGGTGTATTTATCTGAGATCACAACTTTCAGGAACAAATCTTCTTTGGAAGACAATGTCGGCAACGTAGAAAAAGAGTAACCGTCATCACGCTTAACTTTCCTGGGTAACTCTCTACTTATAGATTTCAGTCTCAGCTTATGTCATTGTACATTTTTTTTTCTTTTGTTTTGCAGTTGTTAATCGCTCTGTTTTTCCTCCATTTTTGCAAGACTTTCGGTGTGTGCGCAAGCCTATGTATATGTATGTATGTGTGTATAAATAAATAAATAAATAAATAAACAAATATATATATATATATATATATATATATATATATATATATATATATATATATACACACATATATATACATATATATATATACATATATATATACACACACACACATATATATATATATGCACACACACAATTATCAATAATATGCAGGCTTAAAAGGCGGAATGTATACGCTATTTTAGAAAAATAGCAAGGATAGTAAGATTAATATCGAACTCGTTACAAAGTAAGAGAAAATAGCATCTACCCACGTTTAATTTAGGAATTGATTTTTCGCTTTTTTTTTTAAATCAACTTTATCATTTCCCGCTGGAAAAAAAACGCCCCGCGATTTCCAGTCCATCATTCTTTTTGCACCGTCAGGAATTTTGGAGAAAATTTTTGAGGCTTCCAGGGGGAATTTTCGATTTGTCCTTTTTATCTGTAGTCTGCTACAACATTTTCTGATTCAATATGCAATATTCAATTTCAGTAAAATGAGTTTAAAATTTCATTTTACCTCATCCTGTTTTCAATTTACTACTTCGACCTACTTTTCGCGATTTTTTACTTTTTCGCTTTCACGGAACTTTTGGAATACAAAATCTGGATAGAGACGAATATCTAATGTTAAAAATAAACAATATTAAGCGGTCCCTGATAATACTAGGGGGATCTCGACAGCGTTAGCGGCATCGGCAAAATATGGTTACAAATCACATCGCCATTATCATACCTTACAAGTATGATATCGTAGCCATTATCATATCTTACCATTATGATATCGTACCGTCAATATTATGCTTATATTATAGAACGAATGAAAATCACGGAAAATGTAAAAAATTACGGAAGAAGGTAACAATATTGCGATATTTATAATGAATTTTGATATACAAAATAGTTTTACTTAAGGCTGCTATGTACTAATCCTATTGGATTCACTCATCACCTATGGAGAAAATTTGTCGAAGGATTGCTCAACTTGGATTTAAAGATTTTTTATTTATTTTTTTAATAGTACTCCGTCATAAAGAAAGAAATTTTACACCTTGAGGCACTTTCCTTTTTTTTAAAAAAAAATGCTAATATTTTAAAATTTAAATTATCCGGGGGGGGGGGGGGAAATCTGGTCTAGTGTGTTTTAAACACTCCTGAATTCCTTTGGTGGACGAATTTTATAAAATGAATCCCGTTACAAGGTGCAGAAAAGTTCAGGCTATCTAAAAATACCATTTTTGTTGGATTATCAGCATGTATGTTGCTGTAAATACACTGAAGTGCCACTGAATTAGGGATAGCAAAGCCTATGCAAATTGTGTAGCGCTGCGCATCATGTATGCGCAAGTGAGGGCGCTGTGGTAACTGCATATATAGCGTGTACTGTGGTTGTTCTGAATTAGTTGCTGGAATTGCCAGTATGGGTAAACTGCCTGATTTAGACGCCTTCGATCGCGGACAAATCGTAGGTGCGCGACGCATGAGCCATTCAATTTCCGAAATCGTCAGACTGCTAGGATTTTCAAGGTCGATAGTGTCAAGAGTATACCAAGAATACATGGATGGTGGAAAAAAAACTAGCGATCGGGCAAACTGCAAAGGACAATTAGCCTTGACAGTGCGTGGGGAGAGACGGCTCAGGCGTATTGTACGTAGCCAGCGAAGCCAAACATTAGCTCAAATTACCACCCAGTTTAATGACGGTGCCAGTCGTACAGTCAGTAAACGGACTGTGCAACGCTCGCTTCACCGTATGGGTTTCGGGAGCCGTCGACCTACGAGAGTACCATTGCTCTATACTCGCCATCGGGCTGCACGTCTTGCCTGGGCAAGAGAGCACAGAGACTGGAGTGTAGAGGACTGGAAACGAGTAGCATGGAGTGATGAGTCTCGATTCCGACTACTTAACGCCGACGGGAGGCTGAGAATATTGCGTTAGACTCATGAAGCCATGGATCCTGCATGCCTGGCTGGAACTGTACAAGGGCATGGTGGCTCGATCATGGTCTGGGGTGTTTTTTCGTGGCACAGTTTGGGATCTTTGGTGCGTGTACCAACCTCCCTCAATGCAATTCGGTACGTAGAGTTGCTGGGTGATCACCTCCATCCGTTTATGCTGTTCTGTTATCCACACGGTAATGGAGTTTTCCAGCAAGACAACTGTACCTCTCACAAGTCCCGGTTGGCTACTGGCTGGTTGGATGAGCATTCCTCTGACTTCTCTGTCATGAATTGGCCACCTAGAAGCCCAGACTTAAATCCTATTGAGCATCTTTGGGATGTTTTGGAACAAGGCGTGAAAGGCCATCACACATCACCAAAGAACCTTACTGAATTATGGACAGCTTTAGCCAATATTTGGCAAGCCATTCCCGTGGAACGTTTCCAGAAACTTGTTGAATATATATCTCGTCGTGTGGCAGCCGTTATCAAGGCCAGAGGAGGCCCAACTCGTTACTAGGTAGGTATCCCTAATTCAGTGGCACTTCAGTGTAGTAGACACATTTTCTCCATAGGTTAACGAGGAGGAGTGAGGTGAGCGAATCCAATAAGGTTAGTACACAGCAGCCTTAACAAGAAGCTTATTTTTTTTTCTCTTTTACAAAATCGACCATGCAGTTTTTTTTTTTTTTTTTCTTTTTTTTTTGGGGGGGGGGGGCAGCACAGTACTCAAGATCGATACATTGCTGTCTAATAATGTAGCACTAATTTATAATGAGAAATGAAAGAAATTTTTGAAAAGGGAGAGGTCAGGATTAAAACGGAGGTGAAAGGGGCTAATTTATGACGAATAGAAAACCAGTAAAAATCCATTACTAGTATCCCGTTGATAACCCTAAATCGAATTTCGAATAATCGACTTAAGGAATCATAAAATCCTTAATAAAATATAAATATTGATAATGACACTGTTGTATTTAACAGGTCAGTTTTCATGAATAGAATTTCTTCATAAAGAGTAGGAAAAATGACAATAAGGTAATCTTTTCATTTTTTACACACACACAGTTTCTCATTTTTTACACACACATAGTAACCTATTTAACAAGCCCACGCAGTGTAAACAATCTGTATACACAGAAATAGAGGTTGAGTAGTAAAGTACATGTACAATTAATAGGGTTCACACAACTCATTTACCCGAAAAAGATTCCATATCTTCACCAGAATCCCAACCATATCCTCACTTTCTAGAAGAGTGCCTCATTTTCATTCTGTCTTGAATTTTAAGTCAATGGTTTTAACTTATTATACTAAAATTACAACTTTATGGTAACTGTAAAATTCAGGAATTAAAATTTCTCTCATTCTCTACCTGTATTGCCGATTCACAGCAGATTTTGGGCATGAGAGCCCGAGGTTTTAGCTAGACTCAGCAAGCCATGGAATGTTGGTATATATTGTATCATTATACAAAGGTGACTTTAAATTCAACCCAATTATAGATCTGAGAGTGACCACTCTTTGATCTTAAAACTAAAAACTATAACTTTATATATATATATATATATATATATATATATATATATATATATATATATATATATATATATATTTATATATATATATATATATATATATATATATATATATATATATATATATATATATATAGAGAGAGAGAGAGAGAGAGAGAGAGAGGGAGAGGGGGGGGGGGGATTGTCCCGTCCGTCATTCTAAAATTAAATCAGAGATGATGGCATACTATCTAAACACAGTTTTATAATGCATATGCGCTGAACTTCACTATGGTGGCGTATGATCATAATTTCAGTTTTGATTATAAGGCATTCAATCAGACTACACATAAAGACTTCTAACTGAAAACTCACACAGACTAAATAACTTTATCTTCCAGCAAAAACCAAAAAAGTAAAAATTTAAAAAATCGCGAATACTCCAAACTCTACCGGGAAAGTTCCTCGAAATTCCCAGATTTCGGAAGATTGAAAATAAAATTCCAGAATGAGTTCCAGAACCCAATAGAACCCTGAATTATGAAACTCCCCATTTAATATAAATTATACTGCCTGTAATATAATGCATGCTGTACCTACGATAATTTCTGAACTTAAACTTAAAACTTAAACTCACGGCGCAACAGTCCGACGCGGACCAGGGCCGGCGGTACCCATCTCCGCTTTCGTAACCGTGGGCTTGGGGTGCCATACAGCATATGTCTCAGTCAGGTGGTCAACCTGACGTGGGACCCGAAGAGTTTAGTTCCCATTTGGTCCTCATTTACTTGGTCCTCATTTTATCGACCCACTGAAGGGATGAAAGGCTGAGTCGACCTTCCCCAGTCACAGGGTTGAACCCTGGACCTGTGGGATGGCAGCTTGACGTTTTTAACCACTACGCCACCGGGCTTAATTTCTGAACTAAATGTAAAAATTACATCTAAAAGCAACACATCTTTTCGAGGATGGGAAAAAGAGAGGGACTGTAATGTTAAGTGAGGAACACTAAATTATAATAATTTACAATAATTTATCCATTACACATTTGCTCCCTGACCTGACAATTTTACTTCCATCGAAATCACGTTTGCAGCTTTGAAGCGTATCTCAACCTGCAATGCATCAAAACTTCGCGGTGGGAAGATTTGTACAACAAACAGCACAGCGTTCGCGCCACATCCAGCTGTTCAACGCTGAAAGGAATCTAATATACAGTCCCTACAGTCCCCACTGAGCTCACAGAAAGTGAAAGAATAGTTTATGTACGTCTACACTCTTTGGTTTAGGATATCCCCTTTCCCTCTCAGAACGACTCCCCTGCTGTCGACCGCTCGTAGTCGCGGTCCAATTTGCGACTCTTCCTCCCCACGTGATATACTCGTATGCATATATTCATCTCCGCAGTTTTCTAAGAAACATGTGAAGCATTACAAAGAAATTTAAAAAAAGTGAGAGCATCACGTGTGATGTGGGGAAAAAAAGAATTAGATCTCGGGTATACATAGAACAGTAAAAGGGTGAAAGATAGAGAAATTCACGTAATATTATTACAATGACTTGACTGAGCAGTGTTTACTTGAAATGAACGTTAGCGTTTAATAATAGAAATACGAAAACGATGCCAAGTAAAATATTTTACCTTTTCCAAAAATAACTCCTAAAATTAAGTTTAATCAAATTTTAAAATTAGAAATGTCTGTTTCATGGAGGATTTTCACATTTGTCGCATTGTGAAGAAATTAAGCCCTAATTTTTTTTTTTTAAATTGAGATATGAGGCATACGAAACTATTTTTTTAATATTATTATTATCATCCTTATCGTAATCAATGCAAACTTCTATAAATCTGAAAATACGATAGGGAAATTTTTGGATTACTCACCGATTATCCTCAACTCGTTTGTAACAAATTTATTTACATTTAACAACAAAAATGATAAAAACCACTTTCATTCCAGGATTAATTTATTTTCTAAGGAGCTTATACATTTCTAAAAATACTTTAAATGTCATTTACTAAAATTTTGAAGTCAATATATAAAATGCGTTCACTTCCTTAATTCATACAAGAATGCTGTGAAACATAATAAATGAAAACAATTAAGAATTCAATTTTAATCCATTGCAAACTATCAAACTATCACAGACGGTAAAAACAGAGATGTCTAATTTTAATATCCCCCCCCCCCCACAGACACACACACACAAAAACAAAACAAAAAATATATCTTCACAGACTTTTACTCTATTCGAAAATTATCAAAAGTGTTTTACAAAATGGCAACAATAAAGTCACAGGTAAAATAATAAAAATCTACATTTAAGTTAAATTTCGCAATTTAATCCAAAGGTTTCCCACCCAAAAATAGTCCCCCCCACATCTCCCATCACAACCACAGCAACTATTTGAAAATCTCAGTTGCCATTTAAGCGATTTTATGCTTCTATGAAATCAGTAATACATTATATGAATTTTTAAAATACCCAAGAAATCTGTAACAGCTGTTTACAGGGACATCTCTAAAGCTGTCCCTCCATCATTTATAGTTGCTACCAGGGTTTTTAAAACCCAGATTTAAGTTTATCAATGACCATAATGGTGTATGTGTGTGTTTTTTTAAACGAAAATACTTCAAAACCTGGGTTTTCCCCCTGTAATTTAAAATATAGCAAAAAATTAATATTGATTTCTTATTATAAGCGCAGTTTAGTTACAAAAAGACAATTTAATTTTTTTTAAAATACAGATTACGATGAGATTGTGTTTAAATGCAAAATGATACCATTTCGATTGAGTCGTGGTATAAAACCGTCCAGGAATTTTGGTATTTGTTATGTAATATCAAAGATGGATTCAATAGTCCCAAATATGAAATTTTACCACACTTCATCTAACTATTTTACCCCACTCTTCTGCATGCGCAGAGAGAGTTTTTTTCTCAAGGTAATAGAATCACAACAAAACACACAAATTCTCTAAAAACTGAAACCGTAAACGACGGCAAAACAGGCAATAGATAGATATCATCAAAACTGTCACACATGGACACCTAAAACAGAACTAGTAAAAGACGTAATAGAAGGAGAATGTCATATACGATAAGAAGCAAGTATTAAAAGAGAGAGAGAGAGAGAGAGAGATCTTCAGAAAATTAATTTAGAGTTGAATGATGGCATGGATAAAATTTGATAATTAAATAAAATAACTTTAATTTAACTTCAAGTAATCTTAGAAAATGCTGTGTTTATTACCTAATTTATATTTTTTTATCATTTTTAATAAGAAAGCTTTCCTTTTAAAAAGGGAAAATTAATAAGAAAGTTTTTCTTTAAAAAAAAAGATTTGATTTTTTTAATTCTGTGTATGCTGTGCAAAGGGTGTCCAAAATGGGCGAAAATGAGTTTTCAAACCAGTCATGTTTGAAAAATCAAGGGCTACTGCAGGGTACAGAAAGCTAAGTCCAATTCCACTCCTAAATATTTTTATTCATCAGGGAAAATTTGGGATATGTGAAACAAAACACAAATATATTAGTGTTAAAGGGGTTATGTCCCAATCAAGGACTTAACACTCTTTACTCTACAAAAATAAAATTAGAAAATGTACTTAAAAAAAAGAATTAAAAATTAAACTTTAAAAAAATGACTTTACAAAGCTTTTTTTTTTTTAATCCCGCTTTTCTCAAAACTACAATTTCGGATTTGACACTCTTTACACAGCAAACACAGAATTGAAATCTCCCCCCCCCCCCCCCCCCGATGAGAAATCTGGGTTTAAAACATTTTTCTCGCCGGGATTTTTGGTATCGCGATATCTGTCAACATCTTAGATAAAAGCTATAATGGCCAATCACAGATTGTCCGATCGGCCATTTGAATGCTTTAATCATTTATCGAAGGAGTTTGAGTTTTCTAACATATTATAAAAAAGCAATTTACTATACTTCTTTTTTAAATTTGCAGTTGAAATATCAATCTATTAGTTACATATTAAATGGGTAAAATAGCATGAAATGTTACGTATGGACATATTTATAGTTTTAATATTAATTGTCTGTCAATTTTACAACCGTTTCTACCGGAGAGACTGGACTGCCTTGAAAATCGCGGGACAATCCTCCCACCACTTTCACATCAGAGAAAAACTCTTGTCTTACTCCTCCCGTGACAAGCATTTCATAGACGCAGACGTCAAAAGAATGTGTGTGGGCCAGAGGTAGCCTATCGGTAGCGCGTCGGCTTATCGGTAGGACGCTCGGGTCGAATCCCGACAAGCGCCGTTAAATACATTCGTGTGTAGGCCGGATATGGGCACGTTAAATCCGTAGAACGGAAAGTCCTTCTATGGGGTCAGTGGGTGGGGAAGGTACGATCCCTCAAGATGCACCCCTGAGAGTGCTAGGTCCAAATTGTGGTGGCACCTACACAAGACGGACTCTGAGCCTTATGGTAGTATTATGATCCGGAGCCGCCCGAAGCCTTATATGGACTTGGCCTGACACTTCCGGCCAGGGGGCACTAGGAACAACAACAGACGTCACGAGAATGTGTGTATACGAGTAAGTAGGGTAAAAATATGTGAACACTCATTTATGTGAGCGAAAGCGGGAGCAATTTACATACATAAATACATATGTAAATCATATATGCATGTATATATATATTGTAATAACACATACAGATGCTGTAATAATTTTACAACAAATATGTCTACAGCTTTCCGGTGGCTGTTTCAAACATCAAACGAGTACCCCGAGGAAGAGCTACTTGAAACGTCAGTCTATATATTTTTCCTTCCTCTTTTCTTCCACTTATCACGCTCTACTGAGCATTGGGCGTCAAAAGATATCGATTTCAAGACAAGGACTCTAAAGCAGATAAAGTAAGAAAACTGCTAACAGATGCTTAGAGCGCATAAAAAAAAGTAAATACACCCCAGAGCCTTTCTTCTTTTCTTTCCGTTTGCGAATGTAAACAAATGCTGAGTAACACACATAAGAGCCTGTATTCACGCCCACTGAGGCGTACAGAGATTAAATTTTCCCTCCTACGAAATATTCTATCAGTCGATAGGTTATCAAGAAATAAAATTAAAAGGTAAAAAAACAAACACTCTACTGATAAAACAAATAAAAAAAATATGAAATGGCTTTCAATTCGTGATTTTTAAGGTAAACAGTGATTTTCAAACAGCGATTTTCGGTCGAAATTTCAGAATGTTTTTACTGTCAATTAAAGTACATTATTTAGATGTAAAAAACCACTAATATTATGTTGATATGTTAATAAGAACTGGGGTTATAAGCATTTTTAAAACTTTAAAAAACCGGTAGGGATCATATTTTTAACAGGAAGTGGATGATTACAACAGATTTGTTTACTTCTAAAATTTTATTTTTTACTAAGTGTTTCATACTGATTTTTGACATTTTGAAGTATTATTCAGACGTCTGGCGACAAGTTTTATCTATTCTTTTCGTTTATGAAATCCATGCTATTATCAAATGAAACTATTAATGGCGTTCTATGGAAAATTTTGCCAAAGGACATTTTTGTGAGCTTCCGAACACTTCTATGTTAATGTAGATTAACGATAAAAGAACACCGACTTCCACTAGACCAGGGGTCGGCAACGCGGAGCCCACGAAACAATTTTAAAGTGCCCACCGTTCAAATATCTAATATATTTGAACAACATACGCTCGCAGTTGTAATGAATAATCTTAGTAAAAAAAAAAAAATTAAAAATCGTTAAACTGTAAAAATCAAAAACTGAGCAGCCTGCTCTTTCGACAACGTCGCTCTCCCCTCGCTATGAGTCAGCTTCTTTTTCCTGCTCTCAAATTGAACTCTCTTTGCGCGTCGACATATGCTTGTGAATCTTTGTTTTCCAATATGAAATACTTAAAATCAAAGTACCGATCAAGCGTCACTAACACTCATTTGGACCAATGCTTGAGAACTGGGAACTCAACTTATGTGCCACATTACAACGTGTTGCCGGCAGATTTGCAATGTCAAATATCGCATTAATTATAAATTTTAAGATTGTTTTGTTTACATTAAAATTTGAAATTATGTATTAAAAATTTATGTCGCATTGTTTTCATGTTTAAATATTACCCCCCCCCCCCTCTTCCTCTTCATCCAGCGGTGCCCGCCTAACTCCCGCATATCTGAAATATGCCCTCCTAGTAAAAAAGGCTGCAGACCCCTGTACTTGACGATATAAATCCTGGACATTATACTGCGAAAGGATTCAGAACGCTGAACAAAGTACAGTAACCACCGCTTATAGTGATCAGTGGATATAAGAATCAACCGTTTATAAGAATCAATATCGCGAAAACAAAAACAAATGTATTATTTCCATGTTAAAATTTTCGCTTTAAAGAATCAGTCCACCGGTTTTAAGAATCAGCTTACACTATTCGCTTTCCTTTCATTTTCCCAAAAAAGCAACTTAAACCCTCAAAAGGCACGAAGTTCTTTCTTTATGTTTTTTAAAGAAAGAGTGATAAGATGGGATGGAATACAGTTGTAAAATGCGATCCATTCTTTGTTAGACATAACATAACAGTTTCCCCTTAAACGCTTTAGCTAAGCACTGTCCTATTAGCTTGACCCAGGGGCATCCTACCCGCCCGGATCCGATTTCACTTTTCTTCACTGACAAACAAAGACAGGGACTCTTTTTTCCCGCCTCCCACATCTTGGTTGCTGTTTCCTGGACCCTGAAACACATAAATCTTCGGCGAAGTGTCCACTATCATTTTGGCAAACGTGACATTAGTAGATTCAGTACGTTATCAAACCGTGAAACGTAAGCTAGAAGGTGAATCTTCGTCTGAGACTACTCGTATTGAAAGAGGTATAAACAGCCTCCTGAAAACTTCATTACGTCAAACTACCATAGAAAACATTTTCTTGCTCCCTTCCTGTAGTTGAAATGTTAAACTGTTAAGCAGGTATGTTGTAACAAATATTGGATTTTTTCTTCTCTTATTATAATCATGTGTATCTACTTATAGGTCTAGAAATTAAGTTGTATTTTTAAAATTATAAAAAATAATTTTAATAAAAGATAATTAACGTAAATTAAAGAGTATTTTATGGTACATTATCTCATATATGTATATATAGGTGTGTCGGTGTGCCTGTCCAAAAACCTAAATTTCGGCTATAAGAATCAACCGCTTATAAGAATCAAAAACAGTAATAACAAACGTGATTCTTATAAGCGGAAATCACTGTACTAGTCATAGATTCTCGACGGCATCCCACAACCTCTACAAAAGCGACAAGAAAAAAAATTATGGGCTAATAATGAAAACTTTGGAATGTATTTTCTGAAAAATTGAATTTTTCACAAGAGTGACCTATTGCAAATATGGAAACCGAGAACCTGATCCATAGAATTTTACATTTATTTCTCATATATTTAATACAATTTCATGAATGCAATGAACTACAAGATTTTAATTATGTTAATAAGAAGTTGAGTAAAAGCCATTTTTTCTTTCTGGAAAGAATGTGTCATTTTGTTATTTTTTTCTCGCTACACTTGACATGTTATGGTATATCTTAACATGTTATGGCATATGGCGACAGTAAAACTAAATGTTCATTCGAAAGCTAGCTAAAATTTAACGCAGAGAAGAAACGCAATTAAAAACATTAATTTTATTTAACGGAGCAACTGCAAGTGTGGTAAAATAGAATTGATATTTAATGGCATTGTCGCACATAAAATTGAAGAGATTTCCTTCTGTTTTAAAATACACGTTAAAAAAATAATATAATAAACGCGACTATAGGAAACTCAGGAAATATGATTCAAACGACGATTTTAAAAAAATTAAAATTAAATGATAGTAAGAAGCGAAAGTTGTCTGGCTTATGTCTCCATAATATTTCAAAACTGTGATATGTACCTAGGAGAAAACGTCTCCAATTTAAACAATATAACAAAAGATTATGATTCACAGGACAAAATTAATAACATAAGTCAATAGTTTGTAATCAATTTCTACTTTATTGATCTTTTTCTATTGATTTTTTTACGGCAATGTTTTTAGCCTTGTTTTTTTCTCTGCTAACGACGTACGCCACAAACCAATGAACAAAGAAATTGACGTTTCAAATCAAATTGCATAAAAATTATATCAGAAGTAAACTTTCATTTCTCAGAAAAATTGATTCATTTCAAAACTGAGTATGTGCCAAAATATTTTCCTTTTCCTTTTAATTTTTGAAATACACAAATAACAATGGGCGGATTGGTGGCTTAGAAAATTAATGCATGTTAGTAAAAGAAAGCAAAATTTTTTTGTAAAGTATTTCGAGTTTTGGGGTAAAACTTTCTGGAAGATAAGATTGTTTATGGAAGAAAAAATATTTAGTCTGTGATGACAATTTTTTTTTTTCCAGAGGGAGGGGGGGGGGGGGTACATATGAATTCCTTACCAAGCAGCCTACAATATGAAAAGCTCTTTTCCCACGCAAATTCAAAAGCCACATAACAAATTTCAAACTTCTAGATATAATTCTCGGGAATAGAACCCTCGTTTTTATAAGAAAATTCCAAATCGAAAAATTGAATCCTTTTTTTTTTTTTTTTAACAAGCAGAGAATAACATATAACGTATCTCACCAGTATGACAATAACCTCATCACTATACTTTTAAACAGGTATTTATTGCAATCTATTAGGAACAGTTACAGACATCAAGATAAAAGGAGGAGTGTCTAGGCACTCCTTTCATCTAGGGACATAAAACCTGGGGTTCACAGCTTCCCCAATACTTAAATACCAAATAAGAAAAAAACAACTAGAGATTTTCCAGCAGTCTACACCTTCTTAAATTTTACGGGAAAGTGAATTTCTCTGATTCGGCGAGGTTAAAAATTGGGCCAAGGCAAACAGACAACAGTAGAAAAAAAATAGACGAGTTTAATGGAAATTCAGGTGAAATAAACTCGATTCACCGCTTTAACAGTTTATAAAATTTCTTCTTTTAAAAAAAATACAATTTTAAAAAAAAAGAAAAAGGTCCTGGAGATTACATTATTTAATCACCTTAAATCAAATTTAACATTTTAAACTGTTATAAGCAAGCCAGGAATCCCAGAATATGCTTTATTACGTAAAATATCAATTTGTGCATATCTGTCTGACAAAAAATAAGATAAGGTTTTAGAATCTGTTTCTGTTTTGTTTGTTTGTTTTCTTTGATGATGGAAACTTGCATTTCTCCCATAAGTTCTACGACGATTCTGACACTGAAATAAATGAGCACATATTGTCAAACGTAGAGAGCAAAATGGAATTTAAAGATTCAGTAAGAAATACTAAAAAAGGAAGCTTAAAAATTCTGGGAGGAGGTGGCATGCAAACTTTTGACAACAAACACTCGAGATTATTTTTTACAAAGATATATACGTACATACATCTTGCGTGTGTTGCGTAAATAGTCACGGACAGATTCTATCAAAATCTGATCTCGAGAAATTTACTTTGCGAGAAAAATGCGTTCTGTCCACGAAGAAAGGAAAAAGCTCACAAGTTATAATGCTTCCGCTTGAATGGGAGCATTGATTTTTATTCCTCTACTTGACGTGCCTAGCCGAGTACTCCGGCGTCAACAGAAATCGATAGAGGACTAGAACTACACACCGCTCTATAGTATGTGCGTAACAGACGTCAGTATAACAGGAAACGTATTTTGAACTTTCCTATTTCTCTTTTGAAACGTTACTAAAACGCCGGAAAGTTCACGAGACGTTTTTGATTTGTAAAATAAATACAAAAAAAAAATATGAAGGGAGAGAGATTCTGTGTGTGAGTAAGTGGAAGAGAGCGCACACACCCATAAATAGTTGTATAAATATGAAAAAAAGTAGAAGGGAGATATTATCGTCGAATCAATGACTGTTGGCTCTGTGGTAGACAATGTATAAGAGCATGCAAACAATTATGCGCAGGAGCGCCGGTTTAATGACCGAAGGTAAAATAAAAAGCCTAATGTAACCATGTAACTAAGTGCAGAAAATTACATCCTGCATGACTGATTATAGGAATATTTCACCAATTGCTTTTCAGCTAAAATAAATGCTAGTTCAGGGTTTTAGAATAAACCATAAAAAGGATTTAGAGCAGTGATTCCCAGCCTTTGTATAACTGAGTACTACTTGAGAACTTGGGAGGGTCGTGACATACCACTGGTCATGTTATAACTTTTTGAGGGGGTCAAATAAGTTCTATACACATATGAATAATTTTACAAAATGTATTTATGCATAAATAAAACAAAATACAGATAAAACAAAATACAGAAAATAAATCCTTAAAATTAGAAAAAAAAAGCCTGTTATACGTAATTGTTATTAACAAATCGAAAATACAATTTTCCAACACTAGAATGTCTTTATCAGGAGGCTGAATGAGAAACTTGCTGTTGCTTATGCCTATTTCTTATTAGAGCTTCTATGTCGGATTCAATACTGCTTGTCTTAAGTCGATTTCCACGCTCAGTCTATTCCTGTGCTTGTTTTTCACATACACTAGCTCTGAAATCCCTTCTGCGTACCACCTAAAATGCTCTCGCGTACCACCAGTAGGAAACTACTGCTTCAGAGAATCACAGGAAAAGCATTTTCCCCTTCTCAGCTCATAAAAATACAAAAAGTTATAATAAATGTATATACAGCAGTTAAGTAGCCAAAGAATATCTCGCGGGGGGAAGGACTATAAATGCAGACGAAAACATGACTGAGGTCATTTTTGGTTAGTGTGTTGTGTGCGTGAATTATATAAGAAATCAAACTTCGGGGATAGGGGCGTGAGCCTTTCTGACCTAGATCTGACCTAAGTATATACAGTCCTTCCTAAGTATATACAGTGATTTCCGCTCATAAGAATCACGTTTGTTATTACTGTTTTTGATTCTTATAAGCGGTTGATTCTTATAGCCGAAATTTAGGTTTTTGGACAGGCACACACACACACCTATTTATACATATATTAGATAATTTACCATAAAATACTCTTTAATTTACGTTAATTATCTTTTATTAAAATTATTTTTATAATTTTAAAAATACAACTTATTTTTTAGACATATAAGTAGATACACATGATTATAGTAAGAGAAGAAAAAATCCAATATTTGTTACAACATACCTGCTTAACAGTTTTAACATTTCAACTACAGGAAGGGAGCAAGAAAAAGTTTTCTATGGTAGTTTAACGTAATGAAGTTTTCAGGAGGTATAAACAGTGTTTATACCTCTTTCAATACTAATAGTCTCAGACGAAGATTCGCCATCCAGCTTACGTATCATGGTTTGATAACGTGCTGAATCTACTAATGTCACGTTTGCCTAAGTGATAGTGGACACTTCGCCGAAGATTTATGTGTTTCAGGGTCCAGGAAGCCGCAACCAGGATGTGGGAGGTGGGGAAAAAGAGTCCCTATTTTTGTTTGTCAGTGGAAAAAAGTGAAATCGAACCCGGACGGGTAAAGATGCTCCCGGGTCAAGTTAATAGGACAGTGTTAAGCTTTTAAGGGGAAGTAATCTGTTATGTCTAACAACGAAAGGGAAGAATTTTATGACTATATTACATCCCATCTTATCAATCTTTCTTTAAAAAAAAAGAAAAAGAAATAACTTCGTGCCTTTTGAGAGTTTAAGTGGCTTTTTCGGAAAAATGAATGGAAAGCGAAGACTGTAAACTGATTCTTAAAACCAGTGGATTGATTCTTTAAAGCGAAAATTTTAACATGGAAATAATACATTTGTTTTTGTTTTCGCGATATTGATTCTTATAAACGGTTGATTCTTATAACCACTGAACACTATAAGCGGTGGTTACTGTATATTCCTTCCTTAGTATATACAGTGTAGTCCCAGATGTTATTTCGTGAACTGAAGCATTTTATCGACCAACCTTATTTTTAAGTTATAAAAATCTGGATCTCGCATTTTTTAAGAGTTAATTTCGAACATTCCATAATGTTCCCCATAGGGTACTTTCAGTTATATTTTTAGTCGTATCCTAATATCAAGTGAAGAAATAAGTAGATACTATAAACATCAAGGACATCTCACATTTAGACACCCTTTTTTAACGGATGCATTCAAATTCCTCGTCAGTAACATATTTAACATCAATGTATTTTGCGCCACTGCTTTGCGGACACCCTCAAATGCGAACTCCAATTTTATCGTTCAAATAATGTCTTGAACTTGCAAGATATCAATAGGATTTCCCGCATAGATAATAAGAATTAAAAAAGGCGATTTTCACGTGGAATTGTTAACATTAGCCACTGATAAATGGCGGGTCAGTGACTATTTTTATAGTCAAGAGCACTTACGAATAGTACAGGGGTAAAGAATTTCCTGGTATTCCAAGACACGTTTGAAAGTAAAAGTTAGAGAAAATAACTGGTTAAGTAAAACTAGGAACTTTACAGCAATTTCTACGAATGCTCTCCAGAAGTTTATATCGCGTTTTGTTCAGGGTAACTATACATTATCGTAAAAAAGTCCCAGATCAAATTGTGTCCAGACGCAGTATTAATAACACATATTAAACCAGACTTTTCTATAGAGTTCCTCCGAAAAAAGAAAAAAAATCCGTGAGAAGTAAACGCTGCTGAAGAATTTTCAAAGAACGTTTAACAATATCACTGTCACCAATCGGACATGAAAGACGGCAAGTTGAAGGCTTTAGTAATTGGGACATCAGCTAGGCATCTTTATTTCAAAGTAAGAGACAATCAACAGAATGAAACTCGAATAAAAAAAAGCATAAATGACTTCTGATATCACACAGACGAACTTGAACAAGAGCTTTGGAAAGGAAATTGGGATGATTCTGTTTTTCATGTACAGAGCTACATCGAAAATCTAAAGGATTTTCATATTTAAAACGTAAAGATAATTTTAATAGCGCGTAATTTAACTTCTAAATGCCAACTGGGGGACGTCGAAGTGATATGGCGTTACTGCCAGTTGATTCTTTTAATTTCATCGTAAAACCGAATCAGCCAATGAACTAATCAAAACCATCAACGATATTATAATGTGAGAAACATTAAAAATATCAAGAAGAAAAACAAAATGGCTGCTCCTAGAGAGATGGTTATAATAAAACCGATACAAGTATGATGAGTATAAATTTTGCGGTCTGTGATGCAAAGGGTCTGATATAAAAAAATGTGGCCTTAGAAGAATGTACTCCAATAGAGAATGACGTGGTGATTAAGTAAAAATGCGAGAAGTGTTTGACATCACAAGTGAAATCTTATTCTCAGAAAAATAATCACATGAAAAAACAGGCAATGAAAAGGGAAAAGTGGAGTAGGGTAAAAAAAAATAATAATAATACTGTTAACTACACCAAAGCTTTCAAGTGCTTTCGTCTAAGTATAATGATGCAAACAATTTCAGATTTAAAGTCATAATAAAAAATAAATTTCAAAACGCAGAGACTAGTGACGAAACATAAGACTCGAGAGGTTTTTGAATATTTAAACTAATTTCATATTTTAACGCAAAATAATTTTGGGCTTCCGAAAACTCCTCCTTTTACAGCAGTCAAATTTTATTTATCCCTTCGATGTCCGTAAATCCCTGGGTGTCAGTTCTATATTCTGTACTAACATTCCAAGTCATGGTAGAGTATTTCAAAAGCGTACCCTCTCTAGTTTAAAGGCAATATAATATAAGTCTTTCAGCTAAAAAATAATCTCAGACAAGGGAGCACAGTTATTCAAACGGGGGGAAAAAAAAGCCAAAAGTGCCAAATACAGAGAACATATTAATGCGGACAATATTAAATATCACCAAACGCAATAACAAAATAATAGACCACAAAGGCTAATTGAAGCATGAAATAGATTTACAGACTTGGATAAACGGCATTAACTACCAAAATCTATAGTTGCACTTCACAGCAAAGATGCAAATATTCTTTGTATCAGTAATGAAAATTCGTGAAAAATGTTTACTCGTGTGCATTTTATAAGGATTGATAAAAATTTTAGTTACAACTCTCTTATTCAATTAAATAAATCCTAACGCAATTGTTTAAGCATATTAATCCATCCTACTACGACATTTAAACCATGCTATGCATATATATATATATATAAATTTAGAGCTTTAAGTGACTTTTTCCCCATCTTATGTAACAGAGACAGCTTGAAATGTACCGTATAGAAGGTAAACGATAAACTATTAGTGCATATAATAATATTACTAAAAGAATCGTAACCATAAAATTGTAAATAACAGCATCTTAAATCCACAATATAAAGTTTAAAAATGGCCAATATTTTCAAAGTAATTGGTCACGTTCTTAAATCAGCAGAGATTGAAATGAGCTATTTTTAAGCTCTGTTGTGCGCATATGAAGAACTGTTACTTACTATAATACTTTGCTTAAGAAGTTCCAAGTAAGCGATTTTGCAACGTCAAGAGAACAAGAATACTTTAAGAACGTTTCCCAGTACATGATAGGTTTAATATATTGTTTTTCTTTCAGCATGCTTCTAGAGTCTTAATGAGAATTTTTTTTTCCCTTCCTACGTGGGGGCAGTGATTACATCAGCCATAAGCCCTCTGGCAGCCCAATAAAAACTAGCCTTATTATGAAAGTTGTCAGGAGGACAGTTCAGAAAAGAAAGCGTAGGACAGCTTGTCAAATGAGTAAAATCCATATGAGCGCCTGAAGAACACAGGATACAGTCAGGGCTATCTACCACGCCAATATGGCACAGGTGATACTGTAAAAAGTCAAGGTCAGTTAAAAGTCTAAAATTAGCAGTAAAGACCGATCGAGGAAGGTTCATGGGAAGTGGAGAACACAGCAATGAACTCCAGGCCTTACCCACCACAGCTTCAGCATAGTGATTTCGAAGGGACCTTTGTAATTTATATTTTATTACGCAAGAAATTTGCTGGTAGGACAGAGTAAAGTATGGCTGCCTCAAGTTACATCCGTTTTTTGCATGGATGTCAGCTTTTTCGTTTCCTGGAATCCCACAGTGACCAGGAATCCATTGAAGGACAATTTTCCAGCCTATAGAAATTGCTTGATTAAAAAGCTTCTTAGTTTCTTCCACGTGATAGGAATCACTTGTTGTATGTGAAGTAATAGCCAAAATTGCAGACTGGAAGTCTATAAAGAAAGCAACCTTCCTAAGTGGAGTAGATAGATTTATTAAGTTTAGAATGGCTCGTTTTATGGCCTCGATTTCAGCATCGAAGTTTGTGGCATTAGAGCCTACTGGATAAAAATCCTCGAAGAATCCCTTACAGTAAAGACCAGCCCCAGTTGCACTCTCCGTTGCAGAACCATCAGTATAAATATGGAGCCATTCGACACTTGGGATATTTTGCAGCGATGATCTCCAAGGAATGAGCCCTGAGAATCTCAGGAATAACATCAGATTTCTTTACAGAGGCACCAATAGTGAGGCAAAAAGTAGGGACCTTTTGATCAGGAGGAGGACCATTACTAAAAGGGATAACAAGAACTGGAAGTCAAGTCATTATCCACCATGAGTTCCTCAGCTCTAGACAAAAAGGTTAAGTGAGTTTTCAATCTTAGTTAGGAGGGATATAAGTCTGCCAATGATGTAAGGCAAGCGCTTTACATTTTACAAAGTGCCTCAGAGTTGTCTTTCTCTTCTTAGCCTCAAAGGCTCAATACTAGTTTGAATCTCCATAGCATTGATAGGAGTAGAGCCAGCTCCACCAGTTATAATTCTAAGAGCCTTATTTTGAACCTGATCAACTATTTTAGAACAGGTGTTTGAGGCAATGGCAATGAGCTCACCTCCATACTCCAAAACAGTCTTACATAAGTTTTATATGTAGTCAATAAAGTGTCAGCTGAGGAACCCCAGGGGATACCTGAAAGTCTCTTTAAAAGTTTCATTCTGTTGATACCTTTTCCCGCCATCTCCTCAGCCTGTTTTCTCCACAAAAGTTTACCTTAATGAGAAATGAAAATTACCCTTTCGAATAATTAAAGTTAAGCCGATAAAAAGAAAAAAATCCATTTTATATAATCGCTATTATAGAACAAACACTAAGGGGTATGAAAAGCATAATTCATCTTATCGCAAAACTTCAACTTAAAAGGTTACGTTTACGCGGGGAAAAATAAAAACAAGTAAAACGACAGAAACGAAAGAAAGGGTTGTTTAGAGTAGACATGGCCTTGAAAGAGGTCAAACATCTAATAGTTAACTGGGATGTCAAAGACAAACTAGTTCGATTCCATATAAGGAGAAGAAAAAGTACCAGTTTTTCTCTGAAGAAATCGCTCACATTTGAAGTACACGAAGAGGCTATGCACGACCTGAACAAGCGTCCTATTCAAAAGGTCTGGCATTAGATAAAATTTTCGAGATAGCTGCTCTTCACTCAAGCTACAGTTAAACGGACAACATTTATCACCCTGAAATACAAAATACAGCGAAACTTCTCTATGGCAGTCAGTGATGGTTTCGGAAAAAATGTGGCCGTTGAAAAAAGGTTTCTAACGTAATATTGGCTCTATGGAGTCTAATCGGTTCTGAACAAAATATGTTCGTTTAGAGGGGTGGCCGGGTGGAAAAAATTCACCGTATATTGAATCATATAGCAAATTAAGTTTTTTTTTTTCATTTGCAGGTGAAAGGATATATGAAGTTGAAATTTAGCATTTGACAGTAACGTTCCTAGACCAAATCCCAAATAAATTACTAGTGTAAAAGGAAGAGTTAAGTTCTGCATAGAAATTTACGCTACATTTAACATGAAAGTCAAGCCTTCATTTTGCAGTTCTTGCCAGCAAAAAAATTAAACATTTATACACACTGCCTAGGTTTATGAAGGTAAATATACATGCAAATACACATTCTTAAAAGAACCGGAAAAAAAATGTTGTTACGGACATCTCTATCTTATAACAAACCATCTCGCAATGGATACGGATTATTCACAAGATCGTCAAAATAAATTGAGCTAAAACTTAAAATTTACAGAAAATCGAATAAAGCAATAATTTATATTCATAGTTCACGTATCAACAATGTTTAATTCTTAAAAGTTCAATCACAATTCAAAAAGAAGTTATATAATTCGAGCAATTCGATTATTATAATAATTAGGACATATATTCAAAGCTAAAAGAATTATATCCCGTCTTTTTAATGTTAAAACAGAATATGATTAGTTTATCTTACCTCCAAATGGTGATAAACATTTTTATCCCGAATAAGACATGCGAGATTCCTCATTCAATCGATTCAAAACTCATGATCAATTTATAATTGCGGATCAAAAAATCTTTGAGCAGGATTGAAAGGTTATGGCCAAACTAACCATTTAACTTAACAAATTGCAATCATACTTGAGATTCGTAAGCCAAAGAACGTGCTTTAAAAAGCGAAATAAAAAAGAAGTCACGCACGAGTGGTTTAAAAAAAAGGATAAACAAGGCCAAATTTCACTGTATGCGAATATATCAGATCTTATTCACGTCTTGAATTTGCTAGGTAAGATCACGACATAATTTTACACTTAACATAGATATGCGTTCGGGACTTCCATATTTTCAATATTTTCAAAACCCAATGAAAAATTTAAGATATACATAAAGCTTCTAGACAAATTACATTTTTTTTTATCATCATACCACAGCAGTTTTTTTTAATTATGTAAGATAAAATTAGAGATTTTTTTTTACATGAATTTAGAGATGCTTGAGTAATTTCACTTGTAAGAAACGCTTTGATCCTCTAAGAGCCTGTTCATTGCGGTCCATTTACTTTGATAACTAAGATTGAACAAATCTGGTAAATTCTAGAGCTTCATTTTTTTTTTCAAATTAGTATTAGAGGATAAAGTTCAAAGCATGACTTCAACTAATTACACTTATTTCCACGGTACATATAACAATTATGACATGAATAAACATGACTCAGAAGGAACTAAAATCGAAAAGGGAAAAATGTCATTTGAAACAAACAATTATTTATTTATCAGCAGAAATTTATAAACGAAATGCGTCAAAAGTATTTGACGAAAAGTTCTCTCAGTCGTTAGAGAATTAGTTTGTTTCTAACTGCCGTCCATACACAGGTTTCCCCAGATTTTCAAACAAAACTGCAGAACTTTTCCAGAATCAGTCATCAAATTCCTACGTTATTAAAATTAATAATGCGTTCATTATTATGTAAGCTGAAATTAAAAATTAAGCAATGAATTTTAAATTGTGTTATTGCATGCATATAGATATACAAGGTGCGCCCATACAGTAACCGGACATTTTTTTAAAAATAAGAAAAATATTACTCACCTTCAAATAAATTTATTTCCTTCAAAATAACCGCCAAAGGAGTCTATACAATTTTTCAAACGTTTCTCCAAGTCATCGAAACACTGTTTATAGGCGTTGGAACTAACCGTTCGCAAAATACGCGTAACATTTGATTTAATATCCGAGATGTTTTCAAATCTCTGTCCTTTCATGGCCATCTTAAGCTTCGGAAAAAGGAAAAAATCACCTGGCGATAAATCGGGAGAATATGGTGGGTGATTTCTCACTGTAATTGAATGCTTAGCAAGGTATTGTTGTACAGAAATTGCTGTATGGGGCCTAGCATTATCGTGTAAAAGAAACCATTGCCCAGAATCAAACAGTTCCTTCCTAACTCGCCTTATTCTGTTTCTCAATTGAAAAAGCACCTCCTTGTAAAAATACTGATTAATTGTTTGATTTTCAAGAACAAATTCGTGGTGAATAAGCCCTTTGTAATAAAAAAAATGCAATCAGCATCATCTTCGATTTTGACATTCGTGGTTTTTTTTTATTTATTTATTTATTTTGTGTGGGAGAAGACAGCCCTTTCCACTGTGAACTTTGTCTTTTTGTTTCTGGGTTGTATTGTACACACCAGGTCTCATGTCCTGCTGTAATATACTTTAAGAAATTGTTGCTCTGTTGCGCAGTAGTCAGCAAATCTTCACAGCAAGCTTTGCTATCTTCTTTTTGCTGACACAAATCGAGCACAAACTTTTTTCATTTTCAGATTTTCAATTAAAATTAATCTACAGCTTTTTTTGCTTATCCCAAGCATGTCTGAAAGTTACTGAGTTGTTACACGTCTATTAGCTTTTACCAAAAAACGAATTTTCTCCTCATTTTCCTCATTCTTTGAAGTTGAAGGGCACCTGTCTTTGGTTCATCTTCAATGCTTTCTCGCCCACATTTAAAGTGGTTGTACCACTCATACACTTGTGTTCTTGATAACGATGCATCACTATATACTGTTCCAGGGCCGTTTCAACCCGGGGGTGCCAGGGGTGCGGGGCACACGGGCGGCAAGTCAAGGGGGACGGCAAGTCAGCGGCCCGGTTAAAAAAAATTAAAACTAATTTATTAGTAAAATAATCAATATAAAAATATCATTATGCAAGGTAACTACTTAGAGTTAAAAATGCATTTTACAAGTATAACTGGAAACCACATTGGTTTTAAAAACGCTACTCCACGTCGCAACCAGTTGAAAAATGCATTGTTCGTTTTTGTTTTAACACGTTTTAACCCATCATCCCATCAAATCGCGTCGCATCGCCGGCATCGTGTCGGTGCGGGCGGTTTTTGTCAGGTTGCAGGAAAATATTCGTTTATCCCCTGAGCCTATAAATACAAGGACCGGGATAATTTGCACTATATTAATTTTGAACGTGTCCATCTCAACAACTGAAAAACAAAGCTTTTTGTCTCGAATTTTTGTGCTCGATTTTGTGATTGCTGACCAATAAAAATATTTCACAGGTAAGTAAACTTGATATTTTTTCTTTTGCGCGGTTAGCGGTTCGAAATCGAAATAATACATTTATAGTTTGATATTTGTTTTGCAAAAAAAAAAAAAAAAAAAAAAAAAGCTAGGATTCATTACTTAATTCTATTTTAAATGTTTTTTATTTTTATTTTGCAAATGTTAAACATATACTACAGGAACAAGTGTAAACTTGGATTTTTGAACTGCACCACTTTATTTCTTTAACAGGTGCGTGAAATATGGCAATTTTTTCAGAAATCGGGAAAATACGATTTTTTTTATTAAAGTAAACGTAGTGGTAATTGTATTTAAAATATGAACAAAATTAAAATAAAATCGATTTGGAACGTTTCTTTGCAAAAGTCAATCTATCGAGAAACAGCTTAACTTACATTGCGCCTTTTTTTAAGTTCTTTATTTGACTACGAATCTAAAGATGAGGCTCCAAAAAATCCAGAAGACCAATTCAAGATTAATTTTTACTTTGTAATATTGGACACTGCAATATCAGAAATACAAGAAAGGTTCGAACAAATAAAACATCACACAATTTTCAGTTTTCTCAACGACCTAAAAAATTTCCTTGAAACAGATAAATCAAATAGGTCTACAAAATGTAAATCTGTGGAAATTATGTGACATGATCCATTTAAAAATGAAAAAGATATTATAGCTGAAGATTTATGCGATGAAATGGACAACGTTGCACCCTATATTTTCCCTGAAATGAACACGTTAAATGTGATTCAATACCTATTTACAAATAACATCTATCTGTTTCCAAATTTAGTGATTGCCATACAAATATTTTTAAACATTACCTGTGACTGTGGTTAACGGGGAAAGAAGCTTTTCAAAACTTAAAATAATAAAAAAGTATTTGAGATCAACAATGAGACAAGAAAGGCTTTCAGACTTATATATTATTAGTATCGAAAAGGACATTTCGGAAGATATAGATGTATCAGATATTATAATAGAATTTGCATTAAAAAAGGCAAGAAAAGCAAAGATTATTTAAGCTTTTTGACTTTTACTTATTAAGTATATGTATTAATAGATATGTGTTGTATCTATTTAACATAACGTATTAATTTGGTTATTATATTAATACATTAATAATTATTATTATGTTAGGTTGTAAAATTAAAAAAAATAAACTGAATTTATAATATTGACTGTAATTTGTTGTTTAATTTAAGGTAAAAATATTTCAGAGAAATTTCAATTAAGCCATACGGTATGAGGGGGGGGGGCAAAATTATTCTCGCACACGGGCGGCAGCTACCCTAGGAACGGTCCTGTACTGTTCGAATCATCTCTAAAGTTTCGGTAGCAGATTTACCTAATTTGTAACAAAATTTAATGTTACAACGTTGTTCCATTCCGAAGCAATTTTTTTTGTACAATGCCTGCTCAGAAAATGAAAATTACTACGGCGTTTTGATATGCAAACGACTAAATAACCAGTTTAAACTGGCTTTAACAAAAGCTGAGATGTCACTCTTTCTAGCCAGACGATTATTCTTTCACTTTTTTATTTTATCGTTTGATCTTTTAATTTGTCCGGTTACTTTATGGGCGCACCTTGTATATGAATTATTCTATTATATTCCAAACTGTTTTAAAAGAAAAAGCAAACAAACAAAAATTTGTCCATTAAAAAAAAAATTACACTAAATTAAGCTTAAATTTTTCTCATCTGCGAACGCTTTACAGAGTTCAAGAAATATTAAGTCACTGACTTTCAATTTAGTTTCTTTTATTTATGATTCCACAAAAAATTATTTGATTCCAATGTTCAATTTAATTTTTTTTTTCTGCTTACACTACCAGCAACACAGTCTGGGCTTAAAAGAATTTTCGAGCAATAAGGTCAGAGAAAACCTAGGGTAATTTATTACACTGTCAGCCATGGCAATTTAAAACAACTCATCCGTGGGCGTATTTTTAATTTTTAATTTGATACACGACTAAATTAAATGCACATATTAAGGGTTTTCCTTGCATGTATATCCTTAAAAATTCTCATCACAATAGAGCAGTCACTGCCTTCTCCACGCGATAAATCGAAGGTACCTGTCTCCTCCACTAGCAATAAAAATGAGAAATACCAGCAAAGTATTAAAAAAGAGTGCATTACATATGCTGTTACCGCAGTGAATGGAAACAGAGGCAACACATAACCGAGTTTAAGATCTTCAGTTTGATTCTATGATAAGTGTATGAAGTAAAAAATTCGGAAAAGGAAAATTCAGAATACAAACACTAAAACTACCATCATCGAAAATACCTACTTTCACCTATAGGGTTTAATTTAGCATAGGAGAAAGTATTCTCCAAGATAAACTCTGAAAATCTTTAGAACTCCCTAACTGACAAGAGAAGTTCGGGATTTTCTGTACAGTACAGCCACATCCCAGAACTTTCCCAAATTCTCCAAAACCCGAGAGAACCCTCATGCATCTGTTTCACTGCGAAAACTAATTTTCTAAATGATATACAGTTAACCCTCCTATAACACGAAAGATAGTTTCCTAGAAAATGCCGTGTTGTGGGAAACCGTGTTATATGAGATCCAGAGACAGTTAAAAAAAAGGGGGATTACGTTCTGAAAACTTGTTAAAAACAAACTTTTTTTTAAAATTCCATATAAGCATCTTAATTTTTGTTAAAAATATAAATGTATGTATAACACAAAACGAAAAGAAACAAAAAAAATATATTATTTTCATTTAATATGACCTTAATTTAATAAATTTCTTCCTCATCACTGCTCAATACAATCAAACGAGAATGTTTTTTCGATTGAACGATATCACCTTCACTTTCAGAACCTTTTTTTCATTTAGATTTTTTGCACCTTCAATCCTCTTTTAAAAAACTAATATTTTGGTTTATTTGCTAGTTCTTACAAGGTCATTGTAGATTCACGGTATGAAGAAAGACAATTTTGCAGCTCCGTTTTGAATTTTCAGCTTCTTTCAGCGGAAGGGTCTACATTCGGGAAAAATAATTCAAGATTTTAAGCTAAGCTTACGCCTTCTTGTAATTTTATAGAGTTATAAATTAATAAATTATAATTTGTTTAAACATTTGCATGTAAAGCCACTATAGTTCATTATTCCTTCCCGTCATTATTTTAAGGTAATTTAGTTTTTAAATGTGTTAAACAAAAATCATGTTATCTAGTGCTATAGAAATACAGTGTTGTACAAAGTTTTCCAAATTTTTTTATCCTGTTAGAGCGAAAACGTGTTACAGGTTGCAGTGTTATACGAGGGTTTCCGCAATTTATACTATCGTGTTAGAGCGAAACCGTGTTGTAAGTTGCCGTGTTGTAGGATGGTTACCTGTACATGTTTTAAAATTAACTAGTGCTATAGAAGTACAGTGTTGTACAAAGGCTTTCGCAATTTTTTTATCGTGTTAGAGCGAAACCGTGTTACAGGTTGTAGTGCTATACGAGGGTTCCCGCAATTTATCCTATCGTGTTGGAGCGAAACCGTGTTGTAAGATGCCATGCTGTAGGAGGGCTACCTGTACCTCATAAAACATGTTTATCAAAACTAATATATAATAAACTTAAATCAAAACTAAATTTTTTATCCCATATTTATATTTTTAGCGCATTTTACATAATCAGGAAAAACATCGATAGTGTAATTTTCCATGCTTCAATTAATAATAAATTAGAAAAATCGTATTATCGAAACACATATATTTCATTTATAAAGCAATATGGTTGTCACAGATAAACATATGAATGTGAATAATGATTACGAAAACTTTCCATCCGTTGGTCAATCAATACTTTTAATTTCCATTTTGGAGTTTTGGAGACTTAAAGTGATTAAATAAATTTTTAACATCAAGAAATATGGGTTCAACTTTACCCAAGACTCAATCGTTAATAACGATTATATCCGAAAACTGGACGTTTCAGATAACGTAGAAGTTCCAGAATTAGTGCAGCGTTTAATGAAAACATAAGAGATCACATGCGTTAATCCAGCAGTTCTATAATTTCTGCATGCAGACATCATATAATTTCTGATGTCTGCGCTCAAAGAGGTCTGATCTAGAAATTTATGAATAACTAGCTGAATACTCTTGCTTCGCTACGGAGTACATTCAAATTAAATACAACGGTCAATGTATGCAATTAATGCCAAAAGAAAACAAAAAAATATATTTATAAAAAAAATCGTAACGGATATTTTTATAGACAAAATAATGTAGAAGAAAATATTCAAATTAAATCTAAAAGAACATGCTAAAGAATATTATAGTACAGTTAATATAGTACAGTTTGAGAAACGTTTTTTTTACTGTATTTTAATATTTTTTTGATAATGTCCAATCGTCTGCTGCATTAGAAAGAAAAAATATTATTTTTGTGTCAATTTATTTCGTTGTTATGCACGTGACGCAAAATTAATTTAAAGTATCACAAAAAGAAAAGAAACCACGTGATCAGAATTTAATAAATTAAATTCTAAAAATTAATCTTTAAAAATTCACCAAAAATCAGAAAATGGAGGTAAAAATTCGAAAAAGATTACATTTTAAAGGAATTTTTATGATCTTTTTCGCGATATAAATTTTATAACCCCCAGTTTATTGTTTTAAATGCAAACTTCAAAGAATGTTACAAAATAGCTTAAAAATTTAATTTTAAAAAATCTTAGAATTTTTCAAAAAATCTTTCTTAGCACACGCCTACATTAAAAGAAGAATCGCCATGCAAAATTTCAGCCCTTTAGATCCAGCGGTTTGGTCTGTGCGTTATCTATCAGTCAGTCAGTCAGTTACGGAACTGTTTTATATATATAGACTATTTGTACTTAAATTTAGAACTTCGTTTTTCTTCTCCACATTGGTTTACCGACACAAAAGCCTTTGTCGAAAAACTATAGCAATTTCCATTAGAGAAGCCTTTAATTAACATTTTATATGTTAATTAAAGTCTTTATATCATGGTAAACTTTTTTAAATATTTATCTTTATTACGTGGATTACAGAAAAAAGGCATTTCTAAAACCTAGAGAATCTTAAGCTAATGAGTAAATATTTTATTTTGTTTTACGCTATTCCATAAAACAGAACATATAGATGTACACTAACAATTCTTTAAGATAAAGAAAAGTAACGGTATCCCAATTTCTCTCTTATAATTCTTACAGTGTAAAAGCTCTACTCATTTTTTTACTACAATTTTCATTTTCAGCACAGGTTAGGGTATTTAAATCTCATGTTACAGAAATTTGGCCCGAATGCCATAACTTTATCTAGAGTAAGATGAATTCCTTGATGAAAATGATCAATCTTTGAAGTTTTTGACGAGCTTCAGATGTTTCTCTTCATTAAAAAATATTTCGTTTCCTTGAAGTCGTGCAAGCCTAGAACTTTGTCTAGAGGTACGATCGCATTTCAGTAAAGTGAAGTGGCCCAGTTTAGAAAATAAATATAATTTGTTAGTAGAAAATATAGCTCTTTAGTTGTAAATTTAAATCGATTTCACAACTCTTTGATAAATATTTTTATTTGTTGATTCAGGCTGACCACAAGAATTCAGAAGCCAACTGAAATGTTTAGATCAAAAATACTTTACAAGATGAGAAAAATTAATGTCATTCAAATGTATTTACCATCTACGAATTCATGACTATTCAGAATAAAACACATGAAACAAATTAAGAGTACTGTTTAATGTGTAGTAATTATAAACTGCGATTAAAGTATAGAATGAGGATGCCGTGCAAATCATTTGGCCCGAGTTAAATCAAACGGGGGTGGAGGGGGCGGGGGCATGTCAATTCACTAAAATAATTTTTGAAAAACAAAACAACAACAAAAATTAACAACATGATAACTTCCAAAATTACCTGTCCAATTCATGACTCCAGCACAAGCAGAAATGAAATAAAACCCACAAAAAACACTTTAACGTGAAAATACATCACTAGCATGAACTTTCCTAAAATGCTACAGCACTTTTTGCACAACACGTTAGAATCAATGTTTTGATCTATAGGAGAGAAAATGCTATTATTCCCTTTCACGCACCGTATACGGAAAAAACTTAACTAACCAGTTAAGTCAGGTGCACTGACCAGCCTTGTAGTCAAACAGTTTCGAAGGTTAAGTTTAAACTAGAGACAGGCTGTGGCAGCAAACACACTTCTACACATCATTACACACAAACAAAAGAAAAAAAATCAATTGAACCCATTTCTGAAGAAATCAGTACATTCACAACATATATGTAAAGTATTAGCCATATATTCTTTGATAATGTCTGCTTTCTTTACAGATTTATATGTCTAGTTAACACATAATAAAATATCGCAATTTTCCAGTACTGCATATTTTTCAAACCACAGTTATATCGACTATTTAGTTTAATATCCACGCAGAAAAATCTCACTCATAATTTAACCAAAGCTCCGTCATACATCATAAATTCCTCTCTACCTAAAATCTTTTCTAAAATCCCTAAATAAATAACTTTTTGTAAAATTCTAGTTAGTTTTCGTTCTTTCAGAAAAAAAAAATAAACAAGCATCTAGGAAACAGATCAAAAGACCGAAAATAAACAATAATCAACAATTTATAGAAAAAAATATAGATATCATTTTGGGGAGAAACATCAGAAGAAAGCGTCATGTTTTTAAGAGTGAGTGCAATTTGCCTTTACGAAAGCAAAAACTACTAACACCTACTCAGATATCTATATAAATATTTTCTGTATACCGATAGATTTGCAGAGAACACGCGGTTGCTCAGAGCTAGATATGCTAATTTTATAATATACAGTTTATGTAATCTGTGTCAAGGAGATGGGATGAGGAATAGCACAAGAAAGATCTTCGAGAGAAAAGGGCATCATATACACGTAAGCAAACCTCACAAAAAATAAAAATCATCATAATATGAGATCCGTACGATTTAAAATCGGAAAAGAGAGTTTTAAATAGAACTGGGTATGCATTCAAGTAGACTCAACGAGTTCAACTGTGTCAGAAATTTTCAACAACGGTCTGGTGCTTGTTTATTTAAAAGTGTAGAGGATAACTCAATTAAAAAAATTTTTTTAAAAATACCGCTAGTAATACTGGAGGGTAAGTTCGCGTAACCAGAGAACATCTTTCTTGATCCAATTTCCTCGCTTTAAATATTATTTTATAATTAAAATTGGTATTTTAGACTGGTATTTTAGTTGTATAGATTACTTATCTTTAAGTAACTAAGTCAAGTTATTACATTGCAAAACTTAGCCTCAATAACGCAAAGTCTATTTAATAGATTCTCTTGGTTGCAATGGTTTTAAGCTAAATATACACAGAGCAAAAGAAATGCAAACGTGATGGAGGCATTCCTCTTCAGACGTATCTCGTGAAGCAATGGCACCCAACAACCTAATGTAACTCAATATTATCATTGAAATTTTTTACCATATATTAAAAAAATAATAACCATTGAGATATCAAAATACATACCATATCAAAATACATTATGTTATTTTCGCGAACACATAACTATGTAATGTACACAGAATACGGTAAATGGAAAAAAAATACTCAAGAGGTTTGCGGAAGAGTCGAAATGTTTCATTTCAAGTTATATTCGATTAGTTATATGTAGAGTAAAATCAAAATAGAAATCAAATTACTTAAATAATCTAGATGGCTCTCATTAACCTAAACAATTAATGAGCGAGGCTATCCACGAAAGTAATTCTCAGAGGGGACATCTATAAAATGAAGCATATGTTCGACAACATATTTCCAGCATTTTCATTTATTATAACGCAGTCCAATATTTATCATTCTTTAATTTTTATAAAAGTTTCAGTCATTGATTAATAGTTTATTTTAATTTTCTTTAAAAGTCCTACAATAACCAAGACATACTGCAATTTGAAACACCTGGTGTCTTGAACCTGGCGTCTTGTGAATGCAAATTAAGTCCTTGAAACCCATGAACCCGGATTAAGCAAGGAAGCTAATTCCTCGAAAACTTTTAAGTTTTCAAGTCAAGGAATCGCTTGAAAACTCAAAAGGTTTTAACGAAGGGCAAATATGTCGTGAAATAAATAAGCACATGTACATTCAAATCTGTATTAATCAATCACATCTGATTGTTGGGAGCGCTACGGTCATCTTTTGCTACAAGCGAGCAAAACTAAATCCTCGGTGGTGTATCAACACCTTACAAGCCGGTCAATTTCACCAATGACTGGCCTTTTTTTTTTCAATAATTTACAAGAAATATTCTTTTCGTTTTTTTTTTTTTTAAAAAAACGTTAAATAAATATTTGAAAATTAAACTGCTAATAGATTGCGATACTCTTTTTTTGCTATTATTAAACAAAATGCATATATTTATGTTGAATATACTGTAATTAGGTAAATAAACCTACGTTTTTATTAATAATGATTTTTTTTTGCGGCCCACCTATAGTTAAACCTTGTTTGTTTGGCCCAATGTAGCCTTTGAGTTTGACACCCCTGGTTTAGTGGATCTATAGACAGTGGTCATTTTTTTCTTGATTTCTAGACCAAACCAATAATAATAATTAGAGCAAACCACTTTTCAAGTTCATTTACAGCCACATCAAACCCATTTCCAGATTTTTTCGAAGTATCATATTTTGGGGATTTTGAGCGTATTTATTCGTTTCTAAAGCAATAAATTCAAATAAATCATCTCCAACAAACATATTCGCAGCATCTACTTTAACCTTATTTCTAAGCAATTCATTCGGTCTAATGGAACCTTCAAAAGTTCCTTTCTTGGTGGATCAAAATCTGAGCGGTCGAGCTCAATATCTTCATCGCTTTCTTCTGAATCCCTTGATACACGAAAGAAACGCGGATTTCTTCATACTTGTATGAAGAAGTAATATGTATCTTCCGCCTCGGCGAATGAAGAAGAAAAAAAATATCTTTCTCACAGGAACTAAGATCATTTTTAGTATCCTCGAAGTCGCTGGGAATATATGAGAAATAATCAGCATATTCATCCTCAAAAAAATTCCCCCCCCCCCTCCTGTCTTCCATTGTTGGTACAAACCCCATTATAACGAACTTCAAGGGACCAAAGGTTTTGTTCGCTTTATCTGGGGGTTCGCTATATCCGAACCGTTAAGCAAAATGCTAGAGTTCACAAAATGTATAACTCATTAGTCGCAATGTGTATTCAATAATGATGTATTAAAAAATGATAAAATCTATTAAAAATGATTATTAATGAATTAAATCGACTAAAATCGATTACATTAAACGGACACAATACTAATTAAATTACGTACAATAGGAAAAAGGCAGGACCATAATTTTCGTTCGTTATATCCGAGAGTTCATTATGTACCGGGTTCGCTATAACGGGGTTCGACTGTAGTTACAAAATGCCAAAACTAAAAATCACAATCCCAAATAAAATGTATGGAAAGGGGCGATTACCTACCAGCGACAAGCCAACACTGAAATATATCGTCATAACCTTACGAAATCATTAAAAATATTTAACAGTCTATTATTGAATTTTTTATCTCTATGAAGCTGACTGCTCCTTAATACCAGGATGATGCCAATATGGTAGCAGCAGCCATTACATTCAAAGCACAAATGACGCCTATGCGTGATCGGCCGTCAACGATCGACACAAAAGTGACGCGAATGTGGCGTCATTGGCCCATATAGTGTTAACACCCAATAAAATCACTACTAACAAAAATATAGAAATAACAGGTCTAATAGTTTATGAGGCGAGGAAACTTGATTCAGGAAGATATTCACTACAGAAAGCTGTTGTATGATTTATAAGAGTGATATTTGATTCATACAGTACATGCAAATCTTGGTACTCAGTAATTGGCTTATCATAAATGGAACTTTCAAGAGAGAGTAAAAAGTTACATCCAATAGTGTGCTTCCTACGGATACATATGGTATTACTATCACATACGACAGAGAACGAGAAGGAGAATCAGAAAAATAATGAATAAATCTGTTGCCTATGCAAATCTTGTAAATACCGGATTGACTCGAATTCAACCCTTCCCTAAATGTTATGCGCGCCCCCTATTCAAGATTTGAGTTCATTGCCCGAGAGTGCTTCCTACAACGCATCATCCGCACTCGATTCTACCGTTCATTCTGTTTTACTACAGTACTTCGGGATTGTATCATTCGACGAAATTAAGTAAATTTCAATTCAGATATTCTCTGGCTGATGAATGATGTTCAGTGACGGATTCATCACAAAGGATAATTTTCTAAAGAAAATTTACTTGAAATAAAAGCAAACGGGGTGTAAAACAAATTGAGCAGTTTAAAGTGTTTCTACGATACACTGAAAATGTAAATTACTCGTAATTTTATAATTTACATACAATAATAAAAAATAATATATGTAGAAATAAAAGAATGAATTTTAGTGCAAAAATGCATTACCTGATGACTGACAAACTTTACAACTCTTTACGCCCCCCCCCCCCCAACGCTTATTATGTTTACGATATACATCTACACTAACTGTAATACGAATTCTTGGTCAATATTTTTTTAACTGTCAAAAAATGTAGAACGTTTTCATAATTTGTTTTCGAAAACTCGGTAGTTGGAACACTATTTCTAGTCATATTTGCTGAAGCGCAAATCGTAACGATAGTGAAACCTTCACTCATTCAGTTGGTCGGAGGACAGATCTAGAATCATGTCTTGGGCATCGTTTATTTCACATCATTGAATTATGGACCAGAAAAAAATGTCCTTAGTCTTAACGTTATGATAGATCAGTGGTCCTCCTATTTTACTACTCCGTTTTAAATTAAGAAAAATCCTATCTCGCTTCAACACGTTTCCTCAGATTCCCCTATAAAAACCTCAATATCTAATTTCATAAATGGTGGTGTTTATATCATACCTTACGGCAATTGCAATTTGTTCTATATTGGTCAAATGAAACCTGCTGTTGATACCTTGAATGCTCTTTGAAAATCAGGGGCGTATGTAATAAATCAAGGCCTATATCTATATCCATGACAAGCAAACACTTCAGGGAGTTCAGACATAAATTCAAATTTTCTGACGCGAAAATTGTTCACTTCACTTACCCTGTATCTGAATTAGATTTTCGAGAAAACTCTACTATTTCTATAAAATCCTTTGTTTAAGTCAATGACATGTCTACGTTACCTTTATCCGCGGTTTGGAAAGATATTTGTACATAAATGCGTCTTTTTATTTTCTAGCTTCCTCATTTTCCCCTAAACATTTAACATTATTCCTTTTATTTCATAATTCCATTTCCAACAGAAAATAGAGTTCGTGCTCTCGGTTCTTCTTTCCCACCTTTTTTACAAATTCCTGCGTTATTTGTCTGCTTCGTAAATCGGATCTGTCCCTTTGCATCAGCTGGTGGTCATAAAATTTCTCCCCCTGACTTCCTCTTTCAAGCTATATTCCTCTTTTATGGTGGTTATCTCCTGCATCTTACTCCTACGACGATCATATGCAGTTTCCTGTTATTTCCCCTATATTTATATAAAGGAGTTTCATGAGATGATGCCTGCGTCTGGGAATTGCCCATAGAGACTAACCCTCCTTATGCTTCTCGGCCTGATGAATTATTAAGGCTGCTGTGTACTTACCCTCTTGGATTCCCTCACTTCAATGTTAACTTATGGAGATAATGTGTCTACTATTTACAGCTACATAAATGCTGATAATCCAATAAAAATGGTATTTTCAGATAGCCTGAACTTTTCTGCACCTTGCAACAGGATTCATTTTATGAATTTCGACCACTAAAGGAATTTGGAAGTGTTTAAAACACATTACACCAGATTTTCCCCAAAATAATTTAAATTTTAAAATATTATTTGTATTAAAAAAAAAGAAAAAAGGCCCCAAGGTGTAAAATATTTTTCTCTATTACGAATTTTAAAAAAAAAACTTTAAATTCAAGTCGGCAATCCTTGGACAAATTTTCTCCAAAGGTTAATATTGAGGTGAGCGAATCCAATCGGGTTAGTATACAGCAGTCTTAACATCTCCGCTGCCATGTGACAAACCGGTGATGCACATTGAATTTTTAGTTGTGTGCTGCGATCACCGATGTGTCACATGACAGCAAAGGTGTTAAGTGTAATGTAATGTAAGTAATTAGACACGCTTACTCATAAAAAAGAAAATGAAGTGGTTAAAAAAATGTACTAATAGATATCCAAGAAAGAACATCATAGAATCGAAAGAAAAGAAACGCATGTGTAGGATGAAAACATAAAAAGGCAAAAGGGAAGACAAAAGGCAAAAACAGCAAAAAGGGTGCCAAAGAAATGCAGCATACGTTGAAGTGTTTTTATGTTTGACTTGTTTCAGGAAGGTCAAGGTAGTAGGGTTTACGGAGTTCCTAGCAATGCGAAGCATTGCACTGCTTTCACCTCCGAACGGATAATGAATTAATAAACTTATAGTAATTTTCCGAAGTAAACGAGTTGTCAAACATGAATTTAAAAAAATCGCACGGCTGCCGCCTGGATCCGTGATCGGTCCTGGCTTTGGCCTGCGAAGAAAATTCCGTTTCTCCATAGAGCAGGAGTAAACCGATAACTGTGTGCTGAAGAGCAGATACCTTGACGATGACTTTCGCTAAAATGAAACAGAATGACCGCTTCCAATCATGAGATTGGATATTGGACCCCTGGCGCCATTTATAGGCAAGGCAGGGAACGAAAAACGGTTTCTCAAGAAGGAGGTTTGTTCCACGAAAATACATTAATTTTCTTTTATTTAAATCTGAGACCACTGGTGATGCACGTGGCTCATCACGAATGGCAAATTATCCAGAGGCCATGTATATCGCCGGTAAGCCATGTTCTGTATTCAATTTTATTTTT
Source organism: Dolomedes plantarius (assembly GCA_907164885.2). Lineage (NCBI taxonomy): Eukaryota > Metazoa > Arthropoda > Arachnida > Araneae > Dolomedidae > Dolomedes > Dolomedes plantarius. Next base: position 109,868,720 of record OU015491.1, read on the forward strand.
CAAAATATGTTCACTTTTGTATTTTCTAAGTGCAATAAACCATTTACAATAATCAATATCCATTATTTCTGCGTGGCCCCTGGGAAAACACTTAAAAGTATTCGCCTACGCTTAAAACGTCGATTTTGATGAAATTTCCAAAATTATTTTTTAATTCCTGCTTCTAAAAGAATGTGAATTTCTGTTTCTAAATCTGCTTTTATTTTTTTCTGTACAAACATTGGAAATGAAAGTAGATCGTTTGAAAGATGAGCAGCAGCTGCCCATTTCAATGCAAGTGAAACTTTAACTGTGTTTTCTGAAGAATTTATTTTCCATCAAAAATGTATACGACTACTGTGACAACTCAAAATAAAATCCTCATATGGCTATGATATTTTTCCGGTACGTTTTCCATAATACTAAGATTGTAATGATCTACAGATTAGGTTCTAGGTATATTATTTGTTGATTTATAGCTGTATTTATAAATATACAAAGTTAACCATTATTATTTTTTTAAAGATCCCATGAGAAATGACTAAAATTTTACATGTAATTGCAGCATTTAATCATCTGTATTTTATTTTAGATTTTAAGATATCGATCCGTTTTTAGTTCATTACACTCACTAGGGCCTTCCGTACATAAGATAAAAAGAAATTCAGTTTTTTAATGTAAAAATTTGCTAAATTTCGACCAAAAGTCTTCAATTTTGGAAAAAGTTGAATAGTTTTGCACTCTTTTTCATCATTTTCCTATTTTGGTGCTCTTATTCCCTCGAAAAATAGAACAGAAATTTTCGCAATTACACGTTTTGAAAATAACGGGTCCGAACGTTCAGCCGGTTCGCTCCGGTTCTGTAGAACCGATACCTAATGTAGGTATCGGTTCTCCGAACCGTTTGCTAATGAGCGCCAGCTGCATCGTTCATAGGACAAACATTTTTTATTTATTTTTTTTCTTTTTTTTTAAGAATAAACCTAACCTACACCGGGCGGCCGGTCCAGTCTAATGGGAAAGGAATGGAATCCTACTCCTACAGTGCAAAGATTCTTAAGAATAAATCACATAGCCTATGATAAACGTAGAGAAAATTGCAAGTGAGGACGCAAATCAAACAGCAATATGGAAATATCTTCAATAATAGTTTGTCAGGCATTTAATATTTTAAAACTCTTTCTTAAAACAATGCAGTTTTGTGTGTCTCTTTTATTGTTTTTATTTGAGTAATTAATGCATGAATTATTAAACTACCTTTCGGTATATCATTTGGTAAATGGTCATTAGGACATAGAACCTGTTGTTAATTTATTTGAATCCCACTACTGCTTTAATGCCCCTATGATGGCAGCGAATGTCTTAATTCTTTCGAAACTAGCTTGTCAACTTTATGTTTTATTGTGGATTAAGAAGCTATGTGTCCCTGTTATGTACTAGATGTAAAGAAACAAGTTAGTAATAAGACTGCCAAGCGTCACATTAAACTACTACTGTTTTTATTCTATATAATTTTTAAATATTTTGGATTTTAATTACTTTAAATTAAGATTACCTGTGTTTTTACAATATTAAAAAAAAATATTGTACACATTTGTGGTCAAACTATAATAAATAATTACAAGATAAAAAGAACTTTTTATATACCATGCTTTTTAATTTTCTGTTGAATCATATAAACTTGACAATTCTATGTATTAATAAATACTTTTTAAAATTTTTTTGATGAATTATCCCATCAACTTGAAAGAAAATGAAGTTAATTGGAAGTTAACTTGCGTTTAATTTTTCGTTCCCATCCCGGCCGACAGATGGCTGCAACAGTCTACAAAACAAAATTAACTGAAAATAATAAAAACATGGTAAAAATCTGCTTAAAGATGGCTAAAAGTATTTAAAAAATGCATTGTCATCGTGTTCTGAGCTATTCTAAAAGTTTCAAATGTCTAGCTAGTCGGGAAGTTAGTTAAAAATCGATTGCAAGATTTGTACTTGACAAACACAAACAAGAAAGCAAGTTAATAAAAACATGGTAATAAGCACTCTCAAAGAATTAAGAACACTACAATTTCTTAACTAAGCTATGTACTGATTGCTAATATAGTAACTCGTATATTAGCGGCTCACAGAACACATTACGCCTTTGGTAAATAACAAGAATGGTAAGCTATATAGCTCACGCTTGTAATTTGATTGCTGATCGCCCAATCCGAACGAGTCGGGGTGAGGGGGAGATTAAATTCCTCAGGCACGTGAGCGAGAGCAATGGAACGCTGACTGTGGGTCGCGACCCACAAAGGCGTCAAAAAAAATGGGGGGGGGGGGGGGTCGTGGATAGTGTGAAGTAAATTTATATCATACTGAAATACATGCTTTAAATTTTCTATAATTACATATTCTTAATATTTTTATTTATATTTTTTTATATGTTAAAAAATATATGATATGATATTGTTAAATAAGGTATCAAATAGTTTTACACTAAAAACTCCATTAGCATAAGGCTATACAGTAAAACCTCGTTTATCCGGACAAATTGGGACCATAGGCAATCCGGATAATATGGGTAATAAGCAAAACAAAATCCTTAACTAAGCAGACTTACCGTTTATTACGATAAAAACTATGTTTTGAAACAAAATTACATAGTATTGTTTACAAGACATTAAAAAATATAAAAATAACTTTTCCCATCATTTCTTATCAAAGAATAGGTTCACTGTCTTCTGTTTCATTAAATAAAAAAATGTCTAGAAATCGGATCCGGATTATCGGGAGGTCCAGATCGACGAGGGCTTGATAAACGAGGTTTTACTGTACTTACATTCCTTCCATTAGCTTCTACCTATCTGTTTGAGACTGCGAATTCAAAATTACTAGCTATAAAAACCGAACAACGATCAAGACTTATCCCGGAAGATGATACGAGAGCAGTACTGTCAAATATTTCACCAAATATTGAGCAAATACTACCCGAGGTCCAGGTTCACCCTTTCTAATTAATTTTTTTTTCCTATTTTAGTTTCACATAAATAAATTAAGTATATAATTTTCAATGTTTTAATACGCCGCTTAGAATTTTGAAATCATGCTCTTCTTTGATTTTAATTTTTGTGATTTATTTTCCTAATTGAAATACACAATATTTAAAAATGAGGTTTTAGTAACATGTGATTTGCAAAAATCAAGTGCAGAAGGTAAACAGGACACCATTATTGTTATTATGCAAAGTACATATAGTACAGTCGATTCCGGTTAATCGGACCACATCGGGACGCGATCATTTTGGTTCTAATAACCGGCTGGTCCCATTACACGAACATGCCCTATTAGGCTTATGAAAAAAATAATAATAAATGAACGTAGCCGTCCAAACCAAACCAAACCCGGTTCTTTAGGATTCGGTCCGAATAAGTGGCTGGCCCGATTAACCGGTGGTCGAATTAACCGGATTCGACTGTATATCTAAAATCTACAATTCATTGATTTTTAAAATATTTTGTGAAAATTTGCTTATATCTTATTAACGTTTTTCTAATTTAAAAAAAAAATTGCTAGTACCAAAAAGTTTTCATTGGGGATTGAGTGATTTTTAATCTAAAGAAAGCGGGTCGCGGTAGAAATAAAAATTGCGCACCACTCAGCTAGTGTGTCGGGCTGGCCCGACAACGCCGGCACTCGACGCTTATGCTGACCCTTAATGTACCTGTTTGGCATTGCGTCATCAAACATAAGTATACACGAGTTAAATTAGCATGTATATACACTATGTAATGTCCTCTTAAATGATCATGTATATACAAACCTGCTAACATTAACCCCGTTCTGTTACATTCCAAATGTCAACAAAATTTACAGGTTTAAGATATATACAGATGAATCTCCATCCTTGTCATAAAAGTTATCGTCATTAGCAGCACTATAAACTTCATAGTTCATTGATAGAACTCACTTCTTGCAACACATTATCCGTATTCCATCCGTATTCTAATGCACATCTTAATTTTTGCCTCAGTATTTCTGCATGGGGATACGTGTTAGATTCGAATAATATATATATATATATATATATATATATAATTCAGTAAGATGCTAGCAAAATGAAAACAAAACAGCAGGCAAAAAATTTCAGGTAGTCTCTTCTAACGAAACTACCGCGGGTTATTAACGTAGGATTACTTATCGTTGCTTACCTCTTTAGTATGTATATATGTATGTATGTGTTATGTATATATGTATCTATATACATGTACGTATGTATATATATACATATATGTATGTCAAAATGTTGACGCATTTTGGTACTTTTCTGTTTAACTGTTTACTGCTTGTCCAAGCAATACAGACAGGGTTTGGCGCGCTGCCAAAATTATAACTCGCGAGGTACGGACGGACGGTTTTTAGTGTCTGAAATTTTGCTTTCCGGGGAACCGTTATGGAGGAACGTAATCCTACGTTAAAAATAAAATTACTGTGCTCAGTTTGAACACATGTACATAAGATTCGAAGCTCAATAGATTTAAGGGAAATGAATCATTTATCATTAGATCTGAAACTGTTGTTGAATAAACGATAAAAATATCCTTCATTCTTATATACCGTCACCAGCAGCCTTACATGAGTAAAGAAAACAAAAGCAAAATGTTTCTGAATATATACAAGTAATATCCTGACAGGGATATTTATTGTGGAGGGGTCAATTTTAAAAATTTGATAGGAAGACTTGAATAGAGGCAATCCACTCTTACACTTACCAAATAGACATACATACATTTACATACGCGCAGTTGTGCATGCTGACGTGGAGAATGTAAATGTCTTCTCTGAGCCATAAACCTACTTTAAAATATAACTATAAAAACTTGAAAAATAAACACAGGAATTTCAGCCATTAATCTAATTTTTATACACCCTAAAAAAAAATTCAATCTCGATCCATTGCTACAGAGAAAAATAGGACTTCAGATTCATCGGGCACAGTGATTAATAACATTGCTTTTTTAATCCTCTCTTCAATCCTTTCTCTTTCGTGGAATTTCTTATCTGGAGACAGATGAAAACAGTAACACAACAAACCTTCTTTCAGGAGCAAATGAATTCCTCTAGTCATACTCCAGTCGTGTCGAAACAAAGCCATTGTGAGACTTACCATCTGTCTGTTTTTAGTACATGAGACAGCGTAACCCTCTTGAGACGGGTCAATGTACGATGAAGAATTATGGAAAAGCCCCTCCATACTTGTAAGCATTTCCGAAATTTTAAGATCAGGAATTATCGTATTGGGTTTCAATAACTGACTTCAGTGTTAACTTAAGCCAAAGATCCCTATAGTAGCATTAGCGCTAATCAGAAATTAAAGCTCTGAATCAGAAATCACAACACTCATTTACCTTCTCTGCCACATGATTTTTCAAATTAATAAATAATTATAAAAACCATTTAAAAATTATAACTAATATAATACACGCTTCATGCATATACACATGTACGAGTATATATATTAAACACTGTGTGAAATATATTCACAAAAAAAGATCTTTATCAGTGCAAACACTTAATTTTTTTTTTTTTTAAATCTCAAACATTTTTTTTTCCATTGCATAAAGCGCCTTTTAACATATGACATGACTTTCATTTACAACAAAATGTCATGCTTGCAATTACGTAATCCCTAAAATTTGCTTAAAATTACATTTCCCAAAAAAGTTTCAAATCACTTTATCATTGGGCACCTTACCACCCATACCCCGATTTTACATGTTCATTTGAATATTGTAATCTGGCAGTTCAAATGCTGTCTAATGTTAATGGTACAATTAACCACCACGAGTATGAGAACATTTGAACTCTTTCCGTAAACTTTTATGCTCTGACTGTAAATATATGTAATAGTTATTCAATAAATTTATAGCTATATTTAACTGCAATTAACAGCTTTTTAAAAGTGTTATAATGAATTACGCCTAAGTCACCATAAACTGTAATAAAACAATTCATGACACTATCTTCAAACATTATAAGGACTGGTAACTGGTATCGATAGCACTGGTAAGTGCTAACGATCGGTAGATAAACATTTCGAAAAAATTCCTTAAGTGTAACCCGGCCAACTCAAATTAACCCAAGTTTTTCTTAATGTGAAACCTTTTAATTTATACGAACCTGGGACCATATATCTAACAATTTAAGATAGGTGCAGTCTTACAGAAATGTAGCTTATTATAAGTATAGAATACCACAAAATGAAAAATAAGTTTACATTTGACACGTACACATCTATCATTTCGCTCAAGTTTTTTACTTCCCAGCCGTACAGATTGATTAACAACCTCAATTTTAACAGCTACAGGAAACAGGATGCTGGCCCCCGCTACGTTAGTTAGCAGCTGACAAGAGTTTACCGATCGAGTCCCTAAATATAGAACAGCATGCTGAAAATCTTTAAACACGAAAAGATACACCGGTTACTAAAAGACATTGAGGTAAAAACAGTTTCGTATCTAATTCAACATACTTTTTTTTAAACAAATCTCAATATATGAAATTTTGAAGTTGCGAGATTCTTGAAAAGAAAGCGATTTTGTACAATTTCACTAGCTTCAGGGAATTTTGAATCAGAACTTCGAAGATCAGACTTTTAACGTTCGAAACTTTCCTTCATGTCATGCTCTGATATAACACATCTATTTATGACTGGGGATCAACTTCTCCTTTTTCCCCCCGAAACCGATTCAAGAATTCACAATTTTATTAATGATGAGACAACATTACAATTCGTTTTCGATTCATAAGAAGAAAAAAAAAAAGTTTGAAAACTGTCATCAATCTTTATACACTGCTGGCCACTGTAAATGCAACACCCTGAAGGAAACATGCAAATAACATGAAATTTACAACATGCATTAGCGGAGGTGAGATATGCAAATGATTAGAATTTCAGCGCAGACGCACATCACGCGCGCCTGTGGCGCCACTTCAAAGCGCTATTTAAGGCTTGGAGATTTCGACGATTTCAAGTTCGGCAATTGTGTTTTTCTTGTGGTTTTTTTCAAAAAAACGATCAATTATGCCTCGTCGAAAACAGCGATCATCTTTTGATCAAGTATCCGAGTTCGACAGAGGAAGGATAGTGGCCTACCGAGATTGTGGATTATCTTTCAGGGAAATCGGTCGTCGTGTTGGACGAAACCAAACAACTGTAATGCGAATATGTGATCGTTGGATGCAGGAGGGTACGACGGACCGGCGTGTTCGATCGCATCCACCTCAGCGCACCACTTCACGTTATGACAGGCAAATTGTGCGCATGGCAGTGACGGATCGCTCAGTCACATCACGAACCATAGCACAGCACATGCAGTCTGTAACGCATCATCCAGTGTCTGCGCATACCATTCGACGCCGTTTACAGCAGAGTGGTCTGTCCGCAAGACGTCCATTGCTTTGTCTACCCTTGACGCAGAACCACAGACGTCTCCGCCGCCAATGGTGCGATAACAGAAGGATGTGGACGGCAGAATGGAATGAAATTGTCTTTACTGACGAGTCACGCTTCTGTCTGCAACACCATGATGGTCGTATTCGAGTCTGGAGACACCGTGAAGAGAGGATGCTGAACAGCTGCGTTATGCACCGCCACACTGGTCCTGCACCGGGTATTATGGTATGGGTCGGTATTGGATATCACTCTCGCACACCTCTAGTACGCATTGCCGGTACTTTAAACAGCCAGCGCTACATCTCCGAGGTGTTGGAGCCAGTTGTCCTTCCTTACCTTCAGGGCTTGCCCACAGCCATATTTCAACAGGATAATGCGAGACCACACGTGGCACGCATTGTCCAACGGTTCTTCGTCAATCGCCAGATTGAATTGCTTCCCTGGCCGCCTCGCTCTCCGGATCTTTCGCCGATAGAAAACATGTGGTCCATGGTTGCTCTACGATTGACCCAGATTCCATCCCCAGCTGCCACAGCAGATCAACTTTGGCAACATGTGGATGCTGCTTTGTCTGCTGTACCCCAAGAACTCATCCAAAGTCTCTTTGAATCAATGCCGAGGCGTGTGGCAGCGGTGATCTCCAACAATGGCGGCTACTCTGGCTGCTGATTTTGGCAGGAACCACACTTCACAGAAGTCTATAAATTTAATCATTTGATACTTGGTCAACATGTTATCTACAAAATAAATTTTGTTGTGATATCTCTTGTCTTTCTTGGTGTTGCAATTTGGGTGGCCAGCAGTGTATTTTTTTATTAAAAGGATTGATCAACGGGAGAATGAATAAATAAATAAATACATGCATACATACATACATACATACATACATACATACATATACATATATATATATATATATATATATATATATATATATATATATATATATATATATATATATATATATCAATCATGTGTGTGTGTGTGGGGGGGGGGTGCTCTGAAACATGTCAAAATTCTCGTCAGCAAAACTAATTTATTTCTTAAACTGTACAAAACATCGTACAGTGGACGCTCGTTAATTCGAACTCGGTTAATTCGAACTTTCGGTTAATTCGAACTAATCCAAAGGCCCCAAAAAACTTGTATTGGAGTTAATGTTAAAAATATCTCATTAATTCGAACTAAATTTTTATCACTTCGGTTAATTCGAACTAAAAATTTGACCAAAAAAAAATTCTTTTTCCTCGTTTAATGGAGAAAATACACACTGCATTTATTATTTTGTGTGTCAAAATTTCTTTTCTGTGTAAAGAGGCACATGCCTGCATTCCTAGACTATTGCATGTCCGCTAAACGTTAGTAGCTATTGTCCTACTTATTAGTGCTAAACGGAAAAAGCAGTTTTCCTTTATTTGGATCGATTTTCTGATAATTTCAGAAAAACTAGTCTTTACTACAGATTCTAGGGATCTGCGTCAGTTATAACTGCAGTGCAGACAAGTTAATGTGGTCTAGTTTTTCTTCCTCATTGTGTGGTGTGAACGTGTAAAAATTCAGGATGTCTACGCGTGGAAAGTACAAAACCCTAACTTTGGAGACAAAGGTAGAAATTTTAAAGAAAGTAGAGAATGGCGAATGTAAAACAAAGTTAGCAGCTAACTATGGAATTAAAAGAATGCCTTGTCAACTAATTTGAAAAACAAGGAGTCAATTTTAGATTCATGGGAAAAATCAAAATTTGCTAGAGGAAGGAAACGCATGGGAAATGCGTCCCAAGAAGTTCTAGAAAAAGCTCTACTGCTATGGTTCCAGGATGTTAGATCTCGAAATTTTCCGATAAATGGACCCCTAGTGCTGACGAAGGCTGATGAATTGGCAAGTAGAATGGCTATTGAAGATTTTAAATGCAGTGATGGATGGCTTTCTCGATTAAGTCAAGGCAAAATATTTCTTATCAAACTGTATGTGGCCAAAGCTCTGATGTAAACGAAGACGTATGCACTAATTTCGGTAGGAAACTGCCAGGGCTTTTCTCTACTTACCTGCCGAAAGGTATTTTTAATACGGCCATAATGGACAAAGCCATAATGAATTATATTAAAACTCTGAAAGCATTTATTCAGATGGAACCTTCCTCTGAAAATGAATTGAAATGTTTACTTCAAATCGAGAAGCTGGCTGAACAATGTAGGCATCATAAACAGAACCAAACATCCATTTTACAGTTTTTCCCCAAAGTGTAATTCGTATTTTTAATAAAAGTTTACTTTATACTGCATATCTTCTGCTTCATTTTATGATAAGGGTAAGTCTGTATTGCTTTTTAATATGTTTAACTTTAGATAACATAGTATAATATATTGTCTGGGGATATGCATATTAGGAGAGTTTTTCTTCAGTGATACCCATTTAAAGTTATATATTTTCTCTTAACATCGGATAATTCGAACTTCGGATAATTCGAACTTTTTCCTGGGAACCTTTGAGTTCGAATTAACGAGCGTCCACTGTACCATGTTTGAATCAAACTGTTCAGTTTGTAGCTCGAGTCTAGAATAAAATTTACTATGAAAACATCGTAAATTGCTTGGTTTGTGTATTAACATGGTCCTATAAATGTGATCAAAGCAATATCCGGACTCAGAAACATTATGACACCTCATGTTCGAAAATATTATCAGGCCATCTGAATGGATTTCAAATATTAATAACTTTTGCAATGGAAGACGTACGATTATGTGAACTAACGGCAGCTTTCTCCGGAAAATCAGTCAGGCAGTAGTGTATTCCAATTTACCTTCTGCAGTGAAACCTATCTTTCATGATAACACGTGTTCCAGGTCCACCACAATAATACAGTCAACGAGAATTAGCAGAGGTGCACCCAGGGCTGTACCAAGTACGAAGAATGATAAAGAGTTAAGATTTTTTCAGGACCTTGATTTGAAATCCAAATTAAATTATGTTAACGAAAAAAAAAAGGTACTTGAGATACTAATGAAAAGTTATACAGCAATTTTATTGTTAACACACAATCAGTCAACTACGCAAAGATCTAAGCTTTCAGGAAGCCAAGTGCATTATGCATCTGAAGCTACACTTTTCCCTACCGTTACTTGGATATTTCGAGGAAATACAGGAGCTGTTTCTGAGAAGCACGAAGAAAGGTGCCAATAAGATTTGTCAATAATGCAAAAGAGGTACAGTGGCATACGGAATGGAATCTCCTGATAATTTTTGTTTAACCTGCGCAAAAGCGATGATCTAAACAAGAGGCAGAGGACAACAAAGCAAACTTCACAATAGGTTTTAATTCATTTATTACAAACTGTTTTTTAAATATTTGATAACAGGCAATATTTTTATGCTCTTATAATCGCCGTAAATACTTTAAACAAACCAAGAGAGAGAGAGAGATCATGCGTAGGCCCGACGAGACTGAAGTCGAGGGAGAGTAAAATTCCCATGACCAGTTAGAGAATTAAATTGAGAGATAGGGAATTTATTTCCGGAGCGCCAACGGCTCTCGACGTCCCATTGAATCTCAGAACATAGAATCAAATCTCCACACCTCTCCCTATAAAATGGTAAATGATATAAGAGAATTTAACACACATGTTTTAGTTTGCAAACTAAATTTATACATAAAACCTTAAATTTTGCCAGCAAAGAAAAAAACTTTTTTTTCTTCTTTGAGACACCATAAACAAGTCATGTTACTAGTTTATTATGGAATTTCCCTTAAGCAAATTTAACAGGTAATATTTCATGTAACTCTAGTGTTTGGGGTTTATAGTTTGATCAACTAAATCCACGCGTTTTGATCCGATAAATTAACAATGAGATGAAACTTCACTCAACGTACGAAATTCGCTTCTTCATTCCAAATTTCTCTTTAAATAGTGCTCGCAGTAAGCAAATATCCGGTATGTAATTGCTTTCTCAAGATGTCTTCATAGTATGGTCTAACGTATTCTCCTTTATGTAGTTTAATATGTTGACCTTGTCGCAATAGCATCGTCATGGCATTTTTGTTTTGCTTCTATTATGAATCCTTTTAGACTTCCAGAATTTTCTTAACGCTCAATAAACGGAGTACAGTGACTGGGCGTTGCAAACAAGAGTTCGTTGGAATTCTTATAAATGTCAATTTGGAAACTTGCCGTAAATCCTGATTCATGGTGGAACAATTTATCCTGTATTCGACCGTCTGAAAGGAGGGTAGCAACGATATCGTCCGCATGTCTGAGTTACGCGTAATATGTAGATCTCAACAGTTTTTATTTCATTTCTAAGAGGTCACCCCTGCTAAATTTATTCTAGCCGTACTAATAAAAAAAATTCTGTGACAGGCATGGGAAGTTGTACCTGGCTAGGCAGACGATTTCAGTTGTTATAGTTCAGTGTTCAAATATCATACCTACACTCAGGGGCGTGCTTAGGGTTTTAGTGGCCACGGGCAATGCTTAGGGTTTTAGCGGTCCTGGGCGAAACACATTTACTGGCAATCAAATTTCTCTGCATGGATCTTGTAAAACAACCCCTCCCCCCTCCCCCCACCATACCCCCGAAAAAAACTGCATCCACTACTGATTTTACTAATTATTACTTTTAATGCATTATGTTTCGATACTAAAAAACCTACATTCTAGCTACGTAAAAGAATATTATACATTAAATTACAATTGGTCCACTTAAATATAAAATTAATCAATTGCATGAATAATGAAACAATGGAAAAATTATTTACATGATTTAGAAAATGTATATTGTTAAAAACAAATACTTACATATATGAATTTGTTGGTTATAAAGCAATTTTTCTTGCTTTCTGAGCAGCAAAATTGTCTATTATAAGTGATAAGTCCAAAGATGATGAGAGATCATTTTCATTAGAAATAAGTGCCAAGGAGGACAGGCGTACAATCTGTATTCAAAGCATACTGACTGTACCTGCTTTGTAATATTTTCAATTCCGTGGGAAATAAAATTAATTGATAATCAAGGTTTTACTATAACTGAAATGAAGATAAATCATGATTTTCTAACCAAGAAATTTTTCGAACCAAAAGGGTAGTTTGTCAATTAAGATTCTTTCTGCGATTCTTTTCAAAAAATCGAAACAAATTTTTTTATCAGTTGAATTATAGAAACCGCGAAAAATGAGGGATTTCGAGCAGGAGGAGGAGGGGAAAAAATGAGGAAAAACCCGTAACATTTAGAAAAGTGTTGCGATGAGGAATAAAAATGGCGGCCCTAAATTTTAGCGGCCCTGGGCTGTTGCCCAGCTCCCCCCCCCCCCCCCCCCCCCCAAGCTAAGCCCTGCCTACACTCTATTAAAATACTTTGAAACAAGAAATTTTCGCCAGCAAGATTGAAAATTCAACTCTTCGAAATACGAGTAAGTAGCGGGCTGATAATACTCCACTTTCCAAGCATGTTCCGTAAATTATGACATACTAGTCGAACGATACACTGTACATCTCTTTCTGTTACACACAGTGCACACCATGGAAAAGTTGTTAAAATTTTTTTTATACCAAACTATACACTTTATTAAAAGTATCTCATTGTCCCTCTTCGTGAACTTATTTCCCTGAACCCTATATATTACTGCTATATAAATTAACTAAGTAGAGGATTTATTTTCCACTTTTCAAACTGCAAAAATTTATCTCAATATTTATCATTGTAAATATTAAATATATTATTCCGAAAGTCACGGATAAAAATACATGAACTGGCGTTTCACACGTTATAGCGGTATTGAAAATGCTTGTTTTATTAGTTCATGACGCAGAAATTAAACCATCAATTAGAAAATTAGTAAACAATAGCTTCTTATGATGATTATGATATATCCGTAGATATCATCGCACTTAATAACTGAGGCCTGAAAAATTATATCTGTTAATTCGAAACTAGTTTCCATTTTTCATTTCTAATTCAGATTTTAAGAAACTGTTATTTACTGATACCACGTTCTCCACGTGTATGAATTACTATTTAGTACATGATTAATGGGGCGCTTGACGGAGATTTAAACATTTCACAAGCAATATCCACGTTTTTAAGTACATGAATTCCCAAACTGCAAGAGAACCATCTCACCACAATTTCCAAATAAAAATTATCTAGAAAAAAGGCAAATTTTAGGTTGGATGATATATTTACATACAACAAACAAGAGTCAAGAGCAGAGGTGAATTCGGCATCGGTGTTTCAGATACTAACTCGCCTTAACCCGACTGATTTTGAGTTTCAGTGAGCCAAAGCCCACTCCGACCTGAAGCTAAATCTCTTGCAAATTTTGCACATAAAAAATAAAGAAGGGTTTTAAATATCTTAATCAATAAAAAAAAAAGTCTTAGAATTTTTTTTTTCAAAAATCTGCTCTTATGAATATACTGTTAATTTTTAATCCGATATTCTCTGAACTTTTATCTTCTCCCTCCCCATTTTCCGTTGAACATGTTGCGACGCTCTCGTAAATGTAAACAAGACATTAATCTGAATTCGAGCGGTTTGCATTGGATATAACGTTATTAAAACAGCGCATGTTTCAATAATGATGAAAAACCAGAAAAAAAAGTCTGTGAAAAAAGTTAGCATGCTGCGTCAGATACAAAGGCAGCGACGACAGGAACGGGCATTCACCTTGGGCTCATTTCTATCCTCTGGGAACGGCAGCAGGCCATTTATTTTAGAATTTTATTAATTTTTCTACCGTTATTCTTTAAACAAATAAAAGCGATCATTTACGACCATTATTCCTTTAAACCGTTTGAAAAAGAATGTTTATAAATCGTAGTTTTTTAAACCACCTAAGAGTCATCCTTTATGATAATTAGACCCTTAAATCACCGTAAAACATACGTTTATAAGAAGCCAAAACAAAAAAAGATATAAAAAAGCCATAAAGGGTTATTTCTATTTTAGTAAATGAAGCAGATAAAGTCAGTCACATTAATTTTGTAGTAGGTTTTGAGCCCGCTCTAGTCGAAAAACTTATCCAAATTGGAGCGAGGACGCGGGCTTTCAGAATCAGGCTCACCAATCTACAGCCATTAAAGAGAATAGATGAAGCGAAACGCACTAAAAAAAAAAAAAAAAAAAAAAAAAAAGGTTGAAATATATTTCAGAAATTGAAAATAGGGACTACAAATTTCAAAGTAAATCAAATTTTCTCTTTTCATTATTCTGTTGATAGCGAAGGGAGAAAAATACTGATCATAGAATGTTTTCCAAATAAGAAATTGTATTCTTTATAAAACTAGGATTCACGCGGTCCTAAAGAGTCCTTGTAAACTTATTTTCAGTTTCTTAGGACCCTTAAATGTTTTTTAAAAGTACTTATTTTTGCATTCAATTTCTTTACTATTCATCGTGCACTTTCCGGTCCTAAAAAAGTACTTTATTTTCGAGTTAAAGTACAAGATTTTTCAAATTATGACTTTCAAAAACTGGCTTTGGGAAAATGGAGAAATGCTGTAAAAAAATTTTCAGGTAGTCTTCTCTAACGAAACTACTGCGGGTTATTAACGTAGGATTACATATCGTTTGCTTACCTCCTTATTTTTTTTATTATTGTTATTATTATTGTGTGCGATGCTTTTTTTTACTTTCCTGCTTAACTGTTTACTGCTACTGGGTTCGGCGCGCTGCTAAAATTATAACTCGCGACGCTGGACAATATTTTTTCTCTCCGAAGGACCGTTATTGAGGAACGTAATCCTACGTTAAAAAATAAATAAATAAATAAATATGTGTGTATTCCCGTCATTTTTTGTATTACCGTTTTCCAGATGAGAATCCTGATTTGAAATTATCCGTCATATTACAGGTTTCTCTAATGTCTCGCTATGACACTGCTTACAGGTGTAAATTCATCAGGTTAAAAGCGAGGAAAACCAAACATATAACAACCAGTAAAAGTAATTTCGAAATATTATTCATATTATGAATTTAAAGAGTTAATATTTTTGGAGAAATTATCATCAGGTTGTCTTACTTAAAAATGCTACCTCAAATTTTTAAAATGTCCCTAAAAACTCATTATTTTTTATTTCTAAAAATGAGAACGAACCCTGTAAACCTTTACAAAAATAGTTTACTATTTTTATGATGCAATTTTATTAAGTTAAAAATGTGACTTCAACTGTACACGTACTTACTGCGACCTCAATTTTGAGACTTTATGCAAATTCATACCTAGGTGAGTGAGATGCCACTTTGTAAACGGAGCGAAGTCATACATAACTGACAGGTGGACGAGGCCATGACCAGTTAGTTAATCAATAATGAGTTCAGAGGTAGTGGAGAGAAGGGGGCAACAATGTGCTTTGGACCTATTCTGGCGTCTTCGTACATATTAAAAGACTTGCAGATATAATAAAGCTTTTTAGAAAGCAGACTCATTCATCGATGTATTGCAACGTTACCAGAGCAGCCGGGGTAAGCCTCATAACTTCACGAGAACGCTCTGAGAAACAGAATAACTAAACTATGCCATAGCACTCAGCGTGAATAGTCGAGACCAAAATAAAGTCATATATTCGTTTTAAAACTGACAGTTTTCACGATTTCAACAAAATAGGAACTTTTTAATAAAACTTTATAAGGAAAATCTGAAATTTACAACGCTCTATTTTTAAGAGAATGGAGACTTGCCCTTTTTTTTAATGTTGTTCAATCTGTTCGTTTCCCTGCTCAAATAATTGGAAAGTAATAGAATTGGAATTTTCTTTCTAGCTAGTTATACTTCTCAGAAAACATGGATTATAAAAATTGCAAATAGTAACAGCCATATTTATATACATAGTTTTTAACGTCCTTCCATCCGTTGATTTCAAAACACTAAACGTAATACTGACGTTACAGCACAACTTTTGAAATAGTGTTATGTTTTCAAAAATGTGTTTTCTGAAAGATTGAAACTCACAACTTACTAAATTAAGCGACTTCTCAAACTGATATCGTCAAAAAATTTACCATAAATCATTTTAATTGTGTTAAGTGCGAGTGATCAGTTAATTTCTTTTGTACATTCCATACATAACAGTTGAAAATCAGTTACGCTTACCATGCTGCTCGCGATAGTGATATCTGGTGGTAAACTTCCCGACCATTATACTCTGGTTTCAAAATATATAAGTATATAGTACAAGAACATCCCCTTACATTTATACGCCTGAGAAGTTTCAAGTAGCTTCAACTCATTTGATTTCCAACAGCATTGTAACAATTCAGGAGAAATAATAAATTTTTAACGTAGGATTACATTCCTCCATAACGGTCCTCCGGAAAGGAAAATTTCAGACGCTAAAACCGTCCGTCCATCCGTCCTCGCGAGTTATAATTTTGGCAGTGCCAAACCTAGATTGTATCGCTTGGACAACAGAAAAGTACAAAAATGCGTCAAAATATTGACATATATATATATATAGAGAGAGAGAGATACATAAGTACATATATACATATATAAATACAAAAGAGGTAGGCAAAGATAAGTAATCCTACGTTAATAACCCGCGGAAATTTCGTTAGAAGAGACTACCTGCAATTTTTTTTCTTAATTTAATTGCTAATCACCAGAAAATTTATTATCATACTTCATTTTATCTAATGTTTCACCCATGTCTTAATTCTACAAACATTAAATTAATCCTTCTGAAATGTTTATCCACCCCTGGAAACAAATTCACTCTCAAAGGAATAAAGTCTAAGGTTTAACTTTGGCCAACCAAGAGATCATCCACATCAAAATCTCTTATCTCTTTTAAAATTCTCGACCGTTTCTATGTCTAGTGGTTTGAAATCTAAACTGTCTGGAATCTCCTATCCCCATAAAAACTGCTGTCTTTGCCCTTGACGATCCTCGGAGCCAACAGTTTGGCACAAGATGCTGTCTGGTTTATCCGGCTGTAGACCCTGATTTAAACTAATTTTATCTTCTTTTCTCTTTTACCTGTTTTTAATTTCATGAAAGTTTCCTAGTATTTATTTTCCGGCAGCTTACAAACGCAAACTTGAAATTTCAAAAAGATTCAGACTCAATACACTGGAAAATGGTCGCGTGCGTGACACGAGTAATTTTAATGTGAAAGTTATTTTAGACCTGTTTAGTTTACAGGTCTGAAAACTGTAAATGAATCTTAAGTTAAACATTATATTTAAAATATCTATTTCATTCTGATAAAAATAAAAATTGCTCATAGATGTACACCGCGTTGATTTCATTAATATTATGTTAACTGCACAAAAAAACAAAAAAAAACTTGACGGAAATGAGAATAAATGCTTAATTATGTAGTAGATTTCATGAGCGTTTTATTGGTCATACCGACATTTTTGAACAACTTTTCAGATTTCTTCCCTATTTAGATTTTATTTGTTCTCAAACATACAGAAATCATATACGAGAATGATTTTCACGTCGTTCTGATTTTTCAGTTTCTTTTATTTTTTATCCATAAATGGTTGAAAATCAGCGCTAAATATACACGTTTCAGAGTCAAATTTAAAATGTCAATGCTTATTACTTCATTCGTGTAGGAAGGTAATTTTTTCTTTTTTTTTTGTCTTAGAAAAGAATACGCCTTACCCAAGTTGTGTTTTAATTTTTACCAAGTATCGTAACAGCCTTCAGATTAATTAGTTCATCATTACTGAGAATAAGATTTTAAGATTCGAACACAGCCGAACGTATTTAAAAAACAAAAGGAAAAAGTATAATCTTTAATCAGAAAAGAAGCATTAATCCAGCAGTTATTCTACAGACAGGAGATGAAGGGATTCATTGAATTGAATGTCATTGTGATGTGTCACAAAAACTAACCGCAAAAGAATAAAGAAAAAATGTAAGGAGGCGGGAAACCGAAGAGTTTCAACAGTCTTATTTTTAACTCTCTATCGATAACTTTTTCTCCGCGAATGCGATCTGACTAATAAACTGAATGCGGGGAAGATAAGGAATAAAATTTCTTTGTAACTGAATCATTCTTTAAGGACTTTGAAATCATAAAAAAAAAAGGTTTACGATGAAACAGCAGTTCTGTTCACTATTCTTTATAACAGAACAGAACAGAACAGAACCAGAATGGCTTATCAACAGAACTGCTTATGGCTTTTCTAAAAACGTCAACAACAAATTGCATTATATGCAGATTTTCATGATGCAGATTATATGCAGAGTTTTATAACTTTTCCGGGTTACCTACATTGTACAGAGGCCTACGACTACAATATCCAACGCTGGGACCGAGACAGCCTAGTAGTAGCGGGCTAGTGAATACCTCCGTGTCTACGTCGGGTAGGGCACGTTAAATCCATAGACCGCAAAGTCCTTCCATATTGTCAGAGGGAGGGGGAAAAGTACGATCCCTTTAGATGTCGCCACTGAGGATGCTAAGTCAAAATTTATTTTGCACCTAAGTCGGGGTCCAAGCCTTATGGTGCCATTGTAAACCGGAGCCACATTCCTCTGCCCGTAGACATCTTTGGTCCTAGTCTGATCTGTTCCAGCCAGGGGCAAATAAGTTAAATATTCAATGCCTCTCAAAAAATTTTGCAGCTCTGTATTCCTTCCTTACGGTTTTTGCTGCTTGGTTATGCTACTAGCATACTCTCAAATATACATAAGTGTGTGTGGGTAACATCTAAATATCCGATATTTTCAAAGAACCCTAAAGTTTAATTCAAAAGACTAACCATAAAGCCACACAAAAATAACACTTCTAAAGAACATAACCGCTTTCTTCAACTCCGCTGCCAATATATTACGGCCTTAAGTCAATTATGCATATATTTCCCTTTAACGTCAAATAGTTTAATTATCAACCCTGCTTTTGACTCTTAAAACCAGCCACAAACAACTCAACTAATTCCTTTCTCTTACAACATGAAGGAAGGTACGCTGAAGTTATTACTAATTGCACGCTGTCAGAATTAACATGTAATCTTTGGCTTGTAACGGGGAAGTAAACTAACCGTTGTTTTCTGCATGTAAATAAATGTGTGCTTTCATCTCAATTGGAAAAGCTGTTAATGACATGATTAGGGCGTATTTACCATATAAATGCCAACAGTCTATCTAGAACGGCCGTCTACTTTTGACAGAGACCAACTGTGGCCATCATCTAAATCAGGGATTCCCAACGGAGTCCAGGTGGAACCTTGGGGGTTGATGGAAGTTTACAAAGGGTCTATAGTATTCCAGGGTTTTATTGGGGGTCGATGATAAATTTTTCTGTTCTAAAATTTAATTTTTTAGGAATGAAATTATTAGAAAATAATAACCGTTTTAATATGTATAAATACTGCTTTGCAGTATAAATAGATAAAAAGTATTATGTAAAAGCATCAACCACAACCATCGCATTAAATTTTAAAAAAAATATTATATTATAATTACATATAAGTCAGTAAAATTGTTTAGTTAAATATAAATTTATATTCGTTATGTTAGTTATTGTGACTATACGATGATAAGTAATTTCAGGCCAAACATTAAAAAAATTATATCAATGCATCGAGCACAACCACCACATTTATTGAAATCGACCTTGTGTGCAATTACTATCTATGTTTCTGAAATCTGGTTTATATATGTGAAATTAAAACTGAAAATAGTACAAAAATAATAAAACATAAACCTAATGAACCACTTTTTCTATTTTTTTTTTGTTGTTCATAATTCTTAGTCAAATTGTTATCTTTAAGTGTTTTATGTGCAATTATTAGTATTATAATTATGTTGTATGCTATATATTTTAGAAAAAAAATGTGAAGGGGTCGATGAAGAAAATCTTTCTTTTAAAAGGGGTCGATGTAGGATAAAGGGTGGGAACCCCTGATCTAAATGTTCCTGGAACCACTAGAACGTCGACTGACAGCCTGGCATGCAATAAATATTACCTTATCTATCCATATATTCTGTAAGTAAGAAAGAAATCAGTTCTTAAAATGAAATAAAATATAATTCTATTTTTTCTATTCCACTGGACAGGAATAGCAACCAGGGCCTTCCGGGGCATAATCCCTGAATAATTCAATCTTTTCATACACATACAGTAAATTTTCAAGCTTTTCAAAGCATTTTGAGATTGCAAACTTTCTTTCTTTTACAAATCATATTTGAATTAGCCAGAAACCTTACCATTAAATATATATATATATTTATATTTATATATATTTCTGGTAGTCTCTTCTAACGAAAATACCGCGGGTTATTAAGTAGGATTACTTATCGTTGCTTACTTATTTTTTTTTCCCCCAAATACGCATTTTGGTACTTTTCAGTTTAACTGTTTTACTGCTACTGGGTTTGCGCGCTGCCAAAATTATAACTCGCGACAACGCTGAAATTCTGCTTTCCGCAGGACCGTTATTGAGGAACGTAATCCTACGTTAAGGAAAAAAAAATCTTGATCAAAATGTAATTGAATCGGTCATTTTTAAAAGGAGTCATCTCCACTTTTCTCCAACTTTTCTGCTGCCCCCCCCCCCAAGTTAAAAAAAATATTAACAAATTATATTTTTGCATCAGGATTGATGCCTTATAAACATAATAAATACTAAATTTAGTCTAACTAAATGAAGGAGAGTTGTAGTTTTTTGCTTCTCCTGCAAAATTTTAAAAAGTGGAGATGACTGCTTTTCAAAATGACCGATTCAATTGTTATCACGATTCCAATATTTATTTCATTACCCAGTAATAACGGTCTCTGTAAAAACGCTTTAGTAATTTTTTTATTTTTTTTATTTTAATGGATACGAAGAGATGTGTAGTTAAAAGGTTATATTTAATCTTAGTGAAATTTAGTATATTACATTTTCGAGGAGTTTAAAACTTTCTGTAGAAAGACATTAGTGCAACTCCGGAAATGTGATACCGTATTTAATGGCGTTAGCTAATGAGATCCTCACATCTGGCAGACTAATCTTGAGACGCATTAACATCTTAGATTTTTTCCTTTTCTTAAAAGACCATGAATGTTTCTTCTTATTTTAACAACATTATCACATGAACAAAATTTAATATTAACATCTAGTATAAGCAGATGTCCACACAAATGTAGTTAAAGATTAACATACCAAAGATAAAGAGTTAAATTCTTCTCAACTCAAACGGACAAACACGCCGTAAGTTACACTGCGCTAGATACTACACCATCTGTTAATAAGGAAAAGCTAAAAAACCTAAACCTTAAATTTTTGCGCCCACTTCCTATTTCCGTCTGACTATGCTACAATAGATATTGACAGTCACTACTGAAGCCATAAAAACCGTATTAGTCGCAAAGAATGTTGGCAGTTAATGACGTCATCGGTAATATGACTCATCACTTGGGGACCCGAAATATGGCCTCTCCCAACACTAAGTGGCGCCTGAATACCGCGGAGAGTTTTCCCGCAATTTCACACATTATCCCCCATTAAAATAAATTATGAAAAGAGACACAAAATGTCATTTCTGGAGCTCACTCGCTTCTGTCTCTTCTATTTGTTAAATATATGTCATTCAAAACTAAATATTAATCAATCAAAGCAGCACCCAGACCATAAACGGAGCACACAAACCTTACTAGATAGTTTAAAACAAATCCTGAGAAAGAGAGAATCTTAAAAAACTAAATTACTTAGAACTTTAAAAAAATCTTAAAAAACTAAACTAAATGTTAGAAATATCCTCTGAGTAACAACCACACCATTGGCTTCTTTAAATCCATTCCCTAATAAAATAATTTTGACACAATAAAGTCTAAATCTCACATAAATAATAGAAATAATGCATTTTTATAACCATAAATTAGGGGTGGTTAAACATGCCTCCTGCTGCTATCAAGGCCTGAAAATTTTGCTATCCAAACAAAAAAGAAAAAGATGTAATAGTTTGTTTTTTTTAATCTTTATACTTGCTACATTCATGCTATTTTATATCATACTATTGATGAAATGTGAACTTAAAACATAAATCTGCATGACAGTCATTCATTTCATTTTTTTTCAAAAAAAAAACAGTGTCTTTTCTGAAATAATACCTGCCATTTTTATGTTACTATTTCAATTTTCCAAACAAAATGTTCTCAATAATTTCTTATTTTGGATCGAAATTTTCCTCTGAAAAAGAAAATGCAATTATTCAATAATTCTATTGATTTTATTCAGGTTTGAATCGTATCTAACTGTTTTATTCGGGGTTAACTATTTTATTGATAAGCGCTGTCCTTTTTAATTGCTCATTTACATTCTTCAAAAGTTTGAAAACAGCCTAAATAAGTTTCAAAGTATATTTAATCAAAGCAATAAAAAATAAAGAATTTAGTTATTAAAAGAGTGTAGAACCTTAAATTAAAAATACAAGGCTGTACTGTGAATTAAAGGGAATATTTCAGAAACATTTTATGTGTTTCATAAAGACAGTGGCGTAGCGAGGGGTGGGCAAGGGGGTCTATCCTGCCCCGGGCGCCACTCGCACAGGGGCGCCAAATGGTCCTTTTCACTAATTCTATATATTATATTACTATGTTTTTCGGAAAGGGGGGCGCCAAAAATGTATCGTGCCCCGGGCGCCAGTTATGCTCGCTACGTCACTGCATAAAGATTATCTAATACGGGAATGGGATTGTGATTATTTCAATCGACGTAATCGATTGCAGGTACATTGGGCTAAATGTTAGAGGTGCGATCAGACGTTTGATCATAATTGTGCTGTTGGGGATCCAAGCCCTAGCGTAAACTAATCGTAGTTATCCAATTTTGGTGAAATAACAAACGACTTTTTCCACTAAGAGACACAAAAATACTTCTCTGTTAAGGGAAAATAGTTTACACGACTTATGTTATAAGCATTATTCTTCTCAGGGTGGAGAACTTAAAACAACATTCTCTATCATCATGACACTAGCACAATAATGTATTATCCAGAGGAAATTATAAATCAGCATTGAAAGCTGCTATTTCAACTACGATTTTCATAAAATATATAGAATATTTGAAATTGTTAAAATATTTTAAAATAAATTTTAAATTAATATTTACTGTCTCAAAGAAGTATATGCAATTTCTACAAAATGTAAATCTGATCAGAGAATTTAGACCACCATTTCTAATGGTCAACTGTTCATGAATTGAGTGAAATTAAGTTTACTCAATAAATCAGCAGTAAAGCTTAAAAATAATCTATAGAAAAAGGACATTTCTATATGTAGCATACATTTTATACGCAAGTAATCCATAAAAATTACAGAATAGTGTGTATGTAATAAAAATATCTCTTTGTGGTAATTTTTTCTTTTATATGCTCAGAATAACATGAATTTTGTCACCTTTTCAAAATAAAACATTTCTCAAAAATACCTGGATGTCCCATTACCAGAGTTACTTTATTTGTAAATTTGTTTTTCTTTAGAAGGTGGGCTTTCTCAGCAGAAAGTACCATTATCTATCAGCTGGAGAAAAACATAACAAACACCCTATCACTGCAATTATAGTAACAGATACAAATGATAAACCTGAGCATTCACTGGCAATAAAAATTTTGCTCCAGTCTAGACAAAGAAATTAAAAGATGTGAGTCTCAAAATTACTTAAACAGTGATAATGATAACAGAAAAATGATATTCCTATGAATACTAACATCACCCATTCTGAGAATGCATCCGCAAAATTCAGTATGAATTGAAGGCATGGAAATGAAGCAAAATGGAGTTAAATATTATAATATGCACAGTTAAATGCAGATCACACCCTTTCCTATGCAGGGGGAAAAAATATTCAAAAGTTGAAACTGCAGTCTAAGTAATGAAGAAAAATGAAACAAGATGACCAGAAATAAAACAAATTGTTAACAAGGAGATGTTATAATCAACTGTTTTATTTCTGGTGATCGTGTTTTCCTGCCTTGGATGTCAATTTCAACTTTTTAATATTTTATATACATTTATTATATGCTCTTATATAATGTATTAAATTTAATAAAGTTATAGAGATGCAACAACTGAAACAGTCATTAAATGGAAACTCTTAATATGAAATTTTCAACAATTTGATTAAATATAATTTTTAAAGTTTCCCTGGGAAAAATGTTATTACAGACACATTCGCAAATTATAATACCCTAGAGAAGTTGCTAATGTTTTTTCTTGTTTGTATTTGTTTTCCTACAAATAAACTTAGCTGTTTGAAAAATTATACTGCAAAGATTTTAGATTACTAAATGTTTCTTCCATAAACACACAAATACACGATTATATATAAATAAACACATAAATAGACACAAAAATAAAATAACCTTGTTTTACAGAACGTATGGATTCAACCTCAATAGCTTGTTTATGCCTAATACTAAATGCATAATTTTTTCCCACAAACTCTTCGAGATAGTTTAGCACCAAATCCTTACATTCATAAGAATCTAACATAAAATATATGACATGGAAAAATATCTAAATATTTTTTTCAATGATTAGAATAGCATATAAGTAATAGAAGGATGTAGGAGAACAAACATATTTATCAATTGAAACTCATGCCAGGCTATCAAAAGAATGAATGTTAACATTTTTGTTCATATTTGAATAGTTCAGATTTTTTTTATTTTTTATTAAAGCTAGCAGCTATGCATAATTTAATCACTTTGGACTTATTTGTTGACATTTATAAAATACCAACTGAATGAGCTCAATAATAACATATTTTTCTGAATTTCTATGGTAATATAAAATGTCAACAGCCTAAAAGAAATAAACTACTTTGTTATCTCTACATGTATTTCATTATTCAATGAAATTACTTTTTGGGATAATTTTCTTTTTAACCCTCTAAGTGGATTTATCCGCTGGTTTACAGTGGTTCCATTATCTGCTTTCAGATTAAAGAATGAATTTAAAGATTTTGAAAAGCTGATAATTTTATCCTAAATTTAATCTTTTAAAAAAATTCTTTTGAAAAAGCTAGAGGATGGAATAATTCACCACAAAGGCTTTCTAAGCTGAAAGTGACAGAAAAATATCTCAAATGCTTACAAGGTTACGTGAGAATATTTTCATCTTTATATTTCTGATTAAAAAAAACTTTACACATTTTTAATATACGAAAATTTCCTAATGATTGTAATTCATAGATTAATACAGCATTAAAAAAGTGTCTTGAAAAAACCTTTGGAATATTAACAGTTAACATATGAAAAACCTGGAAAAAAAATAACACATGGTATTATTTTATAATTATGCCAGTATTAATTTTAGTTAGAAAAATTACCCTACAATTAAACCATAATTTTATATTAACCATTAAGTAAAACAAAAAGTAATTTAGTGATTTTATAGAAATTTAAATAACGAAAACTTCTGTAATAAAAATTGCATATATTTTAGATTCATGAGATTATATAAATAAAAAAATGATATAACTAAAGAAATAAAAATGATAATAAATATTATTTTATTCCACTATTGACACTTTTAAAAATATGTAAGAAATGCCTAGCACTTAAAAATTATTTCATTACTCATAGTGACCAAACATAAAAATCCTTATGTACAAAGATAGTAATTTATGGAGCATAAATCAAAAACTTAATTTTCTCTATACAGTAAAATTTAGACTTTTCAAATGTAACATAGCATTTGAATATCATACTTACTAAATGAAAATGTAATTCATTTTATACAATTCACAGTGTGTTGACAGATTATTATAAATAACAAAGATAACATAGCTTAATAAAATGCTTGTTATGAATTAGGTCTAAAGATTTGGGGAAAGTAAGATTCAATTAACTTGAAAGTGAGCTTATATAAAAATGTAAAGCAGCTTATTTCAGAAAAGAAAAGAGGAGACTAAGCAGTGAGATATTAGACCTTTTTTGACTGCAACAAAACAAAGTTATCTTAGGAGCAAAAAAAAAGAGTTTTATTACTGATCATAAGCTTTTTTTCCTGAATGAAATTTTCAAAAATCAAAAGTTTTGAAACATCTTAATATGGAGGCTAAAATATGCATCATGGTTAAAAAAAATAATATCTATGATACAGGTGATCACCAATAGTGATGATATTATAACCCTCATTCCACAAACAAAAATACAATTATATATTTAGTAAACAATTTAATAAATAAATTATTAACGTTTAAAAGATCGATGGAAGCTCGTATTGCTTAATAATATTTTAACTTCAGCATATCATGCAAATATAAATGTAAAGCTTGTTTTATAAACATAAAACAAGCTTTTGGGATAGACAGAAAACATTACAACACTAGAATTCCGGCTGACTGAAAATTATACCAACAGACATTTTATTGAATAAAATAAAACCAACAGAAAAGGACGTGATAGAGAAATTTTCCTTGCTTTGGTAATTAATTTCGGGTTTATACAGCAATACGATTTATAATGTCGTTCGAAATAAAGAGTGCAAGCACAAAAGAGTGCAAAATTTATTATAATACAAGATGAGAATTATTTAAAGAGCCAAAACCTGAAAGTTAAATAATACATTATGCAGTCGTTTAGTTTTTTACTGAGGCGTCAGTAAATTAGGTATGAATTAAATAACCTATTAATAAATTTACATTAATCATTATAAAATGAATTCAAAGAATTATATAATCTTTCAACCGCATTGTTAAAACAACGAAATTAAAAGGTATTCATTTTCACATTTGTTAAATAACTCACCTGTATTAAATATTTCTGGATCTCCGGCAGAACTATCAGTGGACGATAGATCGCACGAAGCCACACTATTAGACATGTTTGATTCAAATTTTAAAAATTTGATGATTTATTATTATATTTGTTGATTTTCTTCGGACATATCTTTACTTTTTTAGCGTTTTTAACATTTGTTTGCGTTATTTACTGATGTGTCAAGGAGACCAACATCGTTTCATATGAGATGAGTTGTTGTTAGTTCAGCCATAATAATCCAAATCCAAAACTTAATTATCATATGAATCCTAAAAAGTGCTCAGCTCATTAGAGTCATGGAGAAAAGCATATAACGTAGAAATCATTTATCTGAAAATGAAAGATGTTATAAGAATAGGGGGAAATAACAAAATAATAGAAGACAAATGTCTGCAATTACTCAATTTCTCAAGGAATAAAAAAGATAGAGAGTGAAAACCAATTTCCATAAACAGGAAAATACTTCTTAAAATCCACAATACAATTAAAGGAATGGCAATTCCTATAATTCCATGCCTTCAAATATATTATGGATTTTAAGAGGTTGTGTTTTCTATTTACGTTTACCACAAGTTTCCAAAAAGTTATTATTAATTTCCTTTCTAATCATCAGCGTGTAGGAACCAGTCTTATTAAATTTTTTTGAGTTTGAGACATTATTTGCTTTTTCTTGGTCATGGGAGGTAAAATAAGGAGGGCATTTTACTATTTTAACTTTTCGGGATAAATTGTATATATTTAACCTATAACTTATGATCTCTGATATTTATGTTGTTTCTTGACTTTTAAAAGTATTTTTAGTAATTTTGTTAATACGTAAAAAAATGAGGTTTAAATGTGTAAATAGATCCATTTTCTAAATACTATATGAAGATTTTTTTTTTCTTATGCGGGGGGGGGGGGGGGGATTTGTCGTGAGGCACTCGCGAAGTCTTGCTAGCTGCTTTATTATGGGAGCACCATTTAGGTGAGCCAGCATTGCTCGCTATGAAGGGACATCACGGTAACGACTAAGCCTTACCCGGGATTTAAACCCAAGCACATTTATGACCTGTTAGATCTAAAAACGCTGGGAAACTTAGTGATAGTGATTCCGAATCTGACAAAAAGCGATGATGCTAAAAATTTTAAAAAGTTTCCCAGAACCAAGAAATTAGCTAAGAAACCCACTGTTGTGGAAACGGTAGGGAATCCAGTGGAATTAAATAACAGATTTGCTCAACTCGGAGAGGAAAATGAGGGTACTGTAGAAAATCCCGAAAATATCGAGGAGGACAATCCTAATGATACTTTAAACTCTAACTCAAACTCGCTGAAAAAGCAGTCTGTAGCGTGTTTGTGTTTTGTGGCGAAAGGAATAATTCTCTTCTTATGAAAATAAATTATATTTAACATCCATTCACCAGAAATCTTGTTGATACACAATGAGTTCAAAAAAAAAATTTAAACAATCTATTAAAAATCCTCTTATATTATTTTTGAGTTGAGTTGAATCAGCGCGTGGGGAAAACAACACTAATAAGTGTTGCAGCTGTTACGTCACTATTTTCTACTTCATGCAGGCCACTATTGAAGTCATTACAGTCTTAAATTCCTCCCCTTTCGGAAAAACTTTTCACTACGTCACCAGTGAAAAGTTTTGGTGTAAGGCTAAGCAGTGCGGCTTAAACTATCGGTGTTTTGGTGAAATTTTCCTTTCCGGTGCACCACCTTATAGTTGAAAGGTTGCAAAATAAGGGCCCATCTTAAAAGTCTTGGATTTGTGCCGGTGTTCTTTTCTAGCCAGACCAGTGGATTATGATCAGTTTGTATAATGAAGCTCTGTTGTCCATCTAAGTAACATCTCAACTTTTGTATTGCATAAACGATAGCTGCGCATTCTTTTTCTGTAGTACTATATTTCTGTTCTGCAGGGGAAAACTTTTTACTCAAGTACATGATAGGGTGTTCTTCACCTCTTTGGTTTATTTGAGACAACACCGCACCAAGTCCAAGGTTTGAAGCATCACATTGAATGACAAATGGAATGGTGAAATCGGGGCTAAATAATACTGGTTTTTCTGAAAGTCTTTTCTTTAATTCTTTGAAAGCATCTTCACAAGAACTGTTCCAATCCACTGACGTTTTGACTTTCTTCCCTTTTAGTAGATCTGTTAATGGAGCCGCTACTACAGAAAAATCAGGAATATATCTGCGATAATAACCAGCAAGACCGAAAAATGATCTAATTTGGGTCTTGTTCAGTGGTCTGGGAAAATCTTTGATGGCTTGTATTTTAAGTTCTCCAGGTTTCCGTTCCCCTTGTCCAACTATGTGGCCTAAGTACTTGACATGTTCCTGAGCGAACTGACACTTGGAAGGCTTTATGTGGAGATGAGCTGTTTTCATCTTCATGAAGATTTGTTCTACGTGTTTCACATGCTCTTCCCAGGTATTAGAAAAAATTGCAACATCGTCCAAGCAGGGTACAGCAAATTCTTCACTGTCTTGCAACAACCCAGCCAACATTCTACTAAAATAATATGGAGCATTCTTGAGTCCAAACGGCAACCTTAATGGCCTATAGGTGCCGAAGCTTGTCACAAAGGCAGCATAACGCTGGGCCCGTTCACTCAAAGGTATTTGCCAGTAACCTCGGGTTAAATCTAGAACAGTAATATATTTCGCTGATGACACTTTCTCTATAAGTTCCTCTATATTTGGCATAGGAAAATATTGTGTTCTCGTTACTTTGTTTAAGCGACGATAGTCTATGCATGGTCTTCCTTCTTTTCCTGGTACTTCCACCAGTATTAGTGGAGAGGTAAAGTCAGAGTCTCCTGATTCAATTATCTTTAGATCCAACATTTTTTTCACCTCCCTCTTTAGAATTTCTGTTTGTCGTGGGGACATCCTATAAGGTTTTGCAAATATTGGTTTTTCTGTCTCTAATTCAATATCGTGTTCAACCAAGTCAGTACATCCCGGCTGATTCGAAAAGATATTGGAGTAGGCAGTCAACAAATTTTCCATTTGAGTTCGTTGAGTTTCAGATAATCGCACATTCAATCTGAGTTCTCTAAAATTTCAGGCAGTTCAGAAATGTTTGGATTTTCTTCATGGCAAGGAATAGGAATATCTTCATCTTCTTCAGTTTCTTCCAAGCACAACAGATTTACATTTTCTGCCCTTTGGAAGTATGGTTTAAGCATATTGATGTGGTACACATGAGTTTTTTCTTTTTCAGGAAACTTGATCACATAGTTGGTTTCTGACAGTTGCTGTACTACTTCACCAGGTCCTACCCACTGTACTGATAACTTATTAGGTATTGATGGTGCCACAACCAACACTAAATCTCCTATAGCAAACTGTCTTTTAACGGTCTTCTTATCGTACCATAGTTTCTGTTTTTCTTTGGCAACTTCCATGTTTTGCACTACTATTTCTTGGCATCTCTTCATGCGATTCATCAGTTCGAAAACATAGTGTACAACACTATCTTCTTCACGATCTTGTTCTGTTAATTTGTCATACAGTAACATAACAGGAGTCTTTAAATTTTTTCCATGGACAAGTTCTGCTGGGGAATAACCTGTACTGTCGTGAGTCACAGTTCTTAATGCAAAAAGGGCTTGAGGTAAAATTTTCTCCCAGTCCGGACCAGATTCAAGACATAGGACACGAAGAATCCTCTTTAGCGTTCTGTGCATTCTCTCAACTGGATTACTTTGTGGGTGATGTACGGAGCTTCGCACGACTTTGATTCCAAACCTTTCCAGAAATTCTGTGGTTAAAGCACTCATGAATGACGTGCCCTGGTCGGTTTGCAGTTCTTTTGGAAACCCCATGCGGCTAAAAACTTGAAGCAGGGCGTCCACTACAGTAGTTGATCGCAGATTTTCAACAGGAATGGCATCTGGATACTTGGAAGACATGCAGATCACAGTGATGAGGTATTTGTTTCCAGAAAGCGTCATCGGTAAAGGACCACAAGCATCAATGTTTAGCTTTGAAAATACTTCTGAAATAACCGGAACTATCTTTAGAGGGGCTTTCTTTTTATCCTGTGGCTTTCCTGCTCTCTGACATACGTCACAGGTCTTCACAAAATTTTCCACCTCTTTATAACAGTTCGGCCAATAGAATGTTTTGAAACAAACATCTTTAGTCTTGGTTGCACCCAAATGAGCCGCAGTTTCTTCATGGCAAATTTTCATCATTTGTGTTCGATATCTCTCTGGAACTACAAGCAATAATCGTTCTGTCCCATCTTTGTCTTCTTTACAGAAGAATAGTTCTTGACCTCGCACCACATACCTGGAGTTCCCAGAACTTAAGTTGCTTTCAGCCTCCTGAAACAGAGGTTTCAATTGAGCGCTTTTTCGTTGTTCATCTAAAAAATCTTCTGGGGATAGTTTTATAAGGTCTAATTCCGGAATCTTAAAATCTGCTATAGGTAAGACATTTTCTTCCACAGGGACTTCATTATCTAGGCTACATTCCGAAATATTTTCATCCACTCCTAGACTCTGGACATCTTCAGATATTTTCTTTTGAGCACGGGTCTGAACAGCATTCAACATATGAATCTTGACATCTTCGACTTGCCTTGCTTCTTCAAACAATGCAGCGGTCTTGTTCCCCAAAAGATACCTCCCTTGATCCAAAGAGTCTCTTAAAACAGCAGCTTTGGTCACTATGTGCCCAAATTCACATTCAAGTTCTACTTTAGCTAAAGGGTAACAAGTGGGGTTTTCTTCCAGCGGAGATTTAATCCACACTGTTTCACTTGTATACATCAACGGACTGACATACTTCTTACAAATCAAGTCTAAACTCGCACCCGTGTCTCGTAGTATCGGCATCTCGATCCCATTTACTTTTCCCATACTTATGTAGGGGGCAAGTGCATCATGGTATCCATACCTTGCCGTCATGTTGGAAGCAACAGTTTCAACTTTCTTTTTAAGCTTATCGCATTGTGGTCTTAAATGCGAAAGAGATCCGCACTCATAGCAACGAGGCTGTTTCCTTCTTTCGAATTCAGCTTCCTCATTTCTCTCCTTGTGAAATTCTCGCCGTGGAAAAGGCTTATCATTATAATTGTTTGTCTGGTTTTTAGGTTTATATCCACTGTTGTTACCTCCTGGTACTTTACTTGTGTTCTTCCGAGGGAATTCCTTTTTCCGGAAACTTTGTCTAATATCATCATATTCGTCTAATTTTTCCGCCAATTCGTAAGGCTTTTTCCAATTTATCCAATCATCGAGAAAGTGATCTTTTATATCAGCAGGAACTCTAAATTTGAGTTGTTCGGTTACGATTAAATCTTTCAACTCTTCAAACGTAGATACTTCTAAATCATTGACCCATTCTGTAAAATAGCTGTTCAATTCATAAGCATAATTTCTCCAAGATTTTTCTGCGTTCTTCTGATGTCTGTAAAACAACTGCTTTAATTTTTCAGGATTTAATTTGTATCTCTTCAAGATAAGACTTTTTACAGAATCGTAATTGTTTGCGGTTTCCGGTGGTTCTCTCGCCAACATATTGGAAACCTCCACTGGCAGCACTCCCAATAAATAGGCGGCCCAATCTCTTCTTGGAACCTTAGCCATTTCTGCTTTTCGTTCAAAGTTTATTAAATAGAGAGCCATTTCATCACGTTCTTCATCAAATTTTGGAGTTATATTCATTAATTTATTTTATGCTCGTCCATACCGGTTGTTTGACGGGTTGGAGGATTTGACACACTTTGAGTCTGAAGTTCCAAACGTTTCATTTCTAGATCATACTGCATTTTCTCCCGAGCTAACTGATCTTGGCGAGCTTGTTCTTGGCGAGCTAACTCATCTTGGCGAGCTAATTCTTGGCGAGCTAACTCATCTTGGCGAACTTGATCTTGGCGAGCTAACTCATCTTGGCGAGCTTGATCTTGGCGAGCTTCTTCGGTTTTCCTGTCTTCAATTACTCTTTCTAGAATAATCTTAACATCAGCTTCAACATAATTGCTACTGTTTAAAATTTTTGCTTTTATTTCGGGAATCTTATTCGAAGATGATATCTTTTCTCCCAATTCTTCGCAAACAAGTAATAAGTCCGCTTTCCTACCTTTGGCTAAGAAAGACATGTTAGCAACCACACGCAAATCACAACCTTCTTAAAAATTTCAAAATAAATTCTTTTAACTTGAACTTGCAACAAATTACCACAATTATAATAGGTAAAGTTTTCAACCAAAAATCTACCTTTCAAAATGA
Organism: Dolomedes plantarius; assembly: GCA_907164885.2. NCBI lineage: Eukaryota > Metazoa > Arthropoda > Arachnida > Araneae > Dolomedidae > Dolomedes > Dolomedes plantarius. Next base: position 109,902,078 of record OU015491.1, read on the forward strand.
AGTCTGTTCTAACTCCACAAACCTTTCACAATCTAAAAATACACAATAATGTTTTGCAAATACTGCACAATTTAAATTATTTTTAATAAAAATCGTTTGCTGAAAAAAATCTCAAACTTTCTTGTTTCAATTCGGCTTTTTATATCACTGAAATGCACGTTCAAAACAAAATATGACTTTAATATTTCTTTTATAATCACGTGCACTTCTTTCAAAAACAAATTCTAAGTTTATTTTCAATAATATTTCGGGTATTTTCTTTCCCAAACTTCTTCTGAATTTATGTCAAATTCTATTTCATATTTATTTAAACAAGAACATATATACAGTTCCTAATAATGAACTTTCAGTCGTTCTTGAAAAAATATCGCCAAATCGCTGGCCAAACAGTTGATATAAAGTCTTCACTGAACTACTATTCCAAAACAAAAATACAATTGCTGAAATAAATAATTTCAAATTCAGACTTTACGTTAGTGAAAATACATTCAAAACGTCATATATCAACTTTATCTAGGATTCTTCTAGGAAACTTTTTTCATGAGACTTTTCAAACGCCAAACTATCAAATTCCATTAAAGAATTATTACCCTAACACTAATACAAATGTAGAGTCAATAATTTCAAGACAGACAGTTTATATAAATCATAAACGAAATCAAAGTTTCTCAAATTCGATATTCTTCTTTAATCGCCAAACTATTTATTAGAATTCAAATCAAATTCTACTTAGCTTGCAATCGGCACTTGATAATTCCATCCCGACGCTTGCCACCAATAATACAAAGTCTGTAGCGTGTTTGTGTTTTGTGGCGAAAGGAATAATTCTCTTCTTATGAAAATAAATTATATTTAACATCCATTCACCTGAAATCTTGTTGATACACAACGAGTTCAAAAAAAAATTATACAATCTATTAAAAATCCTCTTATATTATTTTTGGAGTTGAGTTGAATCAGCGCGTGGGGAAAACAACACTAATAAGTGTTGCAGCTGTTACGTCACTATCTTCTACTTCATGCAGGCCACTATTGAAGTCATTACAAGGCTAAAAAAGATCCGTTTTCGATCCTAAAAAATGAAAACTCCATATGGAAACAATAGAAAATATTCATAACTTGTTAGGTCGTAAGCTACCGCTTCAGGATGCAGGAAAATTCATAAAAATCTTCCCCGAAACCTCCGAACAGTTTAGAATTATTCAAAATACTCCAAGCGAAAATAAAATTAAATTCTTCTCCATAAATCCGCGGAACGAGAGACCGCTTAAAATTGTTATTAAAGGAGTTCCTTCGGATATCCCCATGGAAGAGGTCAGGGACGAATTAATTAATTTAGGTTTCGACATGCAAATAGTTTCTCAGCTCAAAAGATTCAAAGATAAAATGAAACTACCAATATTTCTCTGTAATTTGCACCACAGTGAAAAAACTAGAACTATTTATTATATCTCTAAATTTCTTGGATTTATTGTAAAAAATTGAGAGCTATAAATTTAAGGGAGGTGTAAAGCAGTGTTAGGGCCTGTTCACATAGGAGTCCATTGCGTTGCGTTAAGGAAAATATGACGCTGAGACGAAAATAAACCAATCATATGCCTCCAAACGATTAGCAATGAAATTTTTAACGCCTATGATTGGTTTATTTTCGTCTCAACGTCATATTTTCCTTAACGCAACGCAACGGACTCCTATGTGAACAGGCCCTTATAATTGCCAAAGTTTCCACCACAGTAGTGACACGTGTAAAATGGATATTAAATGTCTTAAGTGCGCAGGCAGCTCCCATACCAGAAACTGCGAGATGCCAAAGACAGAAAAAGCGAAGTGTGCTAACTGTGGCGGAGATCATCCGGCTAACTATAAGGGCTGCTTAAACCACCCCACCTTTATCAAAAACAAAAATTAACAACCAAAAAAGCTAGAGAAACCAGCCGATCTGATAAAATTGATAGCGAAATACCCAACTTAGGAAATCCGGTAGCTACCAATGAAAACTCAGAAATCTTCTGTAAAAAGTTTAGCGATCTCTTCAAAAACCAAAAAACAAATCCTATTCCCACCAAAACAGCTAATAGCTCCCCTAACTTGAGCGAAATTGATACTTACATCTCTAAGCTTCAAGAAATTGAAAGATTATTAAAATCTATCACTGAAATTTCTTCTAAACTAAAGTCTTCTGAAATTGGAAACTTTCTGGGGCCAATGTTAGGAAACTTAACTAATTTGCTGGCTCGTCTTGTACATCGTAATTCACTCTCATTCTCGCTACTTGCTCTTCCCTTGGTTCTCGGGCCTACCTTCCTTAAGTCGTTTTTTCCTCTAAAGCTCTTGTGTTAAAATTTTCTAAAGTCTAAGGGCCTGTTCACATAGGAATCCGTAACGTGGTTTAAGGAAAAGATGACGTTGAGACGAAAATAAACCAATCATAGGCGTTAAAAATTTCATTGCTAATCGTTTGGAGGCATATGATTGGTTTATTTTCATCTCAACGTCATCTTTTCCTTAACGCAACGCAACGGACTCCTATGTGAACGGGCCCTTAATATTCTTTATAAAAACTTATATTAATTAAATTTGTTTTCCTTTTTCTTTTAAAAACTTTCTTATTCTCAACACCATTTTTAACTTTTTGATTGTTTTGACATTGACATTGATATAAAACACTATAGAGGCACCAGGGAGCAAGAGCTCTTTATCCTCAGTATCAAGGTTAGTATGTGACATAAGATTAACCGTTCTCAAGTTTACAAATAGTGTTGACAGTGACTGAGGGAGAAAGAATAAATTAATTAGTTGAAAAATCAACTAATTAACTAGAACGAGTACGAGTAACCAATGTGGTATGGCTAACTTAAATGATAATGGAGAAATTAAACAAGGGGTGAAACAAGAGATTATATAAATAAATAATAATAGTAATAATAATAATTTTAAAAAATCAAAAACTAGAAGACGGGAAATTTGGAATATGATTGGGATAAAAAACAAGTTAGTGAAATTTACACGAAAGGTAGGTCCGAAGTCCGTAAGGTGCGAGTAGCGAAATCAAAGAGGAAAATAAGCAGGATTGGAATTTCGAGAATAGGTTATCAATCCCCTTCCCCAGCAAACAGCTGGTCCGAGGGAGAATCACATGGTAGAAAGAGGAACGATCGAAAAAGAAAGACAGGTCAGAAACCAGAAGTAGCCGGGTATTGTAATTTTGAATTTTTATAAGGAAAGGAATTACCGAACAGGAACAAGGCCGGGGTTCATAACCAAAGTAGCCTTTGGGCGTCTAAAGCACTCCCTAGGATCATAATCAGGCAGGTTAGCAAGTTCTTCGTTATTAATTGAGTATATCCTATTGTAAAAGTTCGTAGCCAGATCTTTAATATGATGCCGAATTGGTTCGAAAGCCAGATCCCTATGAATAAAAGCGTTACGTAGGTACCATGGCGCCTTCCTGATACCACGAAGAAACTTGTTTTGTATAGTTTGCAGTCTCTGGATATGAGTGTCAGCTGCTGAGCCCCAAACCGGAACAGCATACATCAGAATTGGGCGAAGCACGGTCTTATACAATAAAAGTTTATTATCAATACTCATTTGGTTCCGATACAAGAGGTGTGCGATATCCCTACGTGCCATAAAGAACTTTCTAATAATGTATTCTATATTTTTTCTCCAGGTTAGCCTGCTGTTCAAGTAAACTCCAAGGTATTTTTCCTCTCTCTCAAAGTGTACCAGATGACTCCATACTGTGACCGGCGGAGGTGGAATCCTGTTATAGCTAAAAAATACGACTTTCGTTTTAACAGGATTTTGTTTAATTCTCCACCGTTCGAACTAACGTTCAAGAATGTCAACATGCCTTTGGAGTTGCTTGTGCATATATTTAGTATTGCGATGCTTCGCTAAGACTACCGTGTCGTCCGCAAACATAACTAGTGTAGTGTGTGGAGAATGTGGGATATCATTAATAAATATATTAAATAAAACAGGTCCTAACTTGGAGCCCTGAGGAACTCCAGCATTAATGTTACGAAGTGAGGAAATTGATTGTGTGTGGCGAACTTTAAAGGTTCTGTTAAGCAGATAAGAGCGAATTAAGTGAATAATAGCAGATGGCATCTTAAGTTTAATTAGTTTATAAATTAGTGTGCTATGCCATACGCGGTCGAACGCTTTTTTTATGTCGAAGAAAATTGCGCCAGTCTGCATCCGATTCTGGAATCCATCATGGATGTATTCCGTTACTCGGAGTAGCTGATGCGTAGTGGAATGTTGGGCTCTAAAGCCAAATTGTGCGTTAATAATGACACTGTTATCATCCAAAAACTTGTTAATTCCTTTACACAGTATATGTTCAACCAGCTTGCTAAAAGAGGAGAGTAAACTAAAGGGACGATAATTTTTTGGAATGGAGGGATCCTCGCTAGATTTCCTAATCGGTATAATTATCGCAGTTTTCCATGCTATTGGAAAGTACTTAAATTCGAAAATTTTACTGGTCAGCTCACATAAAATATTAACGTAATTTATAGATAAGTTTTTTATAGCAGAATTAGTTATGTTATTAATTCCAGGTGCTTAATTATTAGGAAGCGAGATGACAGCATTTTGAATTTCAACAGGCGTGGTGGGTTCAAGAGATTCGTTATTGATAGAAGACAGCCTATTGTTGTAAAACTGTCTGAGAATGTCGTCAACTTTATCAATAGTGTATGGGCAAAAGACATTATGGTGGGGGGGGGAGAACTCATTTTCGTAGTTATCTGCCAAGGCCTCAATTTTGTCCGAGTCACTCGTCAGAATGCTAGAAGGGGAGTTAAAAGGGGGAAGTGGGGTAGCCGGTTTCTTAATGCGTTTTAGGTAATTCCAAATGCTATTGTCCGAGGGAGCAAGTGACTCAATAAACACAGTCCATTTTTAATTTTTATAATTTTTGATATCATTTTTAATTTTAGTATTAAGTCTATGAAAATCACCGCGCACTGACGGATCGTCCGTACGCTGCCAAATTTTCCTAATTTGATTTCTATTTCTAATTTGCGTTTTAATGTACAGTGGGAGTTTATTATAGTTATTTTGGGAAATGTGAGTCTTGGCAGAGCTAAGCACATTATTAATATTGTCAGTGAAGGGGGTAACAGCTTTATCTATATCCTCTTTGCAGTTAATACTATTGAAAGGAGGGGGTGAGTTAAAAACATTATTAGTATAGTCAATCCAATTTATGAAGGGGGGTTAGTATAGAAGGGAGGGGAGTATTACTATGTAAATTTAAAATGATTGGAATATGGTCAGAGGAAATAGCGTCTATTGTGGTAATGTCATAAGGAAAATTAATATTATTTAAAAGAGCAAAATCAATGACTGACTGAGAACTAGAGTGACCAAAACGGGTAGGGGTGGGTGGGAAAGCTATATCTATACTATTATCATTACAGTATTCATTAATTTCCCTTCCATACCTATTTATGAAATTTCTATTGTAAGCGCAATTCCAGCGTGGGTGGTGTGCATTAAAATACCCAGCCAAAATAACTTTATCACCTGGGGAGAATAAATTTTGAATATCAAGACTGGCCGAAAAATTATAAGCTGCCCTGAGATAGATGCTAGCAATGTAGATAGGATTATTGGGGGTAGAATAAATTTTGACTATGGTGTTTTCCAGAATATTCAGATTAAGACTGGGGATATGATCAAATTTAATGTTTCTCTTGATATAGATTGCTGTACCTCCATAAGGTAGGGTACTATTATTACTGCTGTCAACACGTGGCGTGTGTATTAAATTATAATTTTGGATTTTAAGGTACCTCGCATGGTGATTTCTAACCTCCTGTACCAGGACCAAATCAACAGCGTTATCGATGAGGATATCCCTAAGTTCGTCAATCTTGGTTTGGAGGCCATCAGCGTTGCAACTCAGTATCCTAACTGCCTTACGAGAGATTAAAGAGAAGAGGGCGTCTCCTGGGAACCAGCCGCTAGAGCTGAGAGTTTACTATTCAAGCCCACAAGGGCCATGAAGTCTATACTGGTTTCTCTAGCATGGTTTCGTATTTTTGAGATTGCAGCCTCAATAGCAAGAAGTTTCTGGAGGACCCTTTCAAGTCTTTCAACTGAAATATCATTGGCTATTGTGTTATTGCATAAAAAGTGCACTGTAGTCTTTTTCTGGGGCAGCTGCTGCCCTTTGGAACGAGTTTCCAGAATTGGTTTGTAGGATTAGCCTACGGGCCTGTTCACATAGGAGTCCGTTGCGTTGCGTTAAGGAAAAGATGACGTTGAGACGAAAATAAGCCAATTATAGGCCTCCAAACGATTAGCAATGAAATTTTTAACGCCTATGATTGGTTTATGTTCGTCTCAACGTCATCTTTCCCTTAACGCTACGCAACGGACTCCTATGTGAACAGGCCCTAACATTATCATCATTGATCTTTCCTACATGTCTAATTGATTGTATCTGCAGTTTTTATTTTTAAGATAATTGGGGTGGCGAAAACAGCCCTTATAATTGGCAGGATGATCTCCCCACAGTTTGCTCACTTAGCCTTCTCGGATTGTGGCTTTTGGCAGTGATTTGACTTGTGGCTCTCACCACATTTTAAGCATCGTGCATCCATTTGGCAAGTATCGCTACTGTGGTGGAAGTTCAAACAATTATAGCATTGTTTCGCCCCCCCCCCTTTAAATTTATATGTCTCTACCCTTACAATAAAACCTAGGAATTCCCTAGTTTCATAAATTTCTTTGGTTTTGTTATTAGGAAATAGGTTACAGAAAAAAATTGGTAATTTTGATTTGTCCTTAAACCTTTTGAGTTGTGCTACCCTTTGAACTGAATAACCCAGGGCAATCAGTTCCTCTCTTACTTCCTCAATCGGGATATCAGAAGGGATACCTTTGATTAAATTTTTTAGTGGACGTTCTTTCCTTGGATTCATTGCAAAGAATTTGATTTCACGTTGCATTAGAAGATTCTGTGTATTTCTAAACTGAGTGATGTTTTTAGGAAAAACTTTAACGAATTTTCCTGAGTCCTGAAGTTGAAGTTTATCATTCACAACTGTGTTGATTTCTTGCGTTATATTTTTCCATTCTTTATCCTGACCTTTTCAAGATCCAAAAGGGATCTGGCTTCTTCTCCCTTGATGCTTGCGCAGTAATTTCAGGGTTGTTATCTAACTCTGGTTCATCATTAATCCCTTCACTCTCGTCCCTCAGTATATCATAGCGATTTTTTGTACTGATAATATTTTCCATTACTTCCTCTACCATGGATTTCTTCGCAAGCTTTTTGGATTTCGGAATTTCCCTCTCATTATTCATATTCTCAGTACCATTAACATCATTATCACTAAAACTTAATTTCCTAGATTTTTTCTCTTTAATAGGCCACAATATATTTACTATATCAATATGCTGATAAATAATATTAATACTGTCAACACTACATGAATACCAGAACTCAGTAATCAAATGCCACATACCTCTCAATATCGTCGTCGCTCGATAATAGACGTTTCCAGAGCTAGTCACTTCTTGGTTTAAGTCCTTTAAGAAATCTGTAATCCGTGAAATCTGGTGAGCATAAATTTTATAATCCATGCACACACTATATTCTTCTAGTCGTCTTATCACTTCAGGATACAGCTCCGGTCGGATTCCATTTATATCACCATTTAGAAGCACATCACTACTAGAGATCGCCGTATTTTCTGTATCCATATAAGTTTCCATTTTGTCGTAAGATTCAATCTATTGTTATCCAATTTAGTACCGCAATGAAAGGCTGTCACTAGAACAGGCCCGTCACACATACGAAGGATTAATTAATCTCCGTAAAGCCACAGACAAGTAAAAGTAACCGAAGAGAAAAGCAAAATCAGCGTAAACACGTGGGTCACACGCGAGGCTTAACACCAGCAGAAAAAAAGTACGTCAACACTCTACCGAGGCAGAAGCAAGCCTTTTTGAACGTTAGTTTTGCTACATGTAAGCTACTGAAATCGAGGATATGGAGCTAAAGCTCCCAGGTGCCTCATGAGTTATTCATGCCAATGTCATACCCAAGCACACTGCGTGGACATGGACATGGACAAAAAGTTTTCGTGAGGTTCCAAATAGGGCTAAGAAAGCCCTTTACCCTCGGTATGGATATGGGAAGCACTGAAGCTTTTCACGCATGGTCCAAGAAGAAATGAATCAAGTTAAAAAAAATTAAGTTACAAAATAAATTAAAGAAGTTACAAAAATAAAAACATTAGAATTTAGTAAGTTAAAGTTAACACAAAATTAAATCAGCAAGACTTGTCAAAATAAAATGTTCCAATATAAGATAAGATAAAAAGCAAAATATATAAAGGTAAAAGTCGAAGACGAACCACAGAGGACCGCGAGCAGCAAAGATATTAAACGCTGGGATCAAACCCAGGATGGGAAAGAACTATCAAGCAACTCGTGCTTGAAAACAGGCCGAAAAAGGAAGCAAGATGATGAATTTGTATTACAGAGGTTAAAAAAGGTCAAGCTTAACTACTAGTTGAGAACAAAATGTGTCCCGCAATCTGATTGGTTGACGAAACAGGATCCAGGAGCTTGGCAGAAGATATTATCAGGGAGGACGGCTCACAATTTGACCATGAGGATTCGCAGAGGCATATTACACAACGAGACGACACACTTCCTTTTTCAAAAACGCGTAAGAGGATGTGGCTGCATATAATTAAGAAAAAAAGGGGGGCTGAAAATTAAGCGGTCTAGAATGAGTTTAAGGAAAACGGAATGACATCACTTCGTGGAAGCTCACGGCGCTAACCACTATACCATGTGGGAGGCACTAAAAGGAAGATTAAAGACGAAATAGAATTACGATTAACCTAGCATTCCAAATCCAGTCGATATCAAGGTTGAATAAAATCCACTCTATAACAAAAAATCTCCGCACCAAGGAGTTGTCCGCTTGCGACAATAATTGGTGGATGTGAAGGGCATGCACAGGAAAAAAAACATTAAAATTTCAGCATAATTGAATGATTTATTCCTGAGTTTGATTGTTACAAAATGAGGAAGTCAATATGGAGTCGGTCCACCTCTGGCCTTGATGCAGGCTGTCACTCGGCGTGGCATAGACAGATAAAGTTTCCGGATGGTGTCTTTCGGGATTTCTCGCCAAACTGTGTCCAACTGTCGGACTAAATCGGGAACATTTTGGGGAAGTAACAATTGCCTTCTCATCACGTCCCAAATGTGCTGTATGGGGAGAGATAAAGGGACCTAGGTGGCCAACGAAGTGTTCGGAAGTTCATAGCAACACGTGTCGTATGCGGCCGACGCCATTTATTTTTTCAAGGTGAATTTATATTTGGACACAGTTAATAATACATACAAATATGTACAAAAAACATTTAATTCTAAAAATATAATTTAACATATAAAAATTATTGGTAATATTCTTGTGTAAAATAATTGATTACTAAACAATGCATACAAAATCTACAAAGTATAAAAATTCTTTATAAAAAATATAAATCTCAAAGTCAGTGTGATTTTTGGCATTGCATTTCATTGGCCATTGCTTCGTAATTAGGAGAGTATGGTGATGTTCCTGCTCGCGCGCTTGCGCGTAAGTAATCGTCAAGTTGCTCATCTGTAAGTCGTGATCTGTACTTTGATTTTATGATATTCATTGTCGAAAAGAATGATTCACACAAGTATGTGTAACCGAAAAACGATTTTATTTTATATACTGCTCTTTTCATGAATGGAAATTTGTTTCTGTCAACTATATTCCAGAAATTCTCATCTGATAGAATGGATTTTAGGACAATGTCGTTCTGAAGATCCAAAATTTCTATCTCCAGTTCTTCTGTCCTTACTTGAACAAGCTCTGAAATGTATGTAGCTAGTTCGGTTACATTTACTTGGTAAGTAAATGGATTAACAAAAAAGGTGACCATTGGCTCGATGATATTAAACTGTTGAAAGCGCTTTTCAAACTGGTCTTAAAGTAATTGAAGGTTGATAACTGGTGTTGATAAGTCAATTTCTCCGTCGCCTATCATTTTTTTTCATATTTGAAAAATGTACAAGGGACTTTTCAAATGTGATGTCCACCAAGCCAGTTTAGCTTTAAACGAGTTTATAGACCCTATCATTGTAGCCATATGTTTATCCTTTCCCTGCAGCTCTAAGTTTAAATAATTCAGTTTTTCCATTATATCTGTTAAAAAAGCCAAATCCACTAGCCAACAAGGGTCTGTTAGTTAATTTTTTTTTGATTTTTAGCACTGAGATAATATTTTATTTCTTCAATTAAATCTAGAAATCTAGCAAGAACTTTGCCTTTACTGAGCCAACGTACTTCAGTATGCAGAATGAGATCAGGATCTTCAGGATTTTCTAATAGGGCCTTAAAAAGGCGGTGTTGCAAAGGAGCTGAGAGAATTAAGTTGACTATTTTTGGAATTATTTTCATGACGTGTCCGAAGGGTAGTATTCTACAACACAAAACTTCCTGGTGGATAATACAGTGATACGACATAAAGTTTGGAGATGGTTCAACTTTAATGCAGAGGACAATAAATCCATTGACATTACCAACCATTGTTGGTGCCCCATCAGTGGTTATCGCAGACAGCTTCTGGTGAGGCATATCTATCGACTTTGCATATGTTATAAATATTTTATAGATATCCTCACTTCAGTGACGTAGCGAGCATAACTGGCGCCCGGGGCACGATACCTTTATGGCCCCCCCAAAAAACATATAGTAATATAATATATAGAATTAGTTATTTTTGGGACCCTTTTGCGCCACTCTGAGAGTGGCGCCCGGGGCATGTTAGACCCCCTTGTCCCCCTCTGGCTATGCCACTGCCTCACCTGTTGTTCATCCTTTCATGGGCAATATTTTTAGTAGATCTTCTTTTACAGTAAAGTCACTAAATACCATTCTCACCATAACTGCTAACTGTGCTGTGTCTGATATGTCTGTATACTCGTCAAATTGTAGTGAGAACCCTTCACATATTTCCAAATCACTGTTTAACTGCTTTTGCATGTCCTTTGAAATGGCTTGTATTCTTCTTGAAACGGTGTTATCTGACAACTGAAAAGGCCTGTTCACATAGGAGTCCGTTGCGTTGCGTTAAGGAAAAGATGACGTTGAGACGAAAATAAACCAATCATAGGCCTCCAAACGATTAGCAATGAAATTTTTAACGCCTATGATTGGTTTATTTTTGTCTCAACGTCATCTTTCCCTTAACGCTACGCATCGGACTCCTATGTGAACAGGCCCTAAGTCTTGTATTGCTGACATGATCTCACGTTTGTTGAAAAATCCTTCAAATAAGCAATCGGCGCCAGTAAGAAATGTTTCTTTTAAGAACTCACCATCCTGGAAAGGCTTTTTCTTCTTTGCGAGTATGTGAGAAATTTTTAAAGAAGCAATAGTGGCATTTTTAGATCTTAACAGAGACCTAGTGAAAACTGACTGTTGAGCGGACAGATTCCATTTTAGCTGATCTGTTTTCTTCTTTCTTATTTCAAATTTAAGTGGATAGTTCGTATTGAAAGTAGCATGAATTGTCAGGAAATGACGTCCAACATTATGTTTTTTTAGCACCGCGACGCTATTTTCACACAACAGACAAATACATTTGTCTTTTAAATTGATGAAGCAATATGAATCCTCCCATTCAGTATTAAAATTATAGTTCCGTTGTCGTTTACTTGATCCACTCATTTTGGGGTAAAAATAAGGAAGTATTTAAAAATAACGAAGGAGGAAACACAGTATAAAAAAATATGAGCATATATTTATGAATAAATAAGGAAGTAGATACATCGAATGACCGTTTATCTCACAGAACAAACCACACTACTGGCTCTCACGAGATGAGCTCCAGACAAATGTCTGTGTTGTGACGGCAACCATAGAAACGGACCGGTTCATTTTAATTTAGGTATGGAAAATTAGCTTGGCGAAGATTTGGCGCGAGGGGGGGAAAGAGATCGGTCGCATTACGCTTTGGGCTTTTATCTGTGTTGGACGCCATTTCTACTTTTGTGTTGTTAATCATTAAAAATGAGAAAACTTTTATATAGCATTTTTTTTTAACTAAAATATTTTTATCGTGGTCGCACAGCGGCGGGCACACATAAAACTAGTATTACAACTACCATATAGACTTATGAGCTTTATTATAGAGCCTCACATCGCATCTGAAAGAAATTTTAAGAAGCAGTGGTTTTTCCGAGATTCCGAGCACAGTCATCCTGCGGTATCCATCAAAAATACATAGTGACTCAGCATAGAGCAGATTAAACTTGATGTTAAATTGCGCATGTATTCGTTAATGTTTACTGACGAGGTTTTGGTTGTCTACGCTTGATTTTTCGAGGCAAAAACTTCTAGAGATGTTTTTAAACAAACATTTTTAGATCAAAACAACTGTTGGTGGTAGTGGTAGGTTTCTGGAGGCACTTCCCTCACTGAGTGAAGTTTCATGGGTTCAATAACGTTAATAATAAAAGATTTAGAATATATAATAATAAATGTCACAAATACCAATAACTCTAACACTATCGAGTATAGTTATACAAGCTTCATTAACACTAATATTTTTAGTAAATTTGCTTTCGGGATGCTTTATGCCTTTGTGACTCGGTGTGGAATAGTAATTGCTCCAAATGTGCTGACTTGAGGAAAAAATCCTATCGTCATCTTTCGATTTTACAGCAAACATTTATATATCTAATACTTTGAGAAATTTTATGACCTTCTAAACATGAGAGGGCATTTCTTTATTTATCTCCTTAAGGAGGTATCTTTATTGCAATGAGCCTATCGCTTTGGGAGGATTTTCTATTCTTTGAGAGGGTTGTGAGAAAATTTAAAGACGTGAGCGATGCATTGAAACTCTAATCATATAGAATACCTCAGAAGGGGCTTCTTACCCCCTAAAACATTCACTGGGTCTATTTCCAATTTCCCAATTTTCTTTTCCTATATCACATTTTAAACAAATTTCAACATAATCTATAGCAGCTGAGTGGAAAACTCGATGCCAGAAATCCATATTCATTTAGTTTTACTAAATGTGTCGAGAAAAGGTTGTTTATCAAAATTTTATAAGCATTATTTAATATTTAATAATACTTATCAAATATATTATTTAATAATATAGAAACTGGGTTGTCTGCAAAGAATTCATCCAGTGGTTGCGGATCACAATATCATTTAATCCTTGCATACATGGACTTGGAATCAGCGCATTATGAGAAGTTTCGGATCTTGCAATGAAAAATAATTAAAAATCTTCCCACTGTAAGGGCCTGTTCACATTGGAGTCCGTTGCGTAGCGTTAAGGGAAAGATGACGTTGGGACGAAAAATAAACCAATCATAGTAGTTAACAATTTCATAGCTAATCGTTTGGAGGCCTATGATTGGTTTATTTTCGTCTTAACGTCATCTTTTCCTTAACGCAACGCATCGGACTCCTATCTGAACAGGCCCTAATGCTGTTGTCCTTTTTAGTGTTTTACTTTCTAACTTGTGTCGCACTCCATCAAGGTGCCTACCGGTGGCTGACACCTGGGACGCATGAAACATAAGGGCCTCTTCACATAGGAGTCCGATAGCGGAGCATTAAAGTATTGAAATATATTTAACCAATGACAAACCTCCAAACGATTAGCAACGAAATTTTTTACGCCTATGATTGGTTTATTTTCGTCAAAACGTCAAATTTCCTTTAACGCTCCGCTACCCGACTCCTATGTGAACAGGCCCTAATCGTTGAACCCTTTGTTTGCTTTATCCTGGAAAGACTAGTCGAAAGGAAAGTTTCTGGTAGTATTTTTTCTTGAAAGGCGTGACTGACCAATGAAACGCATTAGATTTTAGAGAATGAAAACATGCTTTTTACTTTGATAGGTTCATGGCGAAATGTATGTTAGAGGTGGCAGGGCTTTCTCTAAGGTCTGAGGTGGATAAACAATGTAGCAACAATGTTTTGTTCATAGCACACGCGATAATATTTTCATGAATTGAATTTGATAATGTCTGTTAGGAACATTCAGAGAACATTCGTTATTGAAGAATTCATAATTGTTGATAATTGTTAATGGCAGGTTATGCAGGAGGGCGTATTACTAAGATTAAAATACGGAATTTCATGTAAGTATGTTTTGTATTTCAAAATAGAAAATAAATAAATAAAAAAAAATAATAAATATAATATTAAATAAATTTTCCTAATGATTTTGTCCGGAGAAAGCTATCTTATTTTGATAAAATATTAAAAGTATTAGGAGTCCCCCGGGTTGATACTTGTTAATTACGTGTTCACCACAAATACAAAGTTTTTCCCTGCACATGCTGGGGCAATTTATTTGTATACATACTATTTCCTTGTATCCCTGAGGAAGAAGGCTGTTTGAAAGCCTTCAGACTCTGAATTGAGTACCTATTTAATCTTTACTGTCTCAGCTGGTACAGCTGATTGTGATTAAATTGTATTCTGCAAAATTAAAGTACTGTTTGTGAATGATATTAAATTCAATGATCAACCCTATATTACGTAGTAGGGTAAGTACTCACCAGCTCCAAGTACTCACCAGCATCTAAAGGATACTTCCTTTTCAATATTATGTATAATTTATTTTTCAGAACTTGAAATACCCCTTTTAATGAATTCTCTAAATGTTTCAGTAAAACGTGATATATACAAAATGAATTATGTGCAGTAGTCGGATTTTGTGATATGTTTAGATTTTAATGAAATTGCATGACAGTTAAATATATTTACTCACATATCGCTCAAATTTTAAGAAATTTTATATCTTTATAAATGTATATATATATATATATATATATATACATACACACACAGTGAAACCTCGATCTATTGTTCTCTGAATCATTTTCCGATATATGTCATTTATTTCATCCAGTCCCGGTTATAATATTTCTTTATGTTCCCGGATCCAGAGTTTTTCCGCATTTATTGTTCAGTGTAATTAGTCCCTCGAAAAATGATAGATCGAGGTTCCATTGTATATATATATATATATATATATATATATATACATTTATAAAGATATAAAATTTCTTAAAATTTGAGCGATATGTGAGTAAATGTATTTAACTATCATGCAGTTTCATTAAAATCAAAACATATATATAAACATATACAGTGGCTCCCAAAAGTGTTCGTACACTTACGAATTTCAATGAAATAGGGGTCTATCTATTAATTAAAATGAATATTTCAGAATAGGTATTTAATAATAATATCTATAATCTATTCTTAACAAAACTACATGAAATATTTTGAAAACATAGTAAAACTTTATTCTTAAGAAACCAGTAATCAAAAAGTAACAAAAACTTTATCTCACAAAAGTCATCGTACACTGAAATATTTTCGGATAAATTCATAATTAAAATTATCGTCTGGCGCTTTATTTTTGAATTGTGGTGGCATTTAAAATATCGTTTGGCTTTAATTTTTGCTTGCCTACTCTGTAATATTCTATTTATTATTTAAAAATGGCTTTTAGTCATAAAGAAACAACAAACAGCATTCGAAAATTGATTATTTTTCATCATAGTAGTGGTAAATCAGTTCGGAATGTTGCTAAATTACTTAATTTATCCCATTCTACTGTGCAGTATGTGAAAAAATGCTTTAAAGAAGAAAATTGGATCGAAAACAAGATAAGAAAAAGCCGTCCGGCAAAGTTAACAAAACGTGATCAGAGATTTATAACTAGAAAATTTGTGAAAAATTCACATTTGAGTGCTGTAAAAGTTTCTGCAGAATTCAATAAAACATTTTCTACTTCAATTTCACCTGAAACTTTTTGACGAGTTCTCAGAACAGCTGGATTACATGGGCATTCTGCCCATAGAAAAAATTTTATGAGTGAGTTAAAGTTTAGGCTTCCCTTCGCACTATCAATGATAAATAATCCCCAGACCCATTGGAATAATGTCTTATTTGCCAATGAACATTTTTGGTGCTGATGGGCATATAATTGTATGGAGAAGAAAAAAAATGAGGAACTTAATCCCAAGAACTTAGGAGGAACAGTTATGCATGCCGGTGGAGGTATCCTTGTGTGGGGGTGCATGTCCGCATCAGGACTATAAAATTTGGTATTTATTGATGGCATAATGAATCATGCTGTTTTTATAAATATTTTAAGAGACAATTTAAAATTATCAGCTCAAAATTTGGGTATTGGAAACAACTTTGTTTTTTATCAAGATAACGATCCTAAGCACACGGCTCTCAACGTTCACATCTGGTGTCTCTATAATTGTTCACAAGTTTTGAAAGCACCACCTCAATAGCCAGATTTAAACCCAATAGAACATATTTGGGGAGAACTGGAGGTTCGAGTACGAAAACACGACATTGACACAAAAAGCGAACTAAAAACAATTATGATGGAAGAATGGATGAACATTGATGCAAAAATTACAAAAGAATTAAAGCAATCTAGTCCCAGACATTTAAAAGCTGTTGTGGATGCTAAAGGATATCCTACTAAATATTAATTTAGCAAAAAATTAGAATATTTACTAATATGTAGAGATTTTTTGCAAGTGTACGATGACTTTTGTGAGATAAAGTTTTCGTTACTTTTGGATTAATGGTTTCTTAAAAATAAAGTTTTGCTATGTTTTCAAAATATCTCATGTAGTTTTGTTAAGAATAGATTATAGATCTTATTATTAAATACCCATTCTGAAATATTAATTTTAATCAATGGATAGACCCCTATTTCATTGAAAATTGTAAGTGTACGAACACTTTTGGGAGCCACTGTATATATATATATAAAATCAAAACATACATATATATATATATATATATATATATATATATATATATATATATATATGATTACTTTAATAATCTTATATAATTAAAAAAATTTATACAGGACATATGATCATGTGGAACTTTATCCAAAGAAAGGATTAAACCTAGTAATTGGTTTAAATGGAAGTGGTAAATCATCGATTATGTGTGCGATTTGTCTGGGGTTGGCTGGTAAACCCCAATTTACAGGAAGGGCAACACAACTATCTGATTTCATCAAACATGGCTGTCAAGAGGCAGAAATTGAAATTGAACTGTGAGTAAAAAAAAAGTTAAGACTTTCTTTATAAATATAAAGACATTTTATTGATTTAATTGCTGGATTTGATATGATTGATTAATGAATGCTTTTCTTAAAAAATCATTGTTAATGATGAGAAAGTAAGCAAATAGCTTTAGTTACTTAATGTTCGGTAACTCTTATTGAATTGTTAATGTAATAAATAATTAAAATTAGTAGACTACAAAAAGTTTAACTGTGATTTATGCCATGGAATAGATATAACAGCTAAAGATATAAAGTGTTATTAGACACACACATGTTTAAATTTATTTATTTTTTGCATATTTCTAGTGTTTGAATAAACACATGAATTTTATCCGCTGAAAATGCTTAATATCCTAAAGTAGGATTTATAAACTCTGTTTTTTATGGGTAGTTTTTCAGACTAATAGCCTTTTTTAAAAAAAAATAGAAATTATACTGTCAAAAAAGTAATAATAATAAAAATTTATTTCTGGGCTGAAAATTTGCCATTTTTTATTGTGTTATTTGTTTCCTTTATATTTAGCAACCCTACTTCCTTCTAATATAATTTCTATATTGACCTGGCACCATTTTTTTGACTAGCTTCTTGAGTTCAGAAAATTTGCTAATTTGTCACCATTCTGCCCTGTATTATGCCAAGGATAATTTATTTAGATATTAGATTTCATTTAATCATTAGTTCGAAAATATTCATATTATAATCAATTGCTTTATAGTATAGCTTTCCAGTCTTCTATGTGTATAAAGTCATTAGATATAGAGCAAATTATAAGATCTGTTGTGAACCACAGAGTGTTTTTCGCTTATTAATTTTCTATCCGTGTAAACAAATAAGAGATTTTCTAGTTGTATGTAATGTTATAAATAAATGATCTTTTATTAAAATTATATAATTTTTATCTATTATGTTTTGCGATAGTTAATTATTACTAAATAAACAAAATAAGTGCTTTACTAAATGTTTTGTGGGTTTTTCCAGGGAAAAAGCAAGAGGTAGTCTTTTGATACGAAGAAAAATAAAGGGAGACAAATGTGAGTGGCTTTTAAACCAGTCTGCATCTAATCAAAATGAGGTGAGTTTTCAAAGCAGATTTCTGTATTATTAATTTTTTAGATTATGATACAGATGTATTAGAAATGTAATTACTGCAGACCTCCCTTCAGAAGAGACTTGAGACCGGTTTTAAGGTTGCCGCCTCAGGGAGGTCGATTCTCAAAATGAGGGATCAGGGATAATCAAACACCCCAATACCATTTCCAGTGGAAAGTATTTATCGCTCTTTAGGCATTAAGAGAATTATGAAGGTTTTAACTATTTAGGCTTTAAGTAAACCATCGCATGTTTTGATTTCCATTTTCATGTAATCAACATATTTTGGGACTTTTTACCCTGCATCGTATTACTTACTATTTCCCGAAGTCATGCAAGGTAGTTTTAGAAAACCTCAATAAAATTTAGAGTCATGTTTATTTTTATAAATACTGGATCATACAAAAATTTATTATTATAGATACAGATTTCAGGGTATTTGGGTTTTGCAACTGTTATTTTTTCTTTTGCCAAAGGAGACTCAATCTTTTTCGGTAATTTTGTTTTCATTTAAGGGGTCTGAGGAGTCTTACTTTTTCACTGAAGGTGCAATTTAGCATCATGTCACATTTAATTTTATTTCTCATTCCCTATAAAACATAAATAAATGAAATTTTTGCCACTGAAAGCTTAATATATGTTCTATGTAGCATAATTATTTCAATGTTCTACAACTGATATTTTAATTAATTTTTAAGTTGATGAAAATTTTTAAATTGTGTTTTGGCTTGCATCTATTGTGTGCAAGACTGTAGCAAAACTATTGGTTCTATAGTCTAAGCAATTAAAAACCTAATTTTTTAAAATTTAAAGTAAAATCACAAAATTTGAAAAAATCTATTTTTTTATTGAAAAAATGTTAATTTTTAATAATTAATGCAATTAAAAATACTAAATTTGAAGTATACATTATTCCTTGCATCAAAATGAATGTATTTACCTAGTTTTATAGAAATTGCTTTATCAGTTTCTGAGAAATGTTGCGGCAAAGCATAAAATCTTAGAAACTGAGAAAATTGCATTTAAAGATTAAATTGTAACAAAATTTTAAAATTTTATGAATATAATATAATTGAAGTATAAAAATACTTCTACGCTATGAAAGCCATTACTCGTGTTCTAATAATCCAAACAGAAAATTCCTGAGTTCTAAAAACTTAATTTGAACTTAAAAAAAATGTACGACTTGTATGTCGAAAAGTGTGAAGAGAACAATGCAACATATCTCAGCGAGCAAATATATAGGATAATTTTTTAGAATAATTTAAGTTTTCATCATCCACATAAAGATACGTGTCAAAAATGCAATTTGCTAAATATGAAAATTAAAGCTACTTTGAAGGACTTTAATTTCCACTCGTTTTTATTTTTTATAATATGTTACTTTTGAAAGTGGTATAAGTCCATTTGGAGCTAAAAAAATCAATCGTTTATTTTTTAAAAATAATTTTAATAATTATTATTTTATAGTTAAATTTAAAAGGTGTATAGTGTTAAAAACATCACTCAAATTGATTAACGTTTGCCAATATTTTTAAATTCATTGAAATGCAAACCTTTAAATATCTCGATACATGAAAAAATGGACTTATACCACTTTAAAAAATAACAGCTCATATGTTAAAGCCATTTCAGTTTAGACATATTTTTAATTTTCTAGATCAAATAGGTTCAATTGGCAAGGTCGGCCCTGGCCTTTCAAGTGTGCTACCCTAACGACCTCTTCTAATGAAAATTCACAATTAACTTTATCAACACTATAAAATTTTCCCATTTTCCGCAATTTGAATTAGGAAAATTTTCGTGTAACTTTTAATTTCCTCCTCTTTAAAATATTTTCTCATAACTTGGTTTTTGTTAGCCATATTTTTGGTCAGTTTAAAAGTTAATAAAAATGGGAAAGATGTTTTGCTTGGCTGCAAATTTATACCTTGGAAAATAAGACTTCAGAAATCAGCATTTAAACATTTCAGATTATACAGCACATCACGACAATTAATATTCCAAAAGGTATAATAGTTCCAATATGTAATATAGTGTTTAAAATTACCTTTCAATTGTAATTGCAGATGCATATTTCTCCCCATCTGTTTCTTGTAAACACTGCCTTTTCTTAGTGTAAACCATTGCCCATCGACAGAAAAACACCTGTTTGACTCTTCCTTGGGGCAAATGCCGATATTTGGCGAAAAGTGGGGGATGTTTGGTGACAATCTCTTCCTCTCTCGTTGACCTTCGCTTTAACGTTCACCCCTTATCAAAAAAGAACTCTCCCTAAGTGACCAGTTTCTCGGGGATCTTTTCTCCAGAGGTAACCAGTAGGAACAGCAAAAACTGAGATAATTTTTTGAAGAGCATTTATAATGATCTCTCTGATCATTGATCCTAAGAAAAAAATTCCAGATGTGACTTTACTGATAGAATGGGAAATTGTTTTTGATGAATTATTGAAACAATAACCTTTTGACTCCTCTTAATGTGATTGGAAGTTATGTCATGTTGGTTGATAGAAATGAACAGATATATTTTTTTTCTACTTCCAGAAATTAAATCAATAAAATAGAAGGGTCTGAAAATAATGTAAAATAAATTTTCTTGCAGTTTATCAGAAAATCACTTTGTGATTACTTTATATTTTAAATAATACTTGTAAAATTTGCATATACTAGGTATTCTTTTTGTTGCTTGTTCAACAAAAATGTATACATTGAGAATATAATTGAGATAAAATTATATGGCCAATCCTTTAAAAAAGTTTATTTGGCATGCATGAAATAAAAGTTTTTATGCAAATTTTGTAGAACTAAAAATTTTTCACATCTAAATGCAATTATGCCATTTTGTTTAGTATGAAGAACATGATATGGTTGCCAAGCTGTGGCGATATGGCACCATTATTATTATTGCAAATTTCATGACATGTTTATCATTTGAGTATTTAGTGACACATTACCAGATGATTTATCCTTACAAATTAGAAGAAACTTGCCATGTGAAGCAATTTTAAATGTGGCACTTCAAGTTAAATTTTGTGTAGGGTTCATTCAGAAGTGGTTGGATTTATTTATTTTTTTTTATTGTATTGTGTCTTATAGAGAGTAGCATGTGCAAAATGAGTGATGCGATTGATTTAAGTTTGTTGTGTAAGATGGATTTCATGGGAAACAGGTATGTGATAGATTTTTGTATGGAGAATCTATTAATATAGAGTGGTTTGGAACATAAGAGATGTAATAGAAATATATAGTTCAGCGAATCAAAGGATATTTTGGATGAGTCTTAATGGCATATATCTGTGTAAAACTTAAAAAGGTATGTTTCTATTTCATGTGTTGTATTTTAATGATTGCTATCACCAGCAGATTCATGGCATAGCCAGAGGTAGACGGATCCATGTGATGTAACAGTTAGGGCCGTTGTGTAGCAGAGGCGGGTATGTAAGCAAAGCAAACATTCCATTTACACCTAGAGGTTTATACAGCCAGCAGTAAGTTTATTTGACTAGCTTATTGCAATGATTACACCTAGAATTGATCATTGTGTGCTTGCATTTGATCTTGATTGAAGTGATGCATGCCTGCAATACTTCAATTTTCCGCAAGTGAAAAGGAAAAACCTTGAGGGTAACTGTGAAAATAAACAATGCTCTTTGCAACAAACCCTTAAATAAACCAAGCTGTTGGTACAAAAAATGGCTCAGTGAGAAACCATATCATGTTGTTCATATTTACCTTTTTTTGAATTTGAATTTAAAAATTATGTTTTCTCTTCAATTTCATACTTTTTCTTTCCCTCCCTTATTTTGCCTCTCAGACATTAACAAAGAAATAATATTTTCATATCAAGGGCCTGTTAGATGTACAAAGAGAATATATTCAATAATTTTTCTACAAATTTGTTTATGTAGGTGTACAATTATGAATACCATTCGATTTGCTTGTTTGGAACATTTTTCTAGATCGTTAAGAGGAAAATAGTATACATTACTTCAATATTTTTTTATATTATTAATTTTATCTGCTGAGTGATACAGCTAATTTCATGAGATTTTGTATTAAAAACTGTTATGCTTGGGCTATATACTTTCAGATCAATAGCACAGTCTGTTTACTAACATCTTCATTTAAGAAGCTGTTAGAAAATTTTAACTATATGATAAAGTTTGTTTGATATATAACTTTATATTAATTATTGTTATAAGATTGATCTTCTATATCTCATTAAATCTCTGAGGACACTCTAAAATGAGATTAAAAAAAAAAAAAAAAAAAGGGAAGATGGAAAAAAAAAACCTTAAAAAAATGCAATACTGGAGTATTAAATTATATGTGAAGATTCAAAACAGTACAGAAATAAAACAAAACTTATATTTTCAGGATACTTAAAGAATAAATGTTATAGAATACCTTAAATGTGAACTAAGAGGTTTTTATGTAAACACTTTAATATTGTTAAAAATTACTGAGAACAGTATGGCATAGGAAACAAATCAACAAAAAATTTGGTATATTAATGCATTTTGTTTTGCTGAAATTATGATTTTTAAAAGCGTTTACAAGTAAATTGTTATGAGGAAAATGTGTGATAGTTTACCGATAATTATCAGTATGAGTATACATGTATATGAGGTAATGTTCTGATTAACAAAGGGAAGAAACTCATTTTAAGTATCAGAATTGCTAAAAACAGATGATAATTCCTGATTGTGTAGTATTTTTCTCTGATTTCATATCTGATATCTGTTTTCAGTACAAGCTCTGTGAAGAAAATCAGGGTTTCTTATTTTTCTCTCTCTCTCTATTTTTATCTCTATCTATCTATCTATCTATCTATATATATATATATATACATATACATATAGGGGATACCGGGGCTAGTTGGCATAGATTTTGGTTTTTGATTTTTCTATTTTTTTGTGGAATACTTGGAGAGATTCCGGTGAATGTGGCAGATAGCTTAACTTTTTGATTAGAAAATCATGTTGGACCTATTAATTAAATTCGTGTTTAGGTAACCCCAAAAACACTTTTCATAAAAGCTTAACTATGCCAACTAACCCTGGGTGTGGGGTTAGTTGGCATACCCCTAGGTGAGTTGATATAACGTGATATAGTTAGGGATACTTAGGCAAAACACAGCAATTTTCGAGGAAAAGCATTTTATTTCATCAAAACTTGGGGTAACATGGCTTTTTCTTCTTATTGTCTCTTTCAGCCGCAGTTCTTTTCTTTGATAGGAGTGTCTGTTAAAATAGCAGTAAACCTTCTTTTTCGGCCACGGTTGGATTGATGTCATGCCCTGGCTTTGGGGAAAGGGCGAATTTCCTCTGGAGTGATGTGTCGTGAAGATGATGGAGAAGTCACCAATACCGGTGTTCCTGGAAGGTCATTTGTCGTAAGAATGGGTTCAGTGGTGTCCCTTATTCATCGGCAGTTTGTATATCCTCTGGAGCAGGGCAGTGACGGAAGATGGCCAAAATCTGAATCTTTAAATATGTCTGGATTGAATGGACAGATCCCTTTCACTTGAAATCCAGATGTAATGTTGGATGAAGTCATAGCTGATTGAAAGGCTGTTTTCCCAATTGCTAGGATATCGTAGATAGTTAAAGTTTTGCCTGGATGACTGGTCATCCAAGTGTCACAAGCCATATTGACATATTTTTTAAGGGGTCCAAATACAGATAGTTCTGTCAAATGATTGCAGTTTATCGCTGCAGTATGGAGGAAACGATAGGACAGTAACCCCATTGTTTTTTTTTTAAACAAATCGTGGGCCTCAACGAATGTCAAATGCGAGTCACAATTATCGAGGTGAAGTAGCACAGGTCACGCTTGTGACCATCTGGTAAAGTGGATAAAATGTTGGGCAAACATCATAAAATTGCGATCGACCCTCCAACCTGACTTGTTGGCATCGCCTTTGGAGCCCTCTTATCCAGATCGCATGAAATGCTCATTGAACTTGGCTCGTGGAAAAATGAAGGAATAGCACTTCCTCCCGTCAAGATGCAAATATCCAAAGTAACAAGGGTACCTCGTTCAGCAGAGGTGATCTGTCCAATTTACTTAAACCCTTTCCATGCTATCACCTTGTCTGGCTTTTGAAAGGTTGTAATCCCAGTCTCGAACATGTTGTAGATGTCCTGTGGCTTAAATCCATGCCTGTTCAGTACTGTTTGGAGTAAAGTGAGAAAATTTCCGACGTTAGTCCTGTTGAAATTGGTGGCTTGAGCTAGGCTAATGGTCTCATGTGTTCAAAGAGATAAGGATTTGTTTCTGTTCATAAAATAAGAAAGCCAATCAGGTCTGGCCATTATGTTGAGCCAGGCTTTTGTACTCAACATTGTTAGCATGAACGGCCTTGATCTCTCTCTGAATTGGTTGACTTGCTTGGTCTGTTTTTCTCTTGTACTTCCTCATAGCTAAACACAATAAGTGGTTATTAATCTCTCAGAACCTTATTTATAAACTTTTTCAGGGAAATTGATGTCGATATTGTGAAACATTTAGAATATATAAAAAATAATTTTAAATCAATATAGCTTTATTTCACTTAACAGTTTATTTTTTGCTTAAACTAGTTAAAATCTTTCGATCATCCTCAGTATAATGCAACTAAACGTATTTTCAACAC
This sequence comes from Dolomedes plantarius, assembly GCA_907164885.2. Classification (NCBI taxonomy): domain Eukaryota; kingdom Metazoa; phylum Arthropoda; class Arachnida; order Araneae; family Dolomedidae; genus Dolomedes; species Dolomedes plantarius. The sequence goes on from OU015491.1 coordinate 109,926,975, forward strand.
ATGATATCTTATCACTTTGTTTCTCTCTATTCTAAAAAAAAGTAACTGCCGCAGCCGCCGCCGCTGTCAAAAGCTTGTCATGCTATCTCCTCCGAAACCGCTGGGGGTATGGGGTCGAGACCAATACCAATCGATGCAGAACAATGTGGGGAAGAAAGTAAGACATGTCTCATATTCGTCGGACTTTAAGTTTTTTTTATTTTATTTTATGTTTTGTGGGAAAATATTGACTTTTTCATGTTCAGATTACGATAACTCGCCAAAAAAGGATCGTAGATTTTTTTTTTTTTTACAATCTAAGACTACAGACATTCCTCCTTCAAACAAGACCTCATTTGTTTAAAAATAATTTAAAACAGACTGATATTTTTATTAAAATTGAAAACCCACTTTTTGGAAAAATTATGCGTTTCGAGATATATAAATTCGATGCTCTCAGACTTATTATATTACAAAGAAAATAGTTATATCAACTGGAAGATGAAAGCTTTCTCATTCATATAAACTTCATTTCAAGTCTCTATCTTAAAATTTCGATTTTTAATTGAATTTTAAAGAAATACTTCAAAAAAATCTTCTCATTCGCTTCCTTTGCAGAAGGACATGAAAGAAGATCGAATTTTTCACCCATAGGCGAGCTTCATCCATTTCGCCGGGAGGGGGGGGGAAGCTTCAACTGTAAACAAATGAATGACTCAATCGCTGTAAACAACTATTGAGTCATTCATTCACTTGATTCACCAGAGGAGCGAGCGTAGCGAGCCTAGGGGTGAAGCCCCTAGTTTAATTAAATTTTCTTTTATATATCTCATTCTAATTGTATCTTCGTTTTAAATTAAATAAATTAACTTCTTAAAAGAGAAAAAAATAGAAAGCTCTGAAAAAATAAAAATGAAAATGTATAGTAAAATTAAGATACAATTAGAATGAGATATATAAAAAAAAATTTAATTAAAAGCCAAATGATAAGATATGTGATGAAAATACTTTTAGTTACGTTTTACTGAGGATGATCGAAAGATTGAAACTAGTTTAAACAAAAAATAAACTATTGTAAGTGAAATAAAACTATATTGATTTAAAACTTATTTATAAGTCATATTTAAACATTATTTTAAAACTTCTATTTATTCATTTTTTTACAGAAATTGTTTCTTTTTTAATGAACATTAATGGAGGGGTTAGTTGGCATAGGTGTGGGGCAAATTGCCATAACTATGTCAACTGACCCCATACCTAACTATACCAACTAGCCCCACAGGGATATCCAAAACAAGATGGAAACTAAACAATCCCAAACATCAGAAGCAAAAGATTATGATGCATGCATGCCACCATAATTAACCACTCTTTTGAAAACCGCCATCAGCAGCCAGGCCCGCTATCAGGGTGGGGCAGGGGGGACAAAATCCCCGGGCTTCCGGGGGGCCCAATTAAAATTAAGAGTTGACTAAAAAAAATGTATACAATGTTCAAATATTGAATGGGGAGGGGATTCGCTGTATTATTTTGCCCCGGGCCCTGGCTCAATTGACGGCAGCCCTGTCAGCAGCCCCTCAATTTGAACTACAGGTTTGCCAGACCAAAAAAGTTACAATAAAAAAAATTTACTCATGAGTCAGAAAAACTATGAAACACGGGTCCTTCCTTCGTGACACTTCCAAGCAGACTGAAGTTACGGTAGATAGTGCACCTTTTCATACACTCCCCACTAGCAAGATGACAGTGCTCTAGCTCCACAGTGGCAGGAAATAGAAGCAGTGTGCCAACTAGCCCCTTATTCAACTAACCCCAGTCTCCCGTATTTATATAAATATATAAAAACAGCGGAACCTCGACTAATTGTTCCCTGAATAATCATAATTTTTCAGACCATAAGATGCACTGGACGATAAGATGCACCTCAAATTTATGGGAGGATTTTTAGTAAAGAATATTTTGAGTTTTATTTGGTATATAAAGATATGTTCACTTTCTTACTTAATAAAGATAAAAAATATATAATAAAAATATATGTAATAAATATAATAAATAATATATGTAAAATAAATATGTATATTATGTATAATAAATATAATAAATATATATCATATATAATAAAATATTAATTTTATTTTAATGTTACCTTTGGACCATAAGACGCACTCCAGTTTTAAGTCGATTTTTTTTTAATGTAAAAAGGTGCATTTTATAGTCCAAAAAATATGGTATACTTCATCTAGTACTGATGATAATATTTCTTTATTATGTTCCTGTATTTATTGTTCAGTGCAATAGGTCCCTTTAAAAATGATAGATCGAGGTTCTACTGTATACATATATTTATTTATTTGTCTTATTTAAAATGTTTTTGTTGTAAATTGTAAAATTTTGTTATATTTGTATAATTCCTCTTTCTCTTATTTAGTCAGTTATAAACTAAGAGGGTAAAACATATTAAAGAAGTAAATGAACAGGAACAATAAAAGCTACATTCAATATTGACAAGTAGAAAGTGTATCAAATTCAAGCAGTTTTCAAAGCTAATAGATCAGATTTTAAATTCTATATTGGCTTTTGTGAAATGTGTTGTGTGCATTTAAATTGAATAAAACAGTTGATAAAATCATAGCTTATATATTTTCTGATCCTTTTATAAATTAATATGAAATTTATTGATTTCATTCCTATTGGCTCTGTTTATAGCAGTTTTAATATTGATTTATATTCTAGGTTGCCAATACTGTAAAGCAATTCAATATTGATACCAGTAATTTATGCCAATTTCTGCCTCAAGAGAAGGTTTCGGAATTCTCTAGAATGGATAAAAAACAAAGATTAGAAAATATGTTACAAGCAGTATGTATATTTTTTCTATAATTACTTGGCTTTTATTAATGTACTTAATTCTGTGTTCTCTCTATATAATTTATCATTAAATTTTGTGTTACATGATAGTTTAAGGATATTACTAGAGGAGTTACTTTATATTGTTAAAGGGGATTATTGCCCATAATTATGTACATTGAAAAATTGATATTATGTATAAGTAATCAATGCTTTTGGCAGAAAAATGATATGATTATCGAAAATGCTAAAAAATTCTGTTTTTTCAGTCCAAGCTATTGACAGTGTCTAATGTTTTTACTGTTATTATTTGATGTAAAATTCTAAATTTTTTTTGAAAAAATGCACACACACAAAATGGTAATTGGTTTCATACTAAATTTCATGCATCAAATATCCTATTTTTATTTTGAATGCAAGGAAAAATTTGTGTAATTTGCTATGATTTTATAAGTAGTAATTTACCTTTTGTTATAGAAATGAATAAATATGACAAAGCATACATTAGACAACTGTCCAATGATGCAAGAAATACATGTTTTGTTGAATTTAGTAGCTTTTCTTATAAGGTTTTGCTTTATGTAATTTTTCATCTGATGCGACTGTTGTTTTGCGGCTTTTTAAAGTTTTATAAGTGTTTAAAATTTTTCAATTAAAAGCTTTTTAGTGCAACATACCCCTAATTTTAATTTCATAGTACCCCTAGTTTTAATTTCATATTATGATATTTCTACAGTACACTACCAAATTTCTCTTTCTTGTGTAAGTTGATAGTTATTTATTAATCCTTTTAGATTGGAGAACCACATTTGTTTGAATTATTTAATGAGCTAAAGAATTTACATGCAGAATGCGATGAAGTTCAACTTAATATTAAAAGATTTCAAGCAAAAAAAAGTTCTGCTGAGGAAGAGAATGAGAGGATTAGTGATGAAGTACAGAAGCAAGAAAGCAGAGTTCGGCTTAAAAAAGAATTAGATGAGTTGTTCAAGCAACAAAAGATTTCGGTACGTATTGATTTTCTGTACATACTTCCTAGATTTTAATTTCTCATATAATGAAAATTTAGGGAGAATAAATATATTTTTGCTAGATAAAATTTCTTTCATGTATTTTTTAAAAATGTTTGAGATAAATACAAATTCCCCATTATTCATAAATAAATAAATATGTAATTTTGTTATTTATTGCTTTGTTTTCTGGTTTATAATTTGTATTAAATTTAAATGAAACTGTGTTGAAGCTTTGTTCTCTGATACTATAAAGCTGCAGCAGTTCTCAACCTTTTTATACAGGGAAAGGCAGAATGGAATCGCATTTATGAAAGTCACTGGTAATGGAGTGGTGGGGTAGGGTGATGTGAGGGGTGGCAGAAATTTGGGTGGATTTCCAATTGTCAATAGACACCATGAGGTAGTCTGGTGAACATTGTGGTTTTCATTTTTTTGTGGTTTGTATTTTTAGTTAATTTTGTTGGAGGTTTTGGTGTGTTTATCTCTTTTGTTTGTTTATTTGACAGTGAAATAGTTGTGAAATGCACCTGTTTGTGCACTTGACTGCAAGGCTTAAATTTGTTCGTGAAAGGCTATATACCAGGCTATGTGGTGTAAAATGTTTGTGTCATAAATCATTTAATAACTTTCATGATATAATAGTGATAAATTTAAGGTTCGTTAAAGAATTTCTGACATTATCATAATATGTATAATATATAATCTATAAAACTTACACATTATATGATGCTAAAATCAGCATTCATGATCGCCATGGTGTTACCGATAAATAAAACTAGAAACCAAATACTTTACTAATACAAATTTATTATCTCTTACCTATGCTTCTGGAACTGTGTCTACAGTAGTGTAGGGATGCGACATCGATGTCGATGTTTTCAAAACATCGATTTATTAAAGCCGATGTTTTTTTAACATCGATGTTTTGTGCTCGATGTTTTACGTTGTCTCGATGTTTATTTTAATGAAAAAGTACCGTAATTAAAAAAATTTACCACGTAGCGTAATTTTCACACTCAGTAAATGTAAGTCTGAATTCTGAAAAGGACGAATACAAAAGGGGAAATGATTCCTTAGCAAACAGACAAATGGCAATTAACAACCAATGAACCAATCAGAGCGCTTGGAATGTTCCTGACACTCTAGAACCTTCCATGGGGTTTTATTTTACAAATAGTATATACACGAGTGCATCCATTTAAGCCTTTGTTTTGTGCTGGTTTTATATAAGTTGACGTTAATATTATTAGTAAGATGCCTCCCAAAAGTACCGTTTGGAAATATTTTTACAAAACCTCTGACAAATTGGCGAAATGCAATATTTGCCTTAAGTCCCTCAAAACTTCTGGCAATACCACGAATTTATGTGGACATTTGAAGGCAAAACATGGCGGTATTTACAACAAGAATTTTGAGTCATTAGTGTAGCCCAAAGCAATCAAGTTTTTGTCATTTGTGTCTGCCCAATCAGAGAGTAAAATTAAATCACCCCCTCCCCTCACGACTAATGGAAGTAACATTAATGTTAGAGATCACTAAACCAGTTTTAAAACATGGATGTTCTAAAACATGAATGTTTAAAAACATCGATGGTTTTTGGGCGATGTTTTAATATTGAATATCGATGTTTCAAAACATAGATGTTTTGTTATCGATGTCGCATCACTACAGTAGTGCTCAGGCATGAAGAGCATAGGGACATAGTCCCTTTTCACACATTCCAACTAGACAGTCATCAGTGGTTCTGGTGTTTTTCAAAAACACTTTTTGCTGGCTGTGCGAAGTGCTGGGAACGCCCTCTCGTGGTCTATACGATATATTGTTTATTTATTAGGGGATGGTTCCGTTACATTATATACATACACTGGTATACATACGTGCATTATATACATAAAACTCAGAAATTTATTTTAAAGATTTATGATATTCATCAAAATGACTTCTACTGCACAGTTCTGGAAAGTCTTCACAACCAGAACACATTAGCCGAGTATCTTTCCTAACATGTTTAGTTATACAAATATGGCATTGCTTTCGGGGATGTTTCTTTTGACCTGTGCTTGGGATCTGAACAATCTTGTAGTAGAATCAAAGTCATTACTACTCACCTTTGACCAGTACCATGTTATATCAGTTGCATATCACCGACCAATCTGGTTCAAATATGCACTCATTTCTGTGTAGTGAATGATGTACAGGGTGTATGTCCTGGTCGCTGATTACTGAAATGAGTGGACGTACGCGGTGTACGTCCAGGCTCTCAAGGGGTTAATATTCTTGGCATCTCTGATGAAGAGAAAGCAGTAATATATTACATAAGTTTTTCAATGTGGCTCACTTATCTTGTTAACAAAATTTCTTGTAGGTAATTCCGAGTTGGTGTATTGGAGTTTGAAAACTAAATAATGATGTCTACAGCACTTGTAATTCATATACATCTGTTTCCTAATTCTGAAAAACAGACTATTCTATAGCCTTGTAGTGGCTTACTATGGATATTGCATGCAAAACCATCATCAAACCTACTCATTCTTTCTTCCCAATAGCCCTTTTCTAAAAAGATGCTGAAAAAAAAAGTTTCAGTACATAGTTGTCAGTCTTATTAATGGGATATGATTGATTGGTGATGTTTAGTTTTTTTTAACTCTGTTTTGAACCATCAATTCCAAGAGACACAAAATCAAATATGCTTCATAAGTATTAGATTGATGCAAACTCAATACAAATACTTATGAATTGTTCTTTAACTCAGATGGTTACTTGTTATGTGTTTCATGGCTTTTCTTGCGTGTAAGATGAATATAGATTTTCCCTCAAAAGTTCTTTGTTGCATCATTACCTTGTCGCAAATTTTCTAAATGGTGCTTTGCCTATTATCCTGTTAGTTTTACTTATGCATTTTGTCATTCACTCATTTTTATGATTCTAAATTTCATTTATCCATTTTCATTCTAAAATTGAACTATGTTTTATTTTTTATATGTTTGAACAGAATAATTAGTTTTATGACAGTTGTTAACAAAGATGGGGTTATCCTTAGTAGTTATTTTCAAAAATAGTTGATGGTTTTATGTTAATAAAAACAGTTAACCTTTTAAAACTGTTTAGGTAGTTAAGTTTACAGTAACCTTAAAGGAAATATTAATTTTCATTTATTTCTTCATTTTCATTCTAGGCTTGTACTAATTTATTTTTGATATTCTAGAAAGGAGTAATTTAATAATAATATAGCTATAGCAGCTATTATCAGCTATTTTCTAAAATAGTCGATTGTAGAATGTTAACCTTTTCCTTATGGGGTGGGATAGCATGTATCCCAAGAATATGGGCCCAAGAATGAATATATATATACAGTGATTTCCACTTATAAGAATCATGTTTGTTATTACTGTTTTTGATTCTTATAAGCGGTTGATTATTATAACCAAAATTTAGGTTTTGGGTCAGACACACACCTATATATACATATGAGATAATTTACCATAAAATACTCTTTAATTTACGTTAATTATCTTTTATTAAAATTATTCTTTATAATTTTAAAAATACAACTTAATTTCTAGACTTATAAGAAGAAACATATAATTATAGTAAGAGAAGAAAAAAAATCCAATATTTGTTTCAACATACCTGCTTAACAGTTTTAACATTTCAACTACAGGAAGGGAGCAAGTAAAAGTTTTCTATGGTAGTTTGACATAATGGAGTTTTCCGGAAGCTGTTTATACCTCTTTCAATACCAATAGTCTCAGACGAAGATTCACCTTCTAGCTTACGTTTCACGGTTTGATAATGTGCTGAATCTACTAATGTAACGTTTGCCTAAGTCATAGTGGATACTTCGCTGAAGATTTATGTGTTTCAGGGTCCAGGAAGCCGCAACCAGGGTGTGGGAGGTGGGAAAAAAGAGTCCCTGTCTTTGTTTGCCAGCGGTGAAAAGTGAAGTCGGACCTGGACGGGTAAAGATGCCCACAGGTCAAGCTAATAGGACAGTGATGTGCGAAAGCGTTTAAGGGGAAACTATTATGTTATGTCTAACAAAGAATGGATCGCATTTTACAACTGTATTCCATCCCATCTTATCACTCTTTCTTTAGAAAACATAAAGAAAGAACTTCGTGCCTTTTGAGGGTTTAAGTTGCTTTTTGGGAAAAATGAAAGGAAAGCGAAGAGTCTAAGCAGATTCTTAAAACAAGTAGATTGATTCTTTAAAGCAAAAATTTTAACATGGAAATAATACATTTGTTTTGGTTTTTGCGATATTGATTCTTATAAACGGTTGATTCTTATAACCACTGATCACTATAAGCGGTGGTCACTGTATATATATATATATATATATATATGTATATATGTGGGAATTCTACTCTTGTGTCAACACGGATGAGGTGACGCTTGAGCAAATGAGTTGCAACTCAACCGCTGGTGCTGAGAGGGCAGAGATGAATTGAACGCACGTTATTTTTACTTTTGCTGAGTGCAAACGGCACGCTGTGTTTTTACCTTTACTGAGTGCAGACTGCACGCTGTTTTATCTTCCTCATGCTGGATGAGCATTAATGTCATGCCAGATGGGTACTGATATTCTGTGTTTTTCTTATTGTGATGATCTGTGTGAACATAAGTTGTAAATGGCTTGTGTTTAATTAAATGTTAATCAAGAATACGTGTTATTGCAAGGATGAATATAGATTTTCTCTCAAAAGTTCTTTGTGGCATCCTTACCTTGTCACAAATTTTCTAATTGGTGCTTTGCCTATTATCCTGTTAGTTTTACTTATGCATTTTGTCATTTACTAATTTTTATGATTCCAAATTTCATTCTAAAATTCAACTGTTTTATTTTTCATATGTTTGAACAGAATAATTAGTTTTATGACATAGTTGTTAACAAAGATGGGTTATCCTTAGTAGTTATTTTCAAAAATAGTTGGTTTTATGTTAGTAAAAACAGTTAAGCTTTTAAAACTGTTTAGGTAGTTAAGTTTACAGTGACCTTAAAGGAAAAATTGATTTTCATTTATTTCTTCATTTTAACTCTATGCTTGCACTAATTTATTTTTGATATTCTGGAAAGGAGTAATTTATATAATAATATAGCTATAGCAGCTATTATCAACTATTTTAGAAAATAGTTGATAATAGCTGCTATAGCTATATAGATTGTAGAATGTTAACCTTTTCCTTACGGGGAAGGATAGCATGTATCCCAAGAATACGGGCCCAAGAATGAATATATACACTCTGTGGCACTAACATGGTGAGATGTGGTACTAAAAATTATGATGCATTGTAAAGATGAAGGTGGAGCCACATTTAATACTCTGCCATGGCATTACAAATGGCCATAACTTGTTATTATCGTTCATGAAGGATCAGGAGGCCGGGATCGAATCGCCGATATTTGCCGGAGAACTTTCGGCCTGGGCATCGTAATCTGGAATGGTAGAAGCATCCTTAGTTGGCAGGGACTAGACGATATCTGTTTCTGTAATTCAAACTTCGCTCCTGTGCTGGCCCTGTCACGTGACGTGAAGAGGAAAACATCTGGAACTTGGCGACCCAGCGGTCGCCAGCAGGCTCCGCCAAAGCTATAAGACAAAGGGTTATTTTGCGTGTTCTATGAGGGGAAGGGGATAAATGGAGAATCTTTTCGCCAAGCATTAGGCAACCCCTTTTAAGGGATTAACATTGGTATTTTCTGTTTCCGCTGATAAGCGATGAATGCTGATAACGTGACCAAAAGGGTGCACATTTTTTGAGAAAGAAGTGATTGTCTGGGGAACTATAGTTGGCATAATAAAAAAAAAAGTTCCAAAATGTATACATTTTAGAACTTTTTTTTAATTATGCCAAATCGTTTCCCCCTTCTTCCAGTATATTCAGTTCAAATTTGAAGTCATTCTGACCAGTGGTTCTTTTTTTGTAGCCTTTTGAAAGTGGGACTTTAATTATGGACACCCTGTGTATATATATATTTATATATATATAGGACACCTTAATGACTGTTCTCCCTAATGGGGTATGAAATTTCCCGTTCTAAAGAGGGAATTGGAAAAATGGGCCCCACATACTAAAGGTTAATAAAACTGGCCATGCTTTTTTCCCCCTTGTTTGGTAAATTGTTTACTGGAAAATTTATGCAAGTGTAATATTTAAGCTTGATTTAGCCATGTTTATAATTTAATTTTATAAAATTTTAATTTTCTCCTTTTTTTGTAGTTGTATCAAGTCATTTATGAAGAGGTGCGTCAGTTAAAAGAAAGACAACAGAGTCTAGGAAGGGAGTTATTCACCATAAAAGAAGAGCAGAAGGAAGCACTCTCTTTGGAAGATTCCATTTTGACTTCATATACACGTTACTCTCAGCAGCAGCAACAATTTGTATGTTAAAAAACTTCGGCTTATCTTTTAAAATATAACTGAACTGCCATTAAAAGGGCTTCAGGAAAGGGTCTTTCTTACTTCCCTCTCTGTAATTACTGAGTTGCAGATTTTGAATAAATATTCAAATTTTCGACTAAAAAATACCCTTATGAGGTTGAGCTTGAATAGCTGGTAAAATACAAAATTAAGGATTATGCTGGAATTACAGTTTCATTCCAGTTTTGTATGGTAATTTATTTACGATGTAAAATGCAACAAAATTTACTTTTCTAAAGTGTGCATTACAAAAATAACAATATTTTAGCTCCTGCATAAACATGTCAATAAATGTAACAATTCACAAATATAATGTAAAGTTGATGACTATATTTTACCAAAAGTTTTAAAAACCTTGATAAATTGAAAATAAAAATAAATAAAAATTATAGTTTAGTGTTTTGTATTAGTTGCATATTTTAATCTTAATATGATTTTTTTTTTTTGGTGTGTATGTGAGTGAGTGAGTGTGTGCGTGTACGTGCATGCATGCATGCGTGCGTGTGAGTGTGTGTGTGTGAGAAAGGGAGAAATAGAGAGAGAGAGCCTATTATTGAAACTATCTTTTTTTTGGGGGGGGGAAGAGAAAGAGAATACTTGTGCATATATTTTGAGTATTAACAGATTTTTAAAAATCTTTAAGTTCCTTTTAAAGGAATTTATCGTGGGAAAATTAATTTTTAAATGACTAGTATTTCAAATTTTATATCAAATTTATTTTTAAATTTTAAATTTAAGTTTTGATTTATAAGTTTGAAATTGTCGGTATCTTTTATTTTATGTATTCAACTTTGGTTGTGTTATCTGAGGATCCAGTTTCTTATATAATTCAAATTTAATTTTCAGATGTCTAAAAAAAAAGACGTGACGATTAAGATTACAACAGGATCAAATGTTCTTATGAGTTTGAAAGAGCAGGTATTTATTTTAAAACCTTATCTTTGGGACTAATTCACTTGAGACATATAATTCACTTGAGACTTAATCTTTTGTCATTTAGAAATTTTCAATTCATGTCATGCAGTTTTAAATTTAAAACTCAAATTTTGAAATCCCTTTATGTATATTCAAATGTATGACAAATTCAGTGTTATGTATGTGCCAAGGGCACTTTTTGGTTAGAGGATAGATTTGTTATGTTATTATCTATAAGTACAGTGAAACTTTTCTTTTTCAACCATTGATGGTTCTGAAAAGTGGCTGTTTTAAGGGTTGGCTGTCATAAAGAGGTTTCTTCCATAACAATGGCTGTATGGAGTCTTAATCAGTTATGAACAAAATATGGCTGTTTTGAGGGTTGGCTGTCATAAAGAGGTTTCCTGTAACAATGGCTCTATGGAGTCTTTCATCAGTTCTGAACAAAATATAGCCTTTTAGAGGGATGGCGGGCTAGAGAAGTTTCACTATATACATAGGAAGCTTAATCAGTTGTCATAGTTAAAGTGTTATCACCTCTTCTGGAAGATAAAATAGAAAATAATTATCACAAGTTGATGAAATAACTGTTAAATGAAAGGATGAAAATTGGTTTTATTTAATTGAGAAATATTTTGCATTGTTAAATACAAAAAATATACTTCTTTATGATTTATAATTTTCTGATTTATTAACCATGAAAAATGAGTTAGATGATCAGAATCTACCTAAAACTTCTGCGTGGAGTATAGAGTGAATAAATGTGTAATTGGAGATTATAAGTGATAATACAGCATTATACTGCTCTGCACTCCAAATTAGTAAATTAAAATAGCCATCTGCTTTATCAGCAACTCTAAAATATGGAATTTTAATAGTGAGATTATTGTGGGAATTTTTAATTTATGTATAGCGGTATGAATAAAACAAATAAGACATTCCAAAACTTAAAAGAGCTTCTATGAATTTCAAACAAAACATGTTTAACTTAAGTTTTGTTCATTAAGTTATTTTATTTTTGTAAATTAAATCGTTGTAAAAGAAAAATTAACTAAAAAGTATTGTTGAAATTTTATTTTCAGTTTTAACTTTTTTGGTTGTGATAGTTTACAAGTTTGGTATCAATAATTAAATAATCCTTACAACAGTGAATGAACTAAATAATTTGCACAGTTTTTAAAGATATGAATGAATATTTTGTTTTTAAAGAAAAGCATTTGTCCTTTTTTTAAAATTTCAGGTTGAAAGTACAAACATTGACTATAGAAATAGATTAGCAGAAGTGGAGGAGGAAAAAAAGAGGTAAATAGTTCTCTTAATAAAAAAACAAAGACAAAACTTTTAGTAGGTTGCTGCTTTTATTTGAAATGACAACTTTTTTTGCCCTCTTTGTTCCATGGATTTAAAAAAGTAAGAGAGGAGAGATTTTTATGTTGATAAAATACTTGTTTAAAGTTGAACTGAAAATATAATAGACTTTTTTTAATGTATGATTTCTTTTAAAATTTATTAAGAATGTATAGTTTACAACTTTTTCTAAAAACTAAGTCTGATATTTATATATATAAAACAGTTCCATAACTAGCAGACTGATTGACTGACTGACTTACATATGACACACAGACCAAACCGCTGAACCTAAAAGGCTGAAATTTTGCATGGTGATTTTTCTTATAGTGTAGGGGTGCACTAAGAAAGATTTTTGAAAAATTCTTCTTAGATTTTTTTAAATTAAATTTTTAAGCTTTTTTCTAACTTTTTTTAAGTTTGCATTTAAAATAATAATCTGAGGGTTATAAAATTTATATCACAAGAAAGATCATAAATATTCCTTTAAAATGAAATCTCTTTTGAATCTTTGCCTCCATTTTCTGATTTTTGGTGAAATTTTAAAGATTAATTTTTAGAATTTAATTTATTAAATGCTGATCACGTGGTTTCTTTTCTTTTCTTGGGATAATTTAAACTAATTTTGCATCACGTGCATAACAACAAAATAGACGAAAAAACCCTTTTTTTTTCTTGCTAATGCTGCAGACGATTGGATATCATCCAAAAAAATATTAAAATACAGTACAAGAAATGTTCCTCAAACTGTACTATATTAACTGTACTATTCTTTTAGTATGGTCTATTAGATTTAATTTCAATATTTTCTTCTACATTATTTTGTCTATAAAAATATCTCATGATTTGTTTATAAATATATATATATATATTTTTGGCATTAATTGCATACATTTACCGTTATATTTAATTTTAATGTGTTGTGTCTATATTTTCTCAGTATACTTTAAAACATTTACCATTGAAGGAATTAAAGAAAAAAGTTTAAGAAATAATTAATTTTACTTGTAGCTTAACTTATGGACTATAGAATTAGATTTAGTTAGAGTATCTTAAGGATTAAGTTATATTGAGGCGTTTTGTGAAAACCTCAAATAATTAAGAATTTCATTTTATCCACAATAACCAGGTTCTGAGGGTGTTGTGAGTGTCATAAAAGAAACTGTGATTAAACCTAAAAGAAAAATAAAAAAAATAAAAATATCTAAAATTTACACTTTTAAAAAGGAATGAATGACAAGACTGAAGCTTAGGGGTAATAATTCAAATTTTATTTAAACATTAACTTCCTATTGTTTACGACTTAATCACAAAACAAAAACTAAAAGAACTTAACTTGCCAAAATGGCACAATTCCTCGATGACACAGTATTAAAAAATATATATTCATATTAAATACAAAACATGATAAAATAAAGTTAAAAAATTGGTGGCTGGTGAAAAATTATAAAAAATAATTACTTAAGTTAAACTATAATAAAAAAGAAAATCAGTTAAAAATCATATTACCGAATAATGACTGCAGTCTAAAAAGAATCAAAATTAAGCAGAGAAATTTGAAAGAAAGGCAATAGCTGGAACTAATAGCTAGAATTAGCTGGCACTTGCTGGAATTAGCTGGCACTTGAACTCTTCATGACCCCCGACTCGATCTCAGGCATCTTTTTCTCGGCTGCTGCATCTCTGGACTAGTCAGAAGTCAAAACGTTCACTCCGGCAGCGTCTCTACAAATCTCCCTACAAACTTTTCTCTCGTATCAATTTCGGGAGCCACCTTGCTTCCCCAGCCTTGCACATCGAAAATAGTTCTTCAGCAATCCTTTGGCCTTGAGTTTTGCTGAGTTTCTAGATGTATCTTTATGCGATGATGTAGTAAACAACATTCCCCCTTTTGCGGAATTTCTTGGTGGGCTCTTGTTAACGTGGAGGCCTCGGATTGTGAGAAACATTAAAATTCTGATGTCCTGGTATCTTCGCTTCTTAATCCTTGGGTTCATGGGAGTGTTCAAAACAAAATGGCACAGCTGGACGTATTGTATTACCGAGAGATAGAATATAGAGGGTTGGTAAAGAAGGTACTCAAAAATACTTTTGAGTATTTAATTTTATATTATTTGAAACAAAGGTTCACCAGCCAAAAAACAAAAATTTACCAGTCACTTATATCATAATAACTATTAGAATTTTATATTTTTATACCACACTTATCTATAATTTGCCAAAACATGTTATGTTGGAAATGTACTTTTAAAAACTTTAAATGTCAGCACTACAAATGTACTCCATAGCGAAGCATGGATATTCAGCTAGTCTATCTATATAATACTAAATACTACATAGAAAAATGGCACATATTGACGCCATATTTGTAACTATATGATACCATTTTTTTTTTTTAACCATAGTGAGTTTAAACACAACAAAGCAAATTTTGTTAATATTGGGCCACATGCTACTGAGTTGTAGTGTTTAAACTTGTGTTTCATCAATTCAGTCTTGATGTAAAATGGACAGGTTCATTTCTATTCCATATTAGCTATCTGTTTGCCAAAAGGAGCTTTTGATCATGAAAAATGGTACTAGCTGTAATGTGGCTGTTAAACAACGAAAAAAAAAAAAGGAAAATGTTTGAATATTTTGAAATTAACCAAAAATTTTACCTGCAAAAACATTCTTTTCTGAACCCAAAGTTACTCCTGAATATAATGAGGAATACTCTGTTCTTATTTTTGAAGTATGAATAACGCAAACAGATTAAAATATTTAATTGTCTACTTTTTTCAATGGTGTTTTGACGTTATCTTGAGTGCTTCCTAACTTAAGAACACATTTTATTTATTTTATTTTTTATTCTAAGCAGTAGTTACATCCATACTTTGAGTTACATCCATTCACCTATGAAGGTCAAGTTACCCAGATGATCATGGTTACAATGTATTTGTAACCATGATCAATTATTTAAGCATGTAATATGCTTAAATTTTCTCTCTCTTTTAACATATTAAAATTATTTTTTTTACACTAAAAAAAAATCATATGTATTTAAAGATAACTGTTTGATACTATAAAATGCCCCATAGACTTAATTATTTAATCCTGCCTTTTCAGGTATAAATTAATTTTTTTTTATCATAATGTTTAGTTACTACATTATTTATTGAATGTATTACCCAATTATTTTTCCATTAATTAGTGGCTTTCTTAAGATACAATTTCTATTGCTCTACTATTCTCACAAGTCCTCAGTTTTCAAATTTTGAAAGAATATTACTAAGAGTACGTTTGATTTTTCTTGAAAATTAGAATATGTTAATAACTTCTGTTCAAGTGAATAACAATATAATTTCTTTCCTTCTGACAAGTCATTCTGTTTTTATATTCTCCATATTTGATTTTAATTTATTTTTTGAGGAACAACATTATTTTTATGTGTTATAATTTTATCTGAGAAAACAATTAGATTAATTAAAGTAAAAATCCTTCAAAATTATTCCACTTTATTTTACTGTTTTAATCATTACATTTGGATAGTCATCCTTCATTTTGATGAGAAATTTAAATGGTGAACATATGTCATTATGACTTACCTCATTTCATACGTTATATAATATATAATTATGACCATCCTGTTAATTATATTGTGTATTTTAAGTTGTTTTCTCCTGTAAGTAATTAGTTTAGGAAATCCTTCTGATTGTGATGATGTACTTTCAAACATCGTTTCAAAACGGGATTAGAACTGAAAATGTAAATTCGTTTTATTAATTTATTTTTTAAATCAGACTTCCCTTTAAAATTATTCTCTCATTTAACTTTTTCCATTTAAAATAATTATAAAATAAGTTGTGCAATTTTATATCTTTCTTCATAAATTTTATATTTCACGTTTCATGTATTTTTAAAAGAAAAAAAATAAAAAATTTTCATGATAATTTTTTGTTATAATTTACTGAAAATATCAAATAATTTTTTCAGGTTGCAAAATCTAAATAAACAAATAGAAGGGTTACAGCAACTTCTGAGTGAAGAAAGAAAAAATTTTCGGATTTGTGAAGTAAGATCAGTGTCTGTTTATAAATTAATCTCTGTGTAGTGCATAAAAAAGTGTCATCTTTCAAAAGAAATTATTTAATAGTATTATATTTGCTTAGTTGATAAACTACAATTTTTTTTTAAATTTTAGTTATTCTTAATTTATAATAGAATTGGGTCAGAACAGTAATTCCTAAATATTTTGGTAAATTTAAATGTCAATAAATAGAAAACTTTAATGTGATATAGCTGTAAATTACTACTATAAATTGAGATTGACATTGCATAATTAAATTCTAATCTGCAAGTCTTGTGGGAATATTTGAAAAATTTTGCATGCTTGTGTATATTCATATTATCTATATCTATCTATCTATCTATCTACATGTATATACATCTATATATACCTATATATAATGTACTCGTATAATTTTAGTACAGTAAAACCTCGTTTATCCGGCCATTGTTGATCCTGATCTCACGATAATCCGGATCAGATTTGTAGACATTTTTATTTACAGTTCACATTAGATAATAATTTTTAACTATGATAGCAAGAGTGTAACTACATGTACGCCAAATATTCGCATTTTAGTTTGATTCAATGTACAGTTCCTGCATAGCTTGTACAATAAATTATGGTAATAAAATGCTTTTTGTTGAGTTTAAGAAACCTTTACTAGACTTACCAATTCTTTGTTAAGAAATAATGTGAAAAGTTATTTTTATATTTTTTAATGTCTTGTAAACAGTACTATGTAATTTTGTTACAAAATGTAGTTTTTTGTTATAATAAATGGTAAGTCTGCTGAGTTTAGGATTTTGTTTTGCTTATTACCCATATTATCCAGATTGTCTATGGTCCCAGTTAGTCCGGATAAACGAGGTTTAACTGTATATAAATATCCAAGTATATATGCATTTTAGTATATCAATTTATTTAAGTTAGAAAAAGTATTTAATTTTTTTGTTAACCTTTTGGTAATTAGGTTTGTAGTGGAAATTAAAAAAACATTCTTGGTTGGGGCTTAAAATTATTTTGTTTTCAAGACTTGTGAAGTTGATAGCAATTATATTTTTAAATGCTCATCCCTTTAAATTAAAGTTAGATTCTCTCCTCGTCTTGATAACAAAATGCTTACTTTTAAATCTCCTTTTTGAAATTTACTTTGCAATTTTCTTTTTGAGCAATGAGTTTAAGTAGAGCATAATTAACAGGAATTAAATATTTTTCTCACTTGCTACTGACCTACTATCCTATTATGGGGGATATGCTACAGCTTAGGTAAAAATTTTGTCGTTAGTTTATGGTGGTTATGTTTGTTTAGAAAAAAATTTTAATTGAGTCATAAAATACAAGGTGATTCATAAGTAAGTATACAATTTCCAGATGCTGTAAAACAGGAACACATTAAGGCACATTCCCCAAATGTGAGCCATAAGGTAGGTGTACTCATAAAGTTTTTCTCCTGCTACCAAGGGAAGAGACGTGGGTGATAGCTATGTCACATGACGTGTCACGAGAACAGTCAGTAGAAATGACTACTTCTGCGGTGGAGACGGTGTTTTGTGTTCTTGAATTGAGCAAAACGCATTCTGCCACCGTTGTGCAACATTTTCGAACATGATTTGGAAAAGAACCTTCGACCAGAAAATCCATTTATAATTGGTTTAAAAAATTTGAAACTACAGGCTGTTTGTACAAAGTTCCGAAGTCAGGATTACCAAGTATATCAGCAGATGTCATTGATAAAGTTTGCAAGGCTGTGCAATGAAATACGGGGAAATCCACGTGGAGGGTGAGCCGTGAAGAGCAGATTTCACAGCCTACTGTCTGAAGAATTGTGAGAAAGAAGCTGCAATTGATTCCATACAGATTGCAGGTATTGCAAAATCTCACAGCTTGATAACAGAAAGCTATTTGAATTGTGTCGAAATGCAGCACCGTTTGGAAAATAACGATGTTGCCGATTAACTTGTTTTCACTGATGAAGCTACATTTCATGTGAGTGGTAAGGTAAACAAGCAAAATGTTCATTTTGGGGGAACTGAGAATCCCAGATCTACAGTTCAACACTTGCGAGATTTACCAAAGGTAAACATGTTCTATGCTATGTCCAAAAAGAAAGTGTACGGCCCTTTCATTTTCTGTCATGGAAGCTCTTTTCTGGATATGTTAAGCATTTGGTTGATGCTACAGTTGCAGGATGATAGTGACAACTTTATTCTTCAATTGGATAGTGTACCACCACACTGGTCAGGTGATGTGTGAAATTGCCTTGATCAACATCTTCCTGACCAATGGATAGGATGAAGCGCCGACTGTAACATGCCACTGACCTAATGGCCACCCAGAAGCCGTGACTTAACACTATGTGACTTTTTTTTGGGGGGGCTACGTAAAGGATACCGTATTTACCCCTCCTCTTCCTATTGATCTAGGGGAGTTGAAACAGAATATCACATCCACTATTACTGCACTTGCTTCAGATACCCTAACTCGCATTTGGACAGATATGGATTACCGGTTCGATATGTGTCGTGTGACTAAGGGTGCACACATAGAACATCTGTGACTGTCTCGAAGAAAACTTTAAACATTCACCTACACTTCTGTTACAAGTAACTTAAAATTTCTTACATTGTTGCTTTTATATAGTGCATTGAACTTGTGTACTTATAAATCATCCTGTACAGTTGGCATTTCATATGGCTTTGCTGAAATATCAGTTATTTCTCAATATTTTTATTGTTGCAAGATCATGTTGGCATAATTTAAGTCTGACTTTAACATTTCTAGTTGTTGATGTATTTTGTTTTGCCTTTTTTAAATATTTTATTAAAAAAAAAGTTTTGCATCATAAGTATTGACCTCGTGTTAAGCAAATTAAAAAAAAATTGTCACCATATAAATACCATATTTATAACTGCATAAATAGACACTGCTTTCTGTGGAATGAAAAGCAAAAGAAAAATAAATTACCTTAACACTGGTACTTAATGTTTCTAAATAGGAACTTAAAAAAGAGGTACTTTATTTTTGGATTAGTGAAAGAGTGGAACCATTCTTTATCTTCTGTTGATTGATGTATTATGCATTGAAAACTGATGAAATTTCTTCCATGTTTTGAAAAAGTTTTGATTGAAGTTTGGCAGATTGTTATATTATATGTTATGGATGTTATTACAATTTATTATTTTTGATATTAAAAGTCACTCATTTTTTTCCTAAAAAACTCAAATGTGCTTGTATTTTGTATATTTGTTTTTATAGCACAATAAATTTTTTAAAAAACCTTTTGTGAATATCTTTAGCTATTAACAACTTAATGAAAGTATCTTTTGCTGACATTTAGAAATCATTATTGTTTTTCATTTTTGTAGGAAGAGGATAAGGAAAACTCTCAAAGACTCTCTCAGCTGCAACAGGACTTGCATTCTTTGTACAATCAAACTGAAGAAATTAAAGCCAACAAAAGTAGACTTGAGTATGCCATTAAGTGTAAGGATTTATTTTACTGTTTCACTAAAAGTTAAATATTTTAATCTTTTATTAAGTTATATTTTCTGACTTTAATTTTTGAC
This sequence comes from Dolomedes plantarius, assembly GCA_907164885.2. NCBI lineage: Eukaryota > Metazoa > Arthropoda > Arachnida > Araneae > Dolomedidae > Dolomedes > Dolomedes plantarius. Next base: position 109,947,116 of record OU015491.1, read on the forward strand.
TTTTTCAGTGTAATTTTCTTTATTCTTTATTAAAAGTTAATTAAATACCATGCTTTTTAAAAAAAATTTAATGATCTACATAACTTTCTTCAGATACAATACATTTACTGTAAATTCATGTTTGTGGGGGGTCTTACTTTACTGCTAGTTCACAATTTGCTTATAACCTCTTAAAAAAATTTGTGATTTTAAGTGGTAGATTTTTATATTTAAAGATTGATTTTATCATTATTAATTTCATAGATATTTAGAGTTCTTCTAAGAATTTACTGAAAGAAGGGTTTTTTTGTATTCAAACTGTATGAATTTTTGCAATTCATTTGAAGTTTGGCTATATATATTTTAAAATTCTTCATTAGTGTTCTAACATACGAGTAAATAAAAAACTAAGAAAGAAACATTTGTAAAAGTTTGAGTGTCACAGTACTAGAAGTTCATATGTTAGTTTTATACATTATTTTGTGTTTATTATTCAACTAGAGGTGTGTGTTAGATGCATTTATGGATTTTATTTAAATCTGTTGTGTAGTTTTCTTTTGTCTTATTTTGCTGGTTTTTTTTTCAAATTTTTAATGTTTTTATACATCATATCTAGTACAATGCAAGGAATTATCTTCATTACAAAATGAACATAATAAAAAGATGGACAACTTGAAAAGACGGGATAAGTACACTTATCAGGCAGCATGTTGGCTCTTAGAAAATAGAAACACATTTAAATCTAATATTTATCTTCCAGTTATGTTAGAGGTATGTTTCAATGTTAATGTGTTTATTCTTTATTTATTTCTGCCTTATTTATTGCTAATATCAATGAGAATATTATGATATGCTTCTTATTAATTTTTAATATACTGTTATATATTCGCTTAACCCTTTTGCGATGGCAGTTCCGATCACGCGCTTTCCTCTGAGGCCGGAAGTTTTTCTCGTGAGTGTTCCCTCCAGGCCGGCGGACTTTTAAGCGCTAAGCCCAAAATTTACGAAAAATTCCAAAATAGTAACATTTACAAACAAATCTATTTATTTAAGCTATATATGGGCTACTTACACATTCTTTTGTTATTTTTCCACTAAAAAATTTTTGTTATACAGTTTAAAATATTTTTCGCTGGGACATAATGTCGAAATCCTACTCTTCCTTTCCACAGTAAGAGACTTTCATCAACTGATATATTCCTATCAGGAATATATCAAGAATATATCAATAATATATCAAGAACTCTGAAAGTTTTGAATGATTAAATCTAAAAAAGGTTTTAATTTTTTCAATCATTTTGGCATCAGAAGAAGTGAAATGCAAGTATCGAAGAATTTCGATGCGTTGGTCCCGACTCATAACCTTACTAAAAAAAGGTGTTGCAATCATGGGATTTGTTGAGTAGTACATCTTAATTTTCGATTTTTTCACGATACCCATTAAAATTGTCAAAGCAAATTAAACAAACATTTCTTCCTTTAGTTACAGGCAAAAATACTTCGAGGATGAACTCTGTTCACTTTCCAGATTTATATACCTCTCATACGCATTAATTTGGTTAGTATAATATAATATGCATTAATTTAGTTATTAAATCCATTACAGTTTCATAAAAAAAAAAAACTGAAATAATCCAATTCATTTGATACAGCATCATCGACTTTTATTCCGCATGCCGCTGTGAATGTTAGTAGAGTTAAATCCCTTACGTGAGAAGACCACAAAGAAGTACCATCCCGCGATATACTCAAAATAGAAATATCTGATATATCTTCATCATCACTCTGATCTCGGTGTTCCAAATAAACAGATTCACCCGACGAGATTTTTGTATCACTGTCACTACTTTCATAATCACTTTCAGTTTCAGACACATTTCTCATCAATTCAGAAATTTCGTCTTCTGTTAAATATTTTCTCCTTTTCTCCATATTAAATCATCAAAGGGAAGAAATCTCACTGCAACAGGATCTGATTTTGACTCAAAACCCATATACCCAATGCTACAATCCCACCGCAAAAGAAAAATAAACAAAGATATAAATGCCCTACCCGCTGACAGCCAAACGCAATACATCCATTCCTCTGTTTTTTTACATAAAACGATAGACCGCATGTGATTCATACTAGTCTTGTTTTCAAATTGAAGGTCCCAACTACATGTACTCCAAATTTCATAGACATGCGGTGCTATCTTGTGCCCCAAAAATTAACTAATAAAACGTTCCGAACTACTGACATGTATAGGTGACATTCGGTTAGAAATGCGGATAGCTGCTGTCACGTATACGTGACGTTCGGCCAGAAACGCGGATAGCTGCTGGCACGTATACGTGACGTTCGCCGCAAAAGGGTTAAGTATAAGCTTATTATCATATGTGATTAAAAAAAAAAAAATGGAAAAGTTTCATCACCTTTTAATAATAAAATAAAAAAGCTTTTAAACATTCTTTTTATATCCAAATTTGATTTTATTTAAAGTGTTATTACTGAATACTTTCAATGAGAAATTACTGTTCTTCAATGAGAAATTACCGAAATTACTGAATAATATCAATGAGAATATTATGATATGCTTCTTATTAATTTTTAATATACTGTTATATATTCGCTTATGTATATACTGTTAAGTATAAGCTTATTATCATATGTGATTAAAATAAAAAAAAACATGGAAAAGTTTCATCACCTTTTAATAATAAAATGAAAAAAACTTCTAAGCATTCTTTTTATATCCAATTTTGATTTTATTTAAAGTGTTATTACTGAATGCTTTGAAGGATTAACTAATAGAAAAAAAATAACTTTTCTCCCCCAAAACAAAGGTAAACGTAAATTCTTATTGTATGTTATAATCAAGAGTAAATTATTTAGAGCTTTATTTTAATTCTGATTGCCATATTCAATTAAATGTAATACTTTTCATCTGATAACTGCAGAATTAATTGCAATATTAATTTTCATATACAGCAGTTAACTGCAGTTTAACTGCTGTATATGATTGTAGGTTATAAAAATTACGTTTGATATAAAGACTTTTATGTTTATATTTACTTAAATATGAAAAAAAAATTATTAAAATTTTTCCTTTTAAAATTTGCTAAGAAAGGGAGTAAGCAACCTGAGAGTGTATATGTTTATTATATTATGCATTTGACCTTTTCAAATAAATTTAATATGGTTGTTTCACTTTAAGGTTGATGTAACTATCCATTAACACTCCATCGGGCATGTTGATCTGACAGATACAGGTTTGTCAATATGTCTGCTTTTGTCCCCTAAAACTTGTTCTTACGACCTTCACCTTATCAGTATCTGTCCATCTGGCCACCTACTTCTTTGTAATGCAGTAACAACCAGTTCCGTGTAGGGGTATTTCCTGTTTTGAAGCTTGTTTGAAGTTTTGTATCTGTTAGATACACGCGCCTGATAACGTTTCTCTCTTGAAGCTTTACGGAAGTATCGATATTCCATGTACGTTTTCGATTTATTTTTTCCTATGATGAGTTTTAAACGCTTTTTAGATTTGAATAATCAAAAGTCCTTGAGCTAGTTCATAGCATTCTATTTAGTGATGGAAGTGAGGATTTAAATTTGATAAAAGTGATGATGACGAAGAAGATATTTTAGAAACATGTGAAGTTGATTCTGATAGAAGTGAAAGTGATTATGATAACTCAGAACTTGATGGTGATGCTAATAATGATGATTTTTGTGTAGGAAAAGACAATAGTACTAAATGGGCAAAATGGATCAGAAGAAAATATGTCAAATGTAGATCGCAGTATATTATCACAAAATTACCTGGAGTTATCGGAAGTGCGAAAGATAGAAAAACTATATACGGCTCTTGGAACTGTTTTTTTTTCTGATGAAATATTGGAAATAATTGTGAAATGCACTAACAAATACATTTCTTCAGTTTCTAATCTATTTAGTAGAGAAAGAGATGGAAGACAACAGATAATATTGAAATAAAAGCATTTATCGGTTTACTTCTATTAGATGGTGTTTTGCGTAAAATAAAAAAAAAAAAATAAATAAAATAAATATAAAAAGGTGTGGGTGTAAAAGCCTGGATCTAAAAAAATAAAAATAGAAGATTTAAAGTAATACAAATTAACAGAAAACACATAAAACAGAGATGTATCTGACAGATACACCGTGCCCGATGCCGTCAGTTTCGAGATGCACCCGACGGAGTGTTAATGCAGAAATTCGCTGTGACTATGGCTGATTCAAATAATTTGTATTTATGCAAATTTTATTTGATTTCTTATAGAAATATTTGAGACATTAGGAAATAATATTTTTATATACATTTATTTCATGTATAAAGTCTTGAGAATTTTAAATTAATCATTTAAAAATATTTTTACATGTTATAACTTCTTAATTGAAACAATAAAAGTATTCAGATCACATGAACTGTTTAAAGAGTTATTTCATTTAAGTTTTAAACATTCTTGGGGGGGGGGGTTATAATTTTATATGCTACTAGCTGAATACCTGTGCTTTGCTATGGAATACATTCAAATTAAATACAACGGTCAATGTATGCAATTAATGCCAAGAAAATATGTATATTTATAAAAAAATCGTAACGGATATTTTTATAGACAAAATAATGTAGAAGAAAATATTAAAATTAAATACAACGGTCAATGTATGTAACTAATTTGTATGTTTAATATCTATAAAACATACTAATTTGAGTTAAATTCTTAAACTTCCATCTCAATTAATCTAGTAGTGAAATTTTATCTTTTACCGTATTTTAATATTTTTTTGTCAATTTATTTCATTGTTATGCACGTGACGATAATTTAATTTAAAGTATCACAAAAAAGAAAAGAAATCACGTGATCAGCATTTAATAAATTAAATTCTAAAAATTAATCTTTAAAAATTCCCCAAAAATCAGAAAATGAAGGTAAAGATTCGAAAAAGATTTCATTTTAAAGGAATTTTTATGATCTTTCTCATGATATACATTTTATAAACCTCAGATTATTATTTTAAATGCAAATATTAAAGAATGTTACAAAAGCAGTTTAAAAATTCAATTTTAAAGAATCTAAAAATTTTTCAAAAATCTTTCTTAGTGCACCCCTACACTACAAGAATTGCCTTGCAAAATTTCAGCCCTTTAGGTCCAGCAGTTTGGTCTGTATTTTATCTGTCAGTCAGTCAGTCACGGAACTGTTTTATGTATATAGATTACTGTAACAGTAACTTATGTAACTTATTCAAATTTTCTTAACTACCTTCATTTGTATTAAGTAAAATCGTGTAATGAAAGCTGTCCTTATAAGTAGTAGATTGTTTCATAATGTATACACAGCAGCAAATTTACTCAAATTTTTGTGAATTTTTCTATTTATTTTAGCAGTCTTGGAGATAAAAAAAAGTTTAATCTCCGCACATTTTAATACCTAGAATAATCTTTGAAAAGTATTCAATCATCTCTTTTTTGCATTATTTCAGATGATATATTAAATTGATGACTTAAATAGGTTAAAATAAGGAAAGTATATAGTATGCAATATAAAATTTAATTTTATATATTTTTATTTTTAGAGGTTTTTGCTTCTGTTGAAAAAGTGATCAAAGAAATCATTAATCTGTAATCCTGTTTCTTCCACTGTTTAAAGCAGAAATTTCTTGAACTTGCAGTGATTTTTTAATGATGGCCAAAATTTGGCCATACTACAAAAATCTGTTTAAAAAAAAATCTTAATGCCATTTTCTTATGTGTATTTTACTATGGGTAACCCATTAAGCATTGCTATATGAGCTGCATTGTCTAAATAGAATCTAACATATTTTTAAATGTACGTTACATGTCTCAATTGATGTGCAGTTTAAATTTTTTAAAAATCTGCATTCGTATAGAATTTACGATAGGGTCCCAAAATGTTAGACTTGGCGTCTAATAGAGGTAACAGTTGTTTCTTCCACATATGAATATCCAAGCCGGATGTTACACTAAATTCAAGCAAGTAGGCATGTAAAACCTTCTGAAATGAGTGTTCTATATTGTTTATGGAAATAAATATACATTTTTAAATATCATTGTAATTTTTAATCATATATAAAAATTTCCTGAGGCAGTATGTGATATCCACTTAATAAGTTGATTCCAATAAATGTCTGTACAGTAGTGTGCTTTTCAAAGCAAATACCTAACATAACCGCAAAGTTTTGACCGGTACTATCTAGTATATATATATAGTGTCTGTAAAATTATAGTAGGGTTTTAGATGTTATTACTTCAGAACAAAGCATTATAGAGAGATGAAGTATATGTCAAATTAAAGAGAAAATCTCCAAGTTTCTTACCTGTTCAGAAGAGCTCCCTTAGTTGCCCTGCAGACTTCAAGACAATATTAGTCTCTTCCCATACACGGCTGAGAACATCTGGGGTGGTAGACGAAACAGCTTCAGTGATCCTTTCTTTTAAATGGTCCAGATTTCAAACTTGAATGAAATACACTTGTGTTTTTACATAACCCCCAAAATAGAAATCCATGGGGGTAAGGCCTCTCAGGGGGTTTACCTTCTTTAGGTAAACACGGGTGTCACAATCTCGAGGTACCCCCAGCAAATCTCTTATTTCCTTTTTCCTCTCCTCTCCTCCTTCTACTTTTGTCTTTATTTTCTCCCTCGTTGTGGTTCCTCTTCAGAGGCGAGGGCTCTCTATTAGAAGCTGTTGCCGCCGTGTTGCTCCTAGCTTCCAATGGCGTGTATATCACCCACGTGTTGGTCGTGCGTGGAGACCCGTGTCCCTGGAAAAGGGAATCCTGGCAGTTGAGTGATAGTTTTGGAATCCTAATACACTGCTTTGGCCCCCGCTTCAGGTAAATAGGAGGTACATAGTGGTTTCCTATTGTATCAATCGGCTGGTCGTTGACTTTTGTCTTCGGCTAGGAACCAAGCAATCGTTCTGATTTCTGGACATCTCGTTAAGGGTGGAGGTCGTTTCATTCGCATATAGTTCTCGGTTAGCACTGGTGCACGTATCTGCATCCCTTTTTTTGGCTCCGTGGTGGGTGGTGTGGCCGGGAACTGAATTTTAAGCCCCTTTTATATGGATTCTTTTTTTCAAAATCCCACAGTGAGGGATAAGTCACCGAGCACCAATGATCAGACCGCTTTTGTTACTGCTCGTTTTTTTATTTTGAAAAGAAAGTAAGGCACTTTTAACAATGTTTCTCCATTTATAATACATAAATCTTTACAATCCTTAGTTAGTGAATCCTTATCTATCAGAAAACTCCGATCTGGTGACCTCTTAGTTGAAGTCTCATCACCAAAACAGGCTCTTATTCTTTCCACATGTAACTCTCTCGGTCAGTTTCCTGTTCTCGTATCTGCCCACAGTTACTTAAACTTGTCACGTGGCGTTATCTCTGAGTCCGACTTTCTACACACTCCGGAAGATGAGATCTTGGAGAATCTTCGGGAATAAAAGGTAACAGCTGTAAGACACATCACCATACGTCATGATGGGAAGGTGCATCCGATGAAGTACCTCATCTTGACGTTTGACATGCCGGATCTTCCAAGTCACGTGAAGATGGCATGGATCCATAGCCCTGTGCAGCCTTACATCCCAAATCCGTTAAGATGTTTCAAGTGCCAACGTTTTGGACATTCGAAGGATTCCTGTTGTGGATCTATTACCTGCGCCCGTTGTGCAGAAGTTGGCCACGACAACGATAACTGTGATGCACCCCCCTCGATGTGTAAATTGTCAGGGTGATCATGTTGCGTATTCTCGTTCGTGTCCGAAATGGTTTCTGGAAAAAGAAATCCAAACCTTAAAGATAACAAAAAAATTTCTTTTCCTGAGGCAAGGAAACTTGTGGAATCCCAAACCCCAAAGGTTGGTGCTTCATATTCTGCTGCTTTAAAAAAAATAATGAAAACTGCAAGCACTCAGACTGAACCAGTTGTTTTCTTACCAATTAAATTGGCAAACCAAAATTCTAAATGGGATAAAGAATCCTCACAGGCAACCTCTCACGGCAGAAAACCCAAACAATCGTCACCACCTCCAGCTCATCCAAAAATTGCTGAATCCAGAAAGATACAACAGACAACAAAACAAAAAAAAGAGACACCCCAGCAGGATACTTTATCTAAAATCACATTGATACGAACTCACCTATCCCTCGAAACCCAAATAGAAAAAAAGTAGCCATTCCTAGAAAGTGCATTGGCCTTTCTAGGAAAGCAAACGATCCGAACTACATTTTAAAAAACCATCAGTACGTACGCAGGGTCACGGAAAATGCAGATTTAAAATTGTACGTGTCCGATGACTCAGACAATGATGTTGTTTTTGAGGAGTCTTAACTCCTCCTTTTTTTTAAATGAAATTTTATCTTTCACAAATTTTATTCATTGTATATCACTTCATAAAATAAAATTCATTTCATATCATTGCTTTCATGTTTCTTGTTTTTAGTAATGTTATCAATTTTTCTTTTATATCATGGTTCTTTTGTCATTATTCTTGATTAGTGTAATTAACTATTATTTATGGCCTCTTTTATAACCTTTATGCATGACTGGTTCACTATTTATGAAGACTATTTTTATCACATTTCAAAACCAACAAAATTTTATACTCTATATCTGTGTGTTTATATGGTTTTTTTTCATATTTTGACTGTTTTTATCCCTGTGTGATGTGTATATGTTTTTATCATCGGTTTTAGTTTAGAATCTAAAAATGCTCACTTATATATATATATATGCTTTTTTCGGGTTTTACCATGCGTTTGGCGCATCATGTCCTATTTTGGACCTTGTGCCATAAAACACCAACCAACCAACCATGGGGGTTGAGGAAATGTTTCGTTAAGAAATTCCTGTACGACTGTGACAAAATGTGGAGGAGTTCCCGTCTAACTGGAAAATGGATTTTTCCAGCACTAGTCCCAAAGTCTGTTAGAGTCTGCACATAAGCTTTCGCTCACATAAACTTGGAGTGTTTCTCGTTCATTTAACATATGATTCATGTCTGCAGCATGATTTGTTGCATTGCTATAACCATTTGAAACCCCACTAATATTTTACGGATACATTACACACCACATATATATATATATATATATATATATATATTTATGTATATATATATTTATGTATATACAGGGTGGCTAATAAATACTGTGACAAATATCGAATCATTTAATTACACACAGATGAAATAGAAAATGAAAAATACAACAATATTATGAACATTATACATGAAAGTTTACCATGAAATAATTTTACTCGAATCGACCGCCATATTTATCGATTACTAAAGATAATCTCTTACGCCACTGTCCTATTGCGGCACGAATCATTTTATGAGGTAATTTGTCCCATTTACTCCGTATGGAAGCTTTGAGGGAGTCCAAACTTCTGTGCTGCTTAGCATTTACTTTAGACTCTAAAATCCCCCAAATGCAATAGTCTAAAGGATTTAGATCTGGTGAAGAAGGTGGCCAATCTTCTTGCTTGATAAACTTCGGGCAATTGGCATGGAGCCATTCCTGTGTTGTTTTGGATCGGTGGGACGGTGCAGAATCTTGCTGAAGTATCCAATTCTTTTTGGGATACAATCTGTTAGCATGTGGTAATAAACGTGTAGCCAATACTTCCTGTTTGTAATATTCAGCATTGATTTTTACCTCTTTATCGATGAATTTCAGAGGCAGTTTTCCATTGTGTGACACTGCAGCCCAAACCATAACAGAATTCTTGTTCTGAAAGCGTTTAACAGTTCGAAGATTTTCAGGTATATCCTCGAAGGTTGCTGAATATACAACATCATTTTTAGCATTATAACTTTGTTCTGTACAAAACAGCTTCTCATCAGAGAAAATTATTTTTTCAACACTTTTGCTACCGTGCCGGTTCAGCAATTTCTTACATCTTTGTAACCTTTTTACTATTTGTGCAGTAGACAAACCTTGAAATTTTCTTTTGTGATAAGGGCGAAAACCCAGGTCTTCATTTATGATAAGTTGCATAGTTCTGCGACTGATGTTCTCTTCTGCAGGCCATTTTATTTGCAGAACGTTGTGGATTTCTTCGTATCTTTTCACAAATTCTTTTGATACGTTCTTTTGTATGAACAGTGCGTGGACGACCGGACCTTGGTCGATCTTTACAGCTATTGGTATCCAATAATCGATTTATAGTCCTATATATAAACGTCCTATTAAAACGAAGGCATTTTAATTGCTTAAATATTTTACCTGCAGAAAATCCGCGATCAAAAAGCTGTTTTACCATTAACCTTTTGGCTTCCATCTTTAAAAATATTCTACATGTTTTACTTTAAATAAAAATCGTCTGCATTTACAAAAAGTTGCCAATCACACAAATAGATAGATAAATTGTTTTTCCAAACGATTAACATTAACTCTTATTTTTTGGAGTGTTACAGTATTTATTAGCCACCCTGTATATATATATATATCCATTAAATCTTAAATTTTGCCTGTGTGTGCTGTTTTGTGAAACATAGAAATATGCATATCCCTGGTTTTTGTAAGCATAGTAATCCATCCTACTCTCTCTTTTTATTTGAAATACGAGTTAGTCTAAATATTGGAAAAAGCAGATTCTGTTAGTATTGTCTTTCACAATTATTGTACTAATGAGAACTACTTTTTGTGCTTATGGAAATTTGTTTGGTATCTGAATGTTAGAGGTGTTGCAGGTTGCTGATTAGATTTGTAATTAACTGGTTCTTAATTTCATTGTACAGGTCTTTTTAAGTCTTTAAAAATTTTTATTCTTATTTAATGTAGTAAATTTAGTTTTATGCTTTTTAGTATTTTTTAGACAGTGGTGTAGTTTTATGCTTAAATTTAGCACAAATTGTTTCTTCATTATTTAAAAAAACTATTTTGCCTTTCTCTTTAGATCAAAGTTAACTCTAGTGAAAACTGTAAATATGTTGAAAATACCATACCATTCAGGAATATGATTGCTTTTGTTTGTGAGGACAAAAGTGATTGCCAACGATTTACTGATATTTTAGCACAACGGCAGTTACCTGTTAATGTAGCCATGGCTCCTGACACTCCACTAACAAATTTTGTATCACCTCCACTGACACCTGAATTCAGGTAATTATGTCTTTTTTGGTATTCATAGTCATAAACATTTGTTTTTGTATGAAGCATTTTTGTATTAATTTTGTGTGGCATTATTTTTGTCACCCTTTATGATTTCTGAAAATCCATCTGAGGAGGGTGAAAATTGTGGTCATACTAGACTTATCTCTCAGTGACTGAATGTGTAATTTGGTCTCTCCCATGGATATTTTGGCAGCAAATATTTGTAATTAGTTATATAGAAATTCATAATATATTTATAATAAAGAAAATATATTTATAATATAGAAAATTTATAATATATAAAGAGTTTTTATATATTAATTATTTCATTAATTTTTGATATATTTAATTTTGAGTTGTAACAGTTGAGTACTGAGATGAGGTTCAGTCATACTGATCTATAAGAAGCATGAATATGCCAAGATTGATTTGTGCAGTAATGTTCAGGTGATTTTCTCTATCATGGAAATTAGAGACCTATTATTCTAGAATATCTCAGTATTGGTTGGAAAAATTTCAAATTTGTATATATTTCTTTAACGATTCAGATTGCAGAGGTGCTCAAATTATTTGAATAAAGATTTATCGAATCAAGTGTGCTACCAATTGTGTAGTTAAGATTAAAGTTCATGCTTTAGAAATTTCTAATGTTGTGTTATTTGTCACTACAAATTTTAAGGTATTATCTGATTTTCTCTATCATGGAAATTAGTGACCTATTCTGGAATATCTCAGTATTGGTAGGTAAAATTTCAAATTTGTATATATTTATTTAATGATTCAGATTGCAGAGGAGCTGGAATTATTTGAATAGGGATTTATAGAATCAAGTAGACTACCAATTGTGTAGTTCAGATTGAAGTTCATGCTTTAGAAATTTCTAATGTTGTGTTGTCACTACAAATTTTAAGGTATTATGGCATAATATCATTACTTATTTGACTAATGACTTTAAAGGCAATATATATAAATTACTTACTATAAAGTTAAAATGTAGTGACATATTCAGAGTTAATGTTTAGTGAGTTCTTAAGAAATGGTATATCTTAATCATTCATAGAAACAAGTTGAAAATGTTTCTTTGTCATGCTACCTAGCAAGGCCAGGTTCAGAGTTTGACTTGCTGATTCTCAAGTCATTGTTCTTAATTCAATCAATTTCACATTTTTCTTTTGTGTTTAGCAATATGGAGTTTTTTTTACACAGATAAGTAGACAGAACAGAATTATGATCTGAGAGTTTTAATGTTATTATTTTGTAGAAATATTTATTATTACAAAAATCCAGCAGGTTTGTTTGTAAACAATTCCACATAACTTTATAAAGCTTGGAAACTTTCAAATCTTTTTATTTAATGAAATATACTTTTTTTGTTATTATATATGTATTTCTGACTATTGTCCAATGGACCCCATTAAGGTTTTGTCCTTCCTCCCCCCACCAATTTTAGAACCACTGCTATGACTAGGCCAAAATTATGTCATTTTTTTTTTTTCTTTTTGGCAATGTGTAGATGGTTTGCCAGCAGGCACATGTGCCGCTAACGTTCTCATCCCCACTAGTTGACTCAACACAAAAGACATTACTGGACATCCTTCACACCAGTCACCTAGTGGAATCAACTCAGTTTACTATGTAAAGCGTTGTAATTGAAGGTTTCAATGTGGAACAGTTTATCGAAGAAATTTGCATTAGTCCTGCGATATGGGACCAAGTTTTCACTTAGCTTTTCATTACATATTTTAAATGCATTTTATTTTAATATTTACATATTTTTTAAATATTAATACACCAAAAAAATTCCATTTTTTGTTCAATTTTGGGTAATTTGAAAGTCCACCATCCCCTTAAATTTATTTAGAAGCCGCATTATCATAAAAATTTCTTCGACTGTGTTTCCTCCTTTTCTGCTTCTCTTCTTGCAGAGATGCAAGCACAAGAAATGCTCCTGCTTCCCCAGGTTCTAACATCGTACTAACCTCCGGTTGGGAAGAAAAGTTGATTCCACAAGTTGCCTGGTGTGAAAACAGCCAATAAAGAGTCTTCACATGGCAGTCAACTAGTTGAGAGTCAACCAGGCAAATTCATTGAATCATCTAAACTGCCTCATCTGAAAGAGGCCTAAAATTAAAAGAAAAATTTCAAACAAGCATCTTTAAAACTCACTAAGAATTGCAACTACTTCCTACATACCAGACAATGTGTATAAGTTTCACAAAAACAGGGTCAAATATACCATTAATTTTATGCTTATGTTGCCTTTTTTTTAATGTTAGGATAAAAAATTTAAAAGTTAAAGTAAATTTTGTTATTTATAAATATTTTGTTATTTATATTTGTTATTTATAGAGTAAATTTTGTTATTTTGTTATTTATTAGTATATTGCATATTTTACATGTGGCCCAAAACAATTCCTATTATCTCTTTGTGTGGCCCAGACAAACCAAAAGAGTGGACACCTATGCTTTAATGTATTTAAAATTAATACTAACAGAAGGCTAAACTCTAAAATTAAGTATGGTATTGAAATTTTAGTCAACTGCAATTAAAAATGTAACAGAACAGTTTTTAAAGTTCTAAAATAATAATAAATGTTTTACAATTTTTTATTACATTTAGGAATTGTGGATTGCAGTGTTATGTGTCAGATTTATTTTCTGCTCCAGAACCAGTAATGAGATATTTATGTTCATGTTGTGGAATTCATCGTATTCCTGTCGCACCTTCACCTGTCCCAGAAAACAGTATAAAGTTTATACTTGAGCAGTATAAAATTTTCTTCTCAGAAAACAACAGAGTAATATATATTTACATATTTTTTCTGAATTCTTCAGTTTTACTTTGTTTTCTTTTTTTTTAAATTGCAAAGGATGTCAAGGAAAGGATTAACTGCAGAACTTTTGAATTAGCTTTTTAGTTCCAAATACTGTTATTTTATTATACAGGGTGTTTCAAAAAGAATTATCCAATTTAAAAAAATCATGACTATTCATTTTTTAATCCGTTTTGATTGAATAATGTATAGGCAAAAAAAGGGAAATCTCGAGTTTCACGCAGTTGCTGACAAGTAGCGCTAACTCTCTTCCTTCACCCGACACATCAGTGGTTTTTTTTTTTTTTTTTTTACTACTAATCCCAGATTGTCTAGCCTTGCTAGACAATCTCCATAAAACCAAAAATTTCTAAAAAGTCTAAAATCAGTAGAGGATCCAGAAGGACCTCGTCCTTAGTAAAACCCAAACAATTTAAAATATGGGCAGGGGAGGCCATGTCAGCAGAGCACCAGTGGCACTCTGGGAAGATCTTCTGTCCCTGCCGAAAAGTGAGTGCTTTAATGAAGCGCGAGAAGGCCGTTTGATACTTTCTGGGCTTGATCTGAAAAGACCCACCTGGACTTCTTCCAAAGTACCATGGGTGGCAAGGAGGAGTTCTCCAAAGATGGTTTTGTTCAATCTTCTTAAGGGAGTAAATCTCTCTAAAAGTAAGAGCCTCACAAGGGCTCACGTACTCCTCAGCCGCAGTCCTGGCTAAAATGTCGGCCCTTTCATTACTGCCGATCCCAACATGGGAAGGGATCCACTGAAAATGAATAGTGTGTCCAGATGAAAGCCGGTCAAGAAGATCTAAGATGTCTAGGCTAGTCTGGTCCCCAATAATAGTCCAATTAGAGAGGTGCTGAATTGAAGCACGGCTGTCAGTTAAAATCAGACATTGGGAAATTGATCCTCAATTTGACACGCATACTGCAAGCCTTTCCTGATAGCAATAAGCTCTGATCTAAATACTGAACAGAAATCTGGATTTTTAATTTTAAATTCCACAGCACCGGTAGGAGTTGGTATGTGCACTCCACTACCAGAAATTCCCCCATCACCCCTGCTGCCATCGGTATATAACTTCAAAGAAGATTGAGGGATTCCATGGATAGTCTCAAGAGCTAATTGTCTGATGAGGGCTGGAATCTCAGCGTTTAACTGACACTAGTTAAAAGACCCTCATGGAAATGGATCCCATCAAGTTTCAAACCGACGCCCAGATGATTTAAAGAGTGGGGCTCCACATTAGCAGAAGGCACACCCAGCATTTTTGCAAAGGAAAAGGGGCTATGCTTCCTCAAACGCTGGTTGTCAATCCAAGCATGAAGGTATGCAGAAGTTCTATGCTGATCATTGTAACTGTAAAGCTTGTTATAGTATTTTGAGAGGCGATAAGTTCTTCTCAATGAAAGAAGAGGTAGATTACTTTCATAGAACACAATATCATTTGGACAGCTGTGTCGAAGTCCTGTAATGATTCTAGCAGCGCTCAACTGTACCCTTTCAAGTTTATTCAGATTGGTATTGGAAGCACAAGAATAGATGGGAAAACCATACTCCAGTATTGGCCTAACAAGAGAAATGTAGGTAGTTCGAAGGGTGCTAGCTTCTGCTCCCCAGTCACGACCAGAGATAAATTTAAATATATTGAGTCTTTTTCTGCCCTTGACCACCTGTCCTTCAATGTGTTTATTGCTTGTGATTTCTTGGTCCAAGATGTAACCCATGTATTTAGCATTTTTAATATAGTTTAATTGAGTTCCTTTCATAAAGAACGTTTAATTGAGTTCCGTTCATCAAAGGCTGGTAATTGTAGAGGTGTTTGTTAGTAGTAAAGAAAGTCACTGAGGATTTTGAAGCATTAAAAGTCAGTTTATGATGCTCTGCGAAATGATGAGCCTCTCCTAGAGCACAGCTGAGATTAAGCTCAATTGCACTAATGTCAGAACTAGAGTGCCAGATTATGATATCATCGGCAAAGATTTCCACATTACAATATTTAGAAATCTCTCTTTCAGTGCCAGCAAGGTATAGAGAAAACAGGACGGGACTTAAAACCGAACCCTGCGGAACACCCTGTTTAAGGCCGAAAGGATCGGACAAAGAGTTATTGTATTTTACTCTAATGGATCTGTTCCAGAGAAAGTCTGAAATCCAGGGAAGGGCTCTGCCCTTAATGCCAAATAAATCATGAAGTTTGGTGATCAATAATTGATGCCAAACTCTGTCAAAGGCCCTAGACATGTCCAAGAGGGCTGCAGCAGAATGGTTAGTTGGCTTCATGTTCTGAGCATCCCGGACACTCAGTGTTTGTAAAGATGCACAACAGAAATCATTTTGTGTTCTACGTTTTGCGAAGTGTGAGTTCGTAACAACTGTTCAGAGTGATTTTCGCCGACAAAACCCTGGTAGATTGAAGTTCCTACCTCTTTGAGCATTAGGCGATGATATAAATAATTCCAAGACATGGGTTGTCTGTGTATGCATAACAGCCATGGAAGCAGTGTATGCAGACATGCCCGCAAAAGTTTGGGACAAATTTGCCTATCATATAGACATATGTCGTGCACCCAAAGGTAGGCATATTGAGCATCTTTAATTTGGTTTGTAAAAAAACTTTATGATTAGCCATGTAATATAAAATTAATTTTAAGTTTCTATGTTCAATATTTTTCATAATATACTCATTTTAAATTGGGTGATTCTTTTTGAAACACCCTGTATTTTAGCCAACCATTTTGAGCATTTAAGTGCTTTTCATGAAAAAGATGTACTTTAGAATATTAATTACTTTTGCAGGTATTTTGACGGGATATTTCTTTTCTTTCATTTACAACCTGTCTTATGTATCTGAAGAAGTAGATATTTAGCAAACTTGCAAAAGCTTTCTATTGGATGGAAAGTAATGGAAAATGATTTATCTTATTTAATTTTCTCCTGTCATCTTATCTTGATTGTACTGATATTCACGGTCCTGTCAGAGGATTTATAATAAGTTTCTTTTTATATTGAAATTTTTTTGGTATCATGTTATACTATACAATAATCCCTAATTTTGTATTCCCATTTTTAAAATTATTTGATTTTTTCAGATCACTGGAAAAAGATCCAGGTATGGGGCTCGAAATTGGTCTGAGAAAAGAGATTTTATTACGTAAGTGAACATGACTAAAGTAGCAAAAATTTCCTAAAATTCTCATTATTATTTCCTTTACTAATTAAAAAATTTCTGTGCTAGCCGAAATGCTTTGAAAGAATATTTTTTATGTTGTACTTGCATGCTGTTAAAGTAGCTCTAGTTTTGTTTATGATATTGAAAACATCACTGTACGAATTTTTAAAAATTTCTACTAAATAGGGAACAGAATCTGCTCACTATTCATAATGATGAACATCAAAGCAGTGTTCAGCAAAAATTGCAGGTATGTTTAGCAATATTCTTAACCTTTTGGCAATTTTTTTTAAAAAATGCTCAGTGTTTCTAATAAACAATTTTTTTTAATCTTCTTTACTAGTTAATAGTTTGATTTTTCCATCCATTTCCCCCATTTTAATGTATTTCGGCCATTGTTTTTAATCAAAAATTGATTTTACTTTTAAGCTAATGAAAGTTTCTGTGTTTGTGTCAGAGTTAAAATTTTTTATGACTTAAGCTAAGTGGCAGGATTTTTCATCATCTTAAAAATAGGTGGAAGTTATTCAATTTCATACATTACTTCCTTAAAGCCTTTAAAACAAAGTGTTGCAATATTCTTATATAGTTCCATTTTAATCACTTGTACTAATAATTTATTAGCAAGCATTCATGACAAACATGTCCAAATTAATAATGAACTAACACTTGAAATCATTTTCTAAAATGTTTAAACAGTGTGTGCATGTAATGCATAGAATGCATTTGAATAAGTACTGATATGTATATCATGTTAGAAAAAGTCTTTAATTTAAAAGATATTTTATTGATAAAACATTTTATTTTTAAAGAATTCAGATCTTTCAAAAGGAAAAAATATAAGATGACCAAATGATGTTCGAAGTCATTTCAGAAGTTTACACCTTCAGCATACAAATAGGCTTGTGGGTGTATATTTTTGCTATAATGATGACCTATCAGGGTGTATTCTATGTATTTCTTATACTAAATCATTATTTACGTAATAACAGATGGTAACCAATGTGCAAAGCATCTCATTCCAGTGCAAATCACCAATGAGAAATTTTTATTTATGGATTTGAGTCTCAACCATTTTGTGAATTTTGTTATATTTAATGATATCTTTACATCAATATTTATCATCAATTTTACATCAATATTTTTATTTGTATCAGTTGTAACTGAAATTGAATTTTAATTGTATATAAGCTTTGTAAACAAAATAATAATGAACTTCTGATGAAAAATTTACCCTGAAATTTAAAGAATCATTAAAAATGAATAACTACATTCTGTGTTGAGATCTTAGACAATGTTTTATGGAATATCTTTTAATTGTTTCTGTATAAAAAAAAATTAACCTGTCAGAATAAATGCAATCATTTTATTTACATATTTATGTACAGAAATGTATGTTGTGTATGTGCCCCAGTTTAACCTTCTCCGGGGCAACAACCTCCACAGTTTGCGTGGTGCAGATTTTTCCCCACTTTTTTTTTAACCCAAAAAAATCTTGAAAAAATTTCCAATTGAAGGTTATAAAATGTTTTTACTTCTTTAAACTGATAACAGATGGCAGCACTAGCCATTTTTCTGCTCATTTAACTGAAATACATTGAATGGAAGTGAAAAGAAGACTAGATTTAGGCATTGCAAACGATGTACCTGAAAGGGTTAAAAGGTAAGACCCATATGTATTTGCAGAGGGAGGGAATAGTAATACAATGCTATCTTGTGGTACTATATGTGTGCTAAATTGTGAAATTTTTACCTAAAATCAGAGGTATATGTACATGCAATATTTTTGTGCATCTAAATAATTTTAACAATTTATTTGTTCTGTTGTTTTAAATGTAATGGTGAGATTTTAAAAATTCAAAAATTTTAGCACTTAAAGTAAGGGTGGTATTTAATTGGGAGAGGTGATTGTGAACCTCATGTTAATCTTGTAATTTTTGACTGTAATAACATTTTATATTTTGATTAGCACTATGGTAATTTTTTTGCCACATGAGAGCTAATTAGACCATGACCTGCTGCTTAAAGCCGATTCTGAATGGCTACAAACATCCAACAGTGGAACTCAAACCTGCAGACTCTGGTACCAAATGCCAGTGCCCTAGCTATCTGGCCATCATATAGCGATTTTATATTTTCTTACATGTATTTCTTTATGGCTTTTTAAAAATCCCTATTGGTGATAAACATTAGTTATTATAGTAATATAGTCTTTGTACTAAACACTATAATACTTATTTTAAACTAAACAAAAAAAAAATTTCAGGTTCTACAGGGACAAAAACAAGCTTTTGCAAGAACATGGGAGGAATTGGAATCAAGACGTTTAGAGTTAGAGACAAATCAGGATAAACTCCGACAAAAAAAAGTAAGTTGTTTGATGAAATCTTGTGCTTCATCCTTAATTTGTCTACATTGTAAGAAACAGAAAAAAAAAAATTCCTCTTTTTTTTAATGTTTCTAACCCTTTGTTTTTATTTTCCTATCTCTGTTGCATAGAAATGCATATAATCGATTTTATATGAATAGAAACAACATAATGATTTAAAAGTGAATAGATTAAACACTTTTTTTCTGTTTTTACTTTTACAGTTTTCATGTAATGTTTGTAGATGCAATTTACAGCAAGACATCTGGCAGGCAAACATTTAAAATTTCCTATTTTCCAAAGCCCACGTATAATAAAAAGTTTTTAGCTACTACTTTTGCTCCCAACTCTTTCATAGCTGTTAACCATCTGGTATTTTTTAAGTCTTTAATACCCAAGTTTGATTCTCTCCAATTTTATGGAAATATAAAATTTCTGTATGTTTTTAAATCTTTCATTACTTTTTATAATGCTGAGGAAAAAGGGTATCTATAATGACAAATTAAAGTGATTTAAAATTTGACATACCATGATAAATCTGTCTTTGATGTTTTGATTTTATGGCAGTGCTGTAAATAAGTCATGTATATTAAAAAGTACTAGAACAAATGTGCCCTTGATTCTATCTTTTAAATGATTGATTTACTGAGTTCCCTTTTAAAAAATACAATTTTTATTTCTTCTTCATCACTGTGCTATGACGTTTCCTCAAATGTTGACCATAATTAAACATCATTTTAGAATATGACTAATTTTTATTTCTGAATGATTCTTGCTCTACTATTTCTAGATTTTTATAAGTAATTATTTTTGTTATAACAAATTGATCTACCTTTCCTTTTCCTTAATTATTTTCAAATGTGATCTATCATCCTAGATATTTACACTATTACTGTTGAAGAAAAATCTGCATTAAATTAAAATTCAATATTATGTGTGGATTTGTCATCTGAAGAGCAGGCTCTTGAGTTTGAAGTTTTTGCTGTGTTTCTTTCTTGGATTTTTATTATTGTTATGACGAAGTTTTTGGTGATAGGGTAATTAAAATTACTTATTATAGAGTAAGAATTCATTAAATTTAATAGTTAAAGTCAAGATAACTCTTTACAATCATTAAAATCAATTTACAATTAATACTAGTATTCAATTAAATTTAAATACAATATTAGCAATAGTGGTTAGTACATTTAAAGAATTAAGATTGAGGCGCATTGTCAAAACCTGAATTAACTAAAGAAATATTAAAATTTTTTAATCTGCAGTAGCACATTATATAATTAAACTAAACACCAGGTTCTTTTACTGTTTACTCCACAGTGGTCGATATGAGCAAAGATAAATTAAATCAAAATTAGAGAAAAATTAATGAAAGATACTTCCCTATTATTGAAGCACACCAAAAAAAAAAATAAATAAATAAAATTACTTCTCCTAAAAGAAAAACTTAAAGAACTCAATTCTGCTGAAATAAAAATTTAAAACTCTAGACTGGCAATAAACAAACATGACGAGAAATAAAATTTAAATTAATAATTTATTTAGACATTAGACGATTCACTCTTACATTGATTATAAAAATTACAGCAATCTTCCCCATATATTCAATTTCTTTTTTCAAATTATTCCGACAATCAAAAATTTAATTAATTACAATACAATTTGGGTTAACACAAATAATCATATAAAATTTCAATGAAATGAAAATAATGAAGTAGTTGGTGAACCAAAACTTTACTACTCTAATTGTGATTGTTAACATTGACAAAAAAAATTGAAATTAAACAAGTCTTAAGGACCCTGCTGCAGCATTCCAAAAAGAGAGAAATTAAAGATAGTAATAATAGAACAGAAAGGAAAGAAAAGGAAGGGTGTCACCCATGGTAATATCTCAGTTCTCCAGGATTAGGCTGCATCTCTGGCCTCAGGAGCAGTTAGGCCGAAGCCTTACCCTCTCAGCGTTCTCGATCAGAAATCCTCGCTTCAGAATTGCCGCTCTTCCGGGTCTGCCGCTGTACTCCTTGTGGTTGTGCGCAGCACACTGTATACTAGATGTTAGAGTTTGCGGGCAGAAATGCCCAAAACTTTAAATAGATAATGTATTAATAAAAATAAAGTTTGAGCTTTAAGTGCAGAGTTGATGTAGCTAACAGGAATGGCGGACTATTGCCTTAATAGATAATGAAGATAGCTGGAAAATTAAACATCGATAAGTAAGACTATTTTCAAAGTGTAGTGTGCAAGCTTGAAGCAAAACATAAAACATATAACCAGTTTTAAAATAACACAAGTTTATTCAAACACAAAAAGAGTTGAATTAAAACAAAAATGATTCAACACATAAGTACTTGTTGTAAACATAAATTGTAAGGAACCTTACACAGGTTCAACAGTTCAAAAATTAAAGTTTGAGAAATTAAAAGTTCAAGAAAAATATAAATATTGAACTAACAAAGTTTGCTGGCTTTGACACAGTGGCGTAGCGAGGGGTGGGCAAGGGGGTCTATCATGCCCCGGGCGCCACTCACACAGGGGTGCCAAATGGTTCTTTTCACTAATTCTATATATTATATTACTATATGTTTTTCGGAAAGGGGGGCACCAAAAAGGTATTGTGCCCCGGGCACCGGTTATGTTTGCTACGTCACTGCTTTGACAGGAGATTATAAAGACTCACAGGTGGCAGGCACTCATCCCATGGATGCTTTAGCAAAAACGGCAAACTTCTAATATGCTGCGTAGTAAATTGCATAAGCACGGAAAGTCGCTGCAAGATTAGGCACTGGACTCAGGCGCTCCGGTTCACCATCGAACCCTCGCCAAAATATCATCATCGCCAGGAAAGATCGCTTGAAGAAAAACAGTCAGTCTGCATGCACCGCATTCAACCCGCTGACTGTACAAGGAAGCCCGCTGCATGGCACTCTTATCTGAAAAGGCCGATTGTGATGCTCCGTGGCAGATGACCGAAAAATGCAAATTTATCGCACTTCTGAATACAACGTCACACGATGATCACATAATGACGTCAGTATGCTATAAACTCCGTCGATTATAGCTTCGGCTTGCTGAGATGACGTCAAGGGATTAATGAAAATGTGAATACGATAATGGCGGCTCACAAAGTCAATATAAAAGGCTAGATAGGGAGGAAAAATGCATTCCTGCTATTTTTTCTAACACTAGAAAAAGAGTTTGATGGAGTGCCATCGATTTGGGACATAAACTTTGGGAAAAAGGATGCAGGCCACAAATTCTACTTTTCGGATATGTCATCCAATTTTATTTTCAATTTTCCACTCTATCTCTTTTTCCATAAAAATTCGTCCCCCGCCGCTACCATCTAGATGAGAATGTATTCTTGCACGTTGCTCTCCACCAACTTTCTTGTGAGCCAGGCCGATGTCCGTTAACCCACTCTACATTCCAAAGTCCTATTTCTTTTTCATGAAAGTACATAAATTTTGCATATTTAGAAAGAGCTTTAAAAGCTGATAATTTTTTCTGTGTACACTTAATCTGTTACTTCAATAGTTTTAGAGTTATTTGGATTCTAATGAGGCGTCTCCTGTGAGATCATCCATCTTTGACGATGTAAACAAAGCATGATTCTTTCACAGCATGGTTCTCACTAAAAAATGAATCACTGAAAAGAAATGTTTCATAGTGTGTCTAATTTTTAATTCTTTTTCTATTTTTCATACTTTTAATTCAAGCTTTTTAATCATAAATAGATAATTTTAAAGATGTATTGATTTTTTGGCAATAGTGAAAAAAAATTTAAATTCAAGTGAACTGTGATTCGAGTGTCAAGTGATTCGATAGCTGGGCATAGCCGGGTGAAGCACGGCTAGTGTATGATAAATCACCTTTGTGATATTTCATTGTAATCCTGTCTGCAATACAAAATTTAGCCAAATGTTTGACTGAAAGTTTTGGCTAATAAAGAAGCAAATCCATACTGGAAAGGACTTACATCAATTAGTGTATTTCATAGAGCTCATTGAGCTGTGATCCCAAAAAGTGATTGTATTGAAGAACCATTCTTTTTTATTTCAATTTAAATTCTTGTTTAATATGCTTTTCACTATTTTGTGATCAGTTTCTGCAGTAGCAGGAAGAGAGAGCAGAACATCTTACTAACTAAGGTTAAAATTGTCCAGTTTGTGTACTGGGATAGAACAAAGTTCAGTTCCAATGGGAATTTTTGCTTGTATATTTGCTTGTAATGTTGAAACATAGTGCTGCCACAGAATTTGATTTTACCGGTGAATACCAATTGTTTTGTATCCTTTGTGACTAGTGGGAAAGTGTCATGCACATATCAATTGTCAAAAGTAGGAAACAGTGTCAGAGGATGCTGTTAATATTTCAAAACATTGAAATGAGGATCATTTGCAAAATGAATTTTAAGATATGGCAGTGCTATCTGTCTATGAATAACCCTATGACTCTTGGAATCACAGGATCATGAATATAAGCTGTTTATTTCTCATCAACTTTCACACTTAAAAACACTTCTATAATATTGTACTAGCTGTTGTTAACTTACTTAAGTGTAGTATTGTTTGTCCTCAAGTAGTTTGGATCTCAATTTGACTTATTCAGAGTATATCTTATATGTTGTGAAGAGAACAATATTAATGGCAAATTCAGACAAATATCTGCCTTTGATCTTCGTTGAGAACAGTGTAAACTTTCTTTCCTGACACAGTGTCTTGATTAAAATTATCACTCTAATGTGACTAAATCAGTTTTTACCATTAACCCTTCAGCGAGCACACCCATGTACAAAGTACAACATTGTGCAACCATGTACAAAGTACACCCATGTACATTATCATAATTTTGAATGGTTTGTTTTTACATGTAAGGTTTGAATGTTCTAAGCACGTTCTATTTATAGCTACACCCTTTCTAATGCAGGTCTGATTTTTTTACCCTTGTATTCCTTTCCATTCATTGTTAGTCGTGATTTAACTGTGGTAAACCAGGGATTATACTGGATTACAATACAACAAAAGCAGGAGTTGATGTAATCCATCAAAAGTGCAGCTATTACACGGTATTCCGTATATCACAAAGATGGACAATCTCATTGTTTTTAGGTTTTTGGACAGAATAAGAATCGATTCGCAAGTTGTCCTTAGATCCAATAAACCGGACAGTTTTGAAATAAGGTGATTGTATCTGCATTCTTTGGCCTTTAATTATATATATATCTCAATATTATCAACATTTTCTATCTTGTCATAAAACGCAGAATTTTTATTTTCAATTTGAAAAAAAAAAGTTTATTACAAAGGGAATAATCAAGGTTGAAAGAGACGTTGCACTTTGTGCCTGCTGGTGTTCCAAAAATTGGTGTGCCTGCTGAAGGGTTAAATGACATCCTTTTCTCGTGTTACTGCACTTTTTTTTTAACTGCAGGTTTTTAAAGACCTCCTTTCTTTCCTGTAAATCTAAAGAAATGCTTTTAGGAGATTGCAGTCATGCGTCATTCAATCTTTTCTAGTAGCTGAATTAATCAAAGGCATCATTGTATGTTTTAGATTGAATAATTCAACCAAAGTTCCTTCCATAGGTATTGTATATGTTTGACACTGTAAACTCTAGTTGGCAGAAATAGTAAATTAAAAATTTACATACTGATAAATTTTTAACATGCTGTCATAATATAAATTGATGATATAACTTAATTCTATTGACCTGCCTGTACTTCTGTGTTTTTATTAGTGGTATTTATTAGGAGTATCTGTAAAGGTTCAAACCGTAACTTCTATTTTGTAAAAAGTAAACTGTAGTAGTTCAAATCTTTCTAAATTTCTCCCATTAAGCGGATATCTGAAAATTAGGAAGTTTCAGACCATTTCTTGTTTTATGTGCTTTCAATTCGTTGTATATCTGCATTACCTTTCTTTCACATAAATGCAATATTTCAGATAAATGTTTCATGGAGAACCTGCTTATAATGATAATGATGTAAAAATAAATAAAAGTAAAAATTTATAATTATGTATGCTTGATCTTATGAGATATTGTATATAGCTGTTTTTAGCAATTAGGGAGGAATTTGTGATAATGAGACTAATTTGACTAACACTAAATATTTTTGTGTGACAAAAGTTTATTTACTACCTTTATTTTGAGTTTTTTAATTTAAAGTTCCTTGGGTTTTTGTTAATTTTTTAGAAACAATTTCAAGAGTTCAAAAATCGTCTAACGAAATCTCAGTACACTTATCAGCAAAAGTTAAAATACCGGGAACAGGTGTCGGTTATTGATGTGAAACAAGAAAAAGTGAACGTGACTAGAAAAATGAGATCTCTCAATGAACAAAGAGAAAAAACTCTTGGTGACCTGAATAGGTTATTTACGGTATGTAGTTTAAATATAATTTATTTCAATTTTTTATGTTATCTAGTTAAACATTCTCACTTAGAGAAAAATGGAATTTAATATTAATTTAATATCCTTTGTATATTTTACTTGTAATTTTATATACTATTTCCAGCCTCAATTTTCTTTAAACATGTTTATTGAAAAAGCTATAGAATAAAGGAAATGAGAAGAAAAGTCTAAAATAACTGTCGGGAACTATTGCTGTTAAAATTAATCTTCTGTTTATTTGCTGCAGTTTTAGTCCTAGATGATTGTTTTTCAGAAGATTTAGCTATCACAGATTTGACCTGCCATAGAAATTTTTAACCTTATTTTAGATATCCTGAAAACAAGCAGAAAAAAATCTTTTCTTTAAAGAATCTTAAAATTTCCCAACTTTACATATTTGTTATACTTAAAAAAGGGCATGTAAATTTAACATCTATTGTCTTGTAAAATATTTTTTCTGCTTATTTCATGGTACTTTTTTCTATATATACACTCATGTATGTTTGCATATATGTTGGTTTATCGATTCTATGTGAAGACCTAAATTATAAAAACTAAATTTTCTTGGTTTAAAGTTGTAAAAAATGAGCTGAATTTTCATTAATGGAATAAATATGAAATGTATGTCTTAGCAGATATATTTCAACTTAACTTATTGTTCTTGTTTGTTTTAGTGTTAAACGTATATGAAATGTAGATTGGAAATGTAAACACTAGCAGAAAGTTTGGGAATTTTTGTGTATACTTAAGATAATATTCAAATCTAAAAAAGTTTTAAATGTATATCAACTTCTTGAAGTTTGGGGTTGCCTTCCGTTTTTTTTTCACGTGCGAACACAAAATCAATAAGTCCTTAAAAATTCTTAGCTGTGTAAAAAATGAACTCTTTTTGTGGAATCCTGGTAAACACTTTTTGATATTCAATAATGAAAACCTAGATTAACTCTTTGACTTTTTACTGTCCTTCCATTGATAAATATTGTTCAACATCAAGGGTAGTTTAAATACTCTGAACTTTATATCTTTCTTTTAAATTTATATATAATTTTAGTTTTGAGTTAAGAATATCAGTTAGGGCCTGATTCACGACAAGCACTTTTCTCCCGCAATCCTGTTTTCTTCCGCAGGTTTGCGATGCAAAGGCAATTTGCCATTCATGAGAAATGCAAGAACATTTTCTCCCGCAACACAAGGTCATTCCTTTTAGATGCTACATAGCTCTTGCAAGCGAAGGATAAACAGTAATGGTGGACATCATAGCAATCATTTGCTTCAACGGCTTAACAAAACTACATTAAATATTTTGAAAACATAGTAAAACTTTATTTTTAAGAAACCAATAATCCAAATGTAACAAAAACTTGATCTCACAAAAGTCATCATACACTTGTAAAAAATCTTTACATATTAGTAAATATTCTAATTTTTCATTAAATTAATATTTAGTAGGGATATCCTTTAGCATCCACAACAGCTTTTAAACGTCTGGGAATAGATTGCACTAGTTCTTTTGTAATTTCTGCATCAATGTCCATCCATTCTTCCATCATAATTGTTTTTAGTTTGCTTTTCGTGTGAATGTCGTGTTTTCGTACTCGAACCTCCAGTTCTCTCCAAATATGTTCAATTGGGTTTAAATCTGGCGATTGAGGTGCTATTTTCAAAACTTGTGGATAATTATAGAGACACCAGAGGTGAATGTTGAGAGACGTGTACTTAGGATCGTTATCTTGATAAAAAACAAAGTTGTTTCCAATACCCAAATTTTGGGCTGATAATTTTAAATTGTATCCTAAAATATTTATATAAACAGCATGATTCATTATGCCATCAATAAATACCAAATTACCTAGTTCTGATGCTGACATGCACCCCTACACAAGGGTGCATATATCTATATCTGTGTATATATATGTGAAAAGACATAACCGTTTGATAGACATAAACAGACTCAAACTCAGACATGCTAAAAGCATTCTCATTGGCTGATTTCCGATGAAAATCGATTATAGCTCGATTATCACTCCGAGTTATCGAAAGTTTCGGTTCGTTGTGCCAGCGTGACGTCAATGGATGCGGCTGGCACAAATTGTTTGTTGTGAATGGCTTCCAAGGTGTCTTTCCCTTTTCAATCGCTGATCCCCCCGACTTGCGGCTTGCAGACTGCAAGTTGCTGGCTTTTGTCGTTAATCAGACCCTTAATGTCTTTTGAATATTGTTGGAATATGTAGTTTTTGAAATAAAATGATGTAGTTGATTTTGGAAAATTTTATTGATGTAATCACTTTTACTTAAATCTTTAAAATTAAAATCTTTTTAATTAAAATCTTTTATTCTGATTTATTTCTTAGTGGAATGTAAACAAAATGGACAATATGAAAATTAATCAAATATTTTTATGCTTTTATTAATGTGCAGTATTATACCTTAAGCTATTTTTTTAAATCTCATCTGTTATACCTCAGTGCATTCTGTTATGAATTTTTTCTTATTAGTGTTGTTATTATTATTTTTTTACTAGGAATTTATTCATTTAGAAAAAGAAATAATTAAAGTAATATTGTGCATGAATTGTTTATCTAAATCTCTGAAACTGACTAAAGCTGCAAATGAAGATGTTCATGATAGAGTAAATGCTGCTGAAGTAAGTAATTGCTTTTCTTTGAATTAAAAATTTACATTAACTACCTTACTTTTGGGGGTTTTCTTTTTGTGTAGCTAAAAATAAGCAGTTTTCTAAAGAAGGTTTTCCTAGCATGTATTTTATCTCTATTTATTTCGTAATGTTTAGTAAAAATAAATTGTTTTGAACTTATCTCATTCAATTATTTTTATAATTTTTATGAGTTGTAAACTCAGTGTATTTCAGGGGGGGGGGGGGGGGGGGGGGGTCGGGATAAAGAACTTCATCTTTAATCTTCAAAATTTTTTTTGTATGGTGAAAGCCCAACATTGTGTACTAATACTTTGCATTCACTTTTGTTAGATACAGTGAGTCATTTTTACCATGTTTTTATTAACCTGCTTTCTTGTTTGTTTGTGTGTTTGTCCAGTACAAATCTTGCAATCGATTTTAAACTAACTTCCCGACTAGCTAGACATTTGAAACTTTTAGAATAGCTCAGAACACGATGACAATGCATTCTTTTAATACTTTTAGCCATCTTTAAGCAGCATTGAATTCATTTTCAGTTAATTTTGTTTTGTAGACTGGTGCAGCTATCTATCGGCCGGGATGGGAATGAAAAGTTAAATGCAAGTTAATTTCCAATTAACTTCATTTTCTTCAAAGTTGATGGGATAATTCATCGAAAAAATTTTAAAAAAGTTTTTATTAATCCATAGAATTGTCAAGTTTATATGATTCAACAGAAAATTTAAAAACATGGTATATAAAAAGTTCTTTTTATCTTGTAATTATTATAATATAAAATTATGTGTATTTTTCCCAATAAAACTATGTTTATCTTATAATGTTTGGCAATAAATAAACTCAGGTACTATCGCAAAATGTCAGTGGAAATCATGATTACACACATAACAGTGAACAAATAATTGTTCAACTTTACAAGGATTTTCATCTCTAACAGTTCTGGTATAATAACAACACATACAAAATATAACATGCATATGGCACAAGCTTGGAGTCAGTTGATTCTGTAATCTATTTTTAGAAATGTGTAAACCAGTTGGGAATGAGATACTGCTTGTTTATTTTTTGATTATTTTTTGCCATCTGCATGTGCTTTATGTAAATTAGCGATATTAAGAGAGTGATTTGCAGACATATAGGATGTATTCATCAGCATAAAGTAGTTAATGATTAACTGTGCTTTTTTTACTGTTTTTTTAAAAATTATTTGTCAAATATTTCTTTGTTAGAAATAGCTAAAAGGATTTGTTAGAAATAGCTAAAAGCTTCCTTAAATGCTAATTTTTTAATGCGATATTCAAGTGGTTACATTTAAAAGTGATATTTTGTTTTGAAGAAATCATTTTTTGTAATTATGAGGTATAAATCATGGAAATTTATACCTTTTTCTCTTATTTCTTATTTTTTTTATCAAATATATGAAAGTTGTTTAGCATTAAATATGTTTTGTTAATCATGAGATTTGTTTTTGTGTAAACTGTAAAAAACCTCTATTGATCAAAATACCTCTATTGATGGTTATATATATATGTTAACTTGTTTTTGATCAAAAGCCATTAAAATATATTTTCTACTGAAAAATTTATGTTTCTAAAGGATATTAGTGAATTATTTAACAAAATACTTTGGTATTATCAGATGTCATATGTACTTTGATTTTTAAGAAAATTCTCTCTAGGAAATAGCGACTGTATAATCTACATAGTTAATCATTATGTAAGCTCTTTGAATTATTATTTTCTCTTTTTTTTACTCATGTAAGAAGAAGGTTATCTAAATATTAACATAAAATTTTGTTTAGGTACAAAATTGCTTATAACTCTTTAGGAAAAACATAAATATTAAGTTCACTTGGATTGAATTTTACCTTATATTGTTATCAGGAAAAACAAGCTAATCTTGTAATTATAACAACTATAATTGTATCTTGTTAGAATCCTGTGCTTATTGACACATTTGCCGCAAGTAATTTTTTCACTTTTCTAATACTGCAAATCATTTAAAATAAAGAAATTTGATTGCTGGTTACCTCACAAAAACTCATCTGTTATTAACACAAGGATAAAAATTATAGAATTTATATTAAAATATCAAGCACAATATGTTTCTTTTATTTTATTACCATTTTCAGCTACCATATTAACAGTAGATAAATATTAATGTTGAAGTATCCAAACACTGGAATATCAAAATACAGTGAAGCTCACTGACGGCAACAAATTACAACTTGCAACCTTTGATCAATTACACAGGATATTAGCTGTACTGTGAACTCAATATTATAAAATTATTTCAATTTCTCTCTGTCCTTTTGCCTGACAATTTATTTTTGAGAAACAATATGCTCAAAACCTGTAAATGTGATAACTTAGCAGCAACCCAAAATGCCCTTGACATAATTCATGTCAAGGGCAACCAGAAACAGAATTTGAAAGGATGTAAATTCATGTAAACAACAAACAGAAAGAGGTGTTACGGAATTGAGCCGCTAGAACCTGGCGGCTCTTCCAACCAAAGTTAGTTAAGATTTGGGGGCAGGAAT
The DNA here is from genome assembly GCA_907164885.2 of Dolomedes plantarius. Lineage (NCBI taxonomy): Eukaryota > Metazoa > Arthropoda > Arachnida > Araneae > Dolomedidae > Dolomedes > Dolomedes plantarius. Next base: position 109,978,164 of record OU015491.1, read on the forward strand.
GCCCCAAACTTTACTGATAGCTAATAGTGCAGAGTCGTACTGGCTAGCAGGGAAGGTTGGACTCTTAATCTTTAGATATAGTCAGAGCAACGCTAGCTAGCTTTGTTGTGTGATATGCAAGATGTTAAAAAGACGTACGAAGGTTTAGGTAAAATAACAAATACATTTATTTAGTAAAACGACATTAAAGGGTCTTGTTTACAGACGCACTACACAGCTCGTAGTGTTATCCTAAAAAGTTGGCTTTGTCGTGTTCTTACCGAGGTGTAGAAAGATAAAAGAAAAAATAACTCACAGGTGGTCGAGGCAAAGCTTTGCTATCGTGGTAAGAAAACACTTAAGGTAGATAGCGCCTTCCTGGCACAAAAACTATCCCGTGGCTACCTGCGGGCATGCAAGGTCGAGACGACTAGAGCATCAGTGCACTGCTGGCAAGTTGGTCGCCGCTTCCTAATACGGGTCTTCGGTAGAGCCTGGCTCGGTAAAATCGCTTCTCAGCAACTATCACTCAACCACACCGTCTAATACCACAGCGAATACTACATCGAATACACCCGTCTAAGTGAACGGGCTGGGTATTTATACCGGCGTCGACCGCCGCGCTCCCTCGTGGCAGGAGAATAGCAAAGTTAATTATGCTAATTTTACGTGATGTGCGTTGACGTCATTCTTAACTGATGGTATGGCGTCATCGTTGGATGAATGACGTCGTTCGGCTGGCATATCGCTGGTCATGACGCAACTGGCGTCTGACGATGCTTACACATTGCTGTGGAGGTGGGAAATGATGTAAATACATCGCTCCTGCTACGTGGCTGGAAGGTTAGGGGAAGAAGAGGAAAGCTAATCGGGATTTTCCCTAACAACTGCCCCCCCTTTACAGAAATGAGCACCAACACATGCACGTGGTTAAGTTACATGTTTTGCAAAACAATAAGGGTAAGTCGCTTGTATAAACATACAATAAATATTCTGTTGACATGTTTCTATAAAAATAGCTTATAATCCTGAACAATTATGCAATACAATTCAAAATGCAATATTCAATAGGCAAATAATATGCAATACAATTCATCAACAGGTAGGGCAAAGTATACACACGCAGTATTTTTTTTTTTTCAGACAAAAATTCAAAACATTCGTGGGCCCACTTTCATACACACAATCATGCGAAAAAAAAACATTTGCGTATAACATACCCTCCGATGTTTAAATAGCATAAAACTTTAAGAATATATTAAAATTGATTACAATTTGCTTGTCTCAAACAACGTACTAGTAACTATATTAAAGTATAGACACAGTACGAAAAAAATAGAAACAGTTATTGCTAGTATGTAGATATAAACACAATGCTAGATAGAGACATAAACGTGCATATATAAACACAGTACAGAATATATGCAATGGTAACGTTAGTATTAAATACACATGCGACAAAAATGCAGAATGTATAAACACATTACCACTGTATATCACTTAAGTTTAAATAAATTCGTTCCGCTCGGGTGAGTCCGGGACTTAGTGGCATTCTTATATTAAAAATGAGGGACTCACAAACAAAAAGAATTAATGCACACGAAAAAGGCCTCCCTCCAGTAGTACTCCCCCAGAAAATTTCCCCCAAGAGCTCTGGCAGATTACATTTTCACCCCCAACGAGACGTAACAGGGGGCCGCTCGCTCTCAGGATCCCTTTCCTGAGGGTACTTACCGGATTCCAGCGGACAATTAAATTGGTCTCTCCCAAGCGAAACGACGAAAAGGGACAAAACACACCACTCGTGCGTGGTAAAACAAACTGACCCAAGGTGGCCTTCAAACACTTTAAGCGAACCCCTCCCAAATTATGTGGGAGAAAGAAGGTTCTCATAGAACTAACCCGAAACAATGGCCGTTAGTTCCGTAAACAGAAAATAATGGAAAGTAATATAACTCATAAATTAATAACCGTCCTAGTCTCAAGGATAAGGTTTATTTTAAGGAAATTCGGTTTATTAGAGTTAGGAATTTACTTTAAGTTTATAGCTTTCAAGTTTCTGATTTAAAAATTATTTGTTTAAAGGCTGAAAAGTCTGTTTTTGTTTTTGGTTTTGTGAACGGATCTGCTAGATTCTTTTTGCTAGGCACGAATTTTATCTCGAAAACTTCTTTTAGAAGGAGATCACGCACAAATAGAAGCTTTATATGAATATGCTTAGTGCGACTATTTTCAATCGGCGATTTTAAGAAGTCTATGGCAGATAAGTTATCCGTTCTGATAAGGGGTTTGGATCTAGTTAGCTTGATTATCTTCAATTTTTCGCATTCTTGCATTATACGGTTGATCCACAGTATTTCCTTGCAGGTTTCTGTTATAGCCATGAATTCAGCTTCCATAGTTGACAGCGCTATGGCCTTTTGCTTGCCAGTTCGCCAGAATATAGGCGATTTATCTAGTAAAATGAGTTGACCGGAAATTGAAACTCGGTCGTCTCGATTGGCGGCAAAATCGCTATCACTGTAAGCTGTTAATTCATTAGAGGTAGAGGAAATATTTAGCTTTAAATTTTTTGTACCTATTACATACCCTAATAGCTTCAATAGACCGTACCAGTGAGCAAATCCTGGGTTAGACTGAAACTGACTGAAGATATTTACCGCATACGCAATGTCGGGTCTAGTTCGACTTGCGATAAATGCTAAACACCCTAGGATATTTCGATACGGTAGTTTTGATATTTCCGTTAATTCAGGTTCAGATGTAGGGCTTTGTAATTTGGTATATATTGTTCCTTTAGCTATGGGTAAGGATACAATTGGGATATTGAAGGTTTTGAAGCGTTTAGCAACTTGATCTATGTATTGGGTTTGATGAATGAAAACTTGTTTTCGATTGAATTCAAATTCAACCCCCAATAACTTAGAAGTTTGGCCAAGTATTTTAATGTCGAAACACTTCTGCAGGATTTTAACTGCTGCTTCAATATGGGTTTTAGTTTTTCCAAAAAGAACTATATCGTCTACGTATAGGAGTAAAATTAGATTATTAGATAAATGGTAAACACAGTTAGCCCAGTTAATTTTCTTAAAATTATTTTCAAGTAATATATTCTCGATTTCATAAAACCATACCCTTCCGCTCTGGTGTAAGCCATAAAGGGCTTTCTTTAGTAGACAGAGGTAGCTTTCTTTTCCTTTTTCTACGAAACCGGGTGGTTGGGTAATCGTAATGGTTTCAGATAAGGGTGCGTATAAATACGCGCATTTGATGTCTAACTGGAGGTGATACCACTTTAGGTTGGAAACTAGCATGGAGAAAAATAGGCGTATAAGGGTGAAATTGACTACAGGTGAAAAGGTTTCATCATAGGATTCTCCCTTTACCTGTTTGTAGCCTTGTGCTACGAGCCTCGCTTTGTATCTTACCACATTTCCATGCTCATCAGTTTTGGTTGTAAAAACCCACCGACAACCGAGAGGCTTGTACTTTGAGTGTGGCGGCACTAGGCTCCATGCACCCCTTTCACTTAACACTTTTAATTCTTCTTCCGTCGCTTTCTTCCATAGCTTAGATTCTTTACTTTTGAATGCTTGTTTAAAGGTTTTCGGGATGACTACAGTTTCTAGTCATGCTGTGTCAATCTCACTTTCGGAAGTGTCATAGGCGGAAAAGTAGTTGATTTCTTCATTTTCCGTCTGACTTTCAGATTCCAGATCGCTATCATCGTCAATCACCTGTCGCTGAGGGGTTGGAACAGGGCCCGTCCTACCATTCTTACCGCTAAAGTTGAAGTATTCAGGCTGGTACTCAATTTTATGCTTTTTACAGTATTGCTTGAGTTCTTTGAGGCTTCGCAATATGTGGCTCTTGCCCCCTTGCCTTTTAACTTCTCGATAATATATATCGGTCCGCTTTCCATCTGGTCTCGGAACGGCTTCCCTTGTCCACTTAGCGACTCGGAGTCTAGGTGTTTGGACGTATAGTTCTCTGTCTGATTCGTCTTCACTTGCTTCATCAGTTTGAACTGCATAACTAGGGCCTGGTCTGGGATCCTGCTGGTAACTCCGGGTATGTACTCGGCGCGAATCCATATGTGGGATTACCACCGTCTCAAGCTCCGGGTTGTGAAGTGAGTATATGGTAGTTTCTGGATGGTCGCCCAGCACTGCTCCATTGTTAGTCTGCTTAGCTTTCAATTGATAAAAATTTAGTTCATCTTCAGCAAAGCTAACATTCCGGGTTTCGACTATTCGCCCAGTTTCTGGGAACAACACTCTGTACCCTTTAATCCTACATGCGTAGCCTACAAGAACTCCCTTATTAGCTCTGGGATCAAATTTGGTTCGGTGTTGCTTCGGCACACCCACAAAACAAACTGACCCGAATGGTTTAAGGTGACTAATGGGGGGTTTGAACTTTCCGTATTTCTCAAACGGTGTTTTCGTCTGGTTTCTACGGCACACTCTATTCCAATTGTAGGCCGCATAGCGGACGGCTTCTGGCCAAAATTTTACTGGAACCTTACTTGAATTTAGGATCGTGCGGAGGGTATTCCCTATTGTCTGGTTCAACCTCTCTGCTACTCCATTCATTTCAGGCGAATAAATATCGGTAAATTCGTGGGCCACACCATTCGTACGGCAATACTCTTGGAATTGTGAGTTGTCAAACTCCTTACCATTGTCAGTTCTGATAGCTTTGAGCTTAGTTGAAAGGAATCTTTCGGCGCGTTTCACATGATTTAAAAAGGTGGGAAAAGTAGCTGTCTTATCTTTAATCGGATACAGGGCGATTTTCCTTGAGTGATCATCGGTGATACTCAAAAAATACCTCTCTCCTGCATATCCCGTCGTTGAAGCAGGTCCCCACAAATCTAGATGTAAAAGTTCTAGTGGTTTTGTTGACCTAGTTTGGCCGATTGGTTTAAATGTCACCCGTTTAGCTTTATTTAACCTGCAATCCTCGCAAAAAAGTTTGGATGATTTTACCTCCTGAGCACCCCTGACACTTTTATTTGTAAAAGACTGGCTGATTAGTTCAGGGTTCATATGGCCCATTCTGCGGTGCCATCTGCTCAATGCACTGGCAGGTTTTTGATTACTTTTGCTTAGGGTATTTCGTTTCTTTCTAGCTGTAGTTTCATAAGCCTTACCTTTCTTCGATCAAGTTTCTTTCTCGTGTTGGTAAGCTTTCTTTCTCGCAGCTTGTTCTGGGGTTAGCTGCTGTTTTGCATAAAAAATTCCCCCCTGTTTGCGAGCTGTGAAATAACCTTTTCCATCTTTATCGTAAACGTGGAGTTGTCCATTTCCCCCTTCAAAAGTAAATCCGTCTTCGTCAAGTAAAGGTAATGAAACTATGTTGCGCCTTAGAGATGGTACATACAATGCACGCATAAGCGTAATGGCGCGTTTCTCGCCCTTACAGAGTAGGTCGACTGGCCCTCTTTGCTTGATAGGGATAGGCTTTCCCCTAGTAGCAACTGCTAGGCTCCTGTCATTTACATCCTCAAGGGGTCCATCAAATAGAAATTTATCCTTACAAAAATGATGGGTTGCCGCTGAGTCGACGACCCAGTCACCTGGATTACTGTGAGATGTAAAAAGGGCTTCTACAGTATAATGGCTCTGGGGTTTTTCATTATTTGGTGAGTTTCGCCGGAACGAGCGTTTAGATTTTCTACGCCCCGGTGATTTCCCACTTGGGTATTTCCCAAAATGGACTTGTTTGTTGGGAGAAGGGCTTCTCGATGGAGTTTTCGGTCGGAAATTGTCTTTATTCCAACTTCGAGAATTATGCCGACCCGAAAAGGTGTTCTGCGTTTCGCAAGTAGCGTTTTCACGCTTATCTTGTTTCTGCACGCTAATTCGGGTTTCTTCGGCGACTAGTTCAGTTAGAATGGCTTCAAATTTAAATTCCGCGTCTTTCCAACGAAGTATAGTTTGCACTAAGTGATCAAACTCCGATGGTAAGTACCGGATTAGCTGGAAACAGAGGTAAGTCTCATTTATTTCTTGGTTTATTCCCTTTAGGTTTTCGTTTAACTTGCGGATTCGTGCCGCAAACATGTTAATTTTCTCGCTAGCGTAGGGCTTACAATTAACCAGTTCGGTAAATAATTGCATGTGCCGGCTACGACTGTCAGGCTGAAAATGCCTATTTAGGGTTGACCATGTGTCCTGGGGGGTGGTACAATGTTCCATGACCGACTTAAATGCAGGGGATAGGTTTAAAAAGATTGTAGATAAAGCGAGTCGGGTTCTTCTTTCAAAGTCCCTTACCTCAGCTAAATTTTCCGCACTTGCTATCGGTTTAGTTTCGCGGTTATTCACAATGTCCCACGCATTAAGGGATATTAGTACAAATTTAATATCTGCTACCCAGGTATGGAAATTTTCCTCGGTCAATTTATCTATAGCCATATGGGGTTGTAAAGAGGCCATGTTTTAAGTTACAAGTACAGTATGTAAATCTATATATATATATATAAGCATATAAAAAAAAATGCAAGACAGTATTTAAAACACTAAATATTATATATATATACAAATAGGCCCCCCCCAAATATAGAATTTCATAAATTCAGGGCCTTTACCTTTTGTTTATACCTTCGACGCTTAGCTTCTCACATATCACAAAGCTTTCGCGTTGTGCTCTGCTATTTTAGATCAAAGTCACCCTTAAGTAAAAAATAGTAGTTTACAAATTAACTCTAGGGCCTGCGGCCCATAACCAAAATGTTACGGAATTGAGCCGCTAGAACCTGGCGGCTCTTCCAACCAAAGTTAGTTAAGATTTGGGGGCAGGAATGCCCCAAACTTTACTGATAGCTAATAGTGCAGAGTCGTACTGGCTAGCAGGGAAGGTTGGACTCTTAATCTTTAGATATAGTCAGAGCAACGCTAGCTAGCTTTGTTGTGTGATATGCAAGATGTTAAAAAGACGTACGAAGGTTTAGGTAAAATAACAAATACATTTATTTAGTAAAACGACATTAAAGGGTCTTGTTTACAGACGCACTACACAGCTCGTAGTGTTATCCTAAAAAGTTGGCTTTGTCGTGTTCTTACCGAGGTGTAGAAAGATAAAAGAAAAAATAACTCACAGGTGGTCGAGGCAAAGCTTTGCTATCGTGGTAAGAAAACACTTAAGGTAGATAGCGCCTTCCTGGCACAAAAACTATCCCGTGGCTACCTGCGGGCATGCAAGGTCGAGACGACTAGAGCATCAGTGCACTGCTGGCAAGTTGGTCGCCGCTTCCTAATACGGGTCCTCGGTAGAGCCTGGCTCGGTAAAATCGCTTCTCAGCAACTATCACTCAACCACACCGTCTAATACCACAGCGAATACTACATCGAATACACCCGTCTAAGTGAACGGGCTGGGTATTTATACCGGCGTCGACCGCCGCGCTCCCTCGTGGCAGGAGAATAGCAAAGTTAATTATGCTAATTTTACGTGATGTGCGTTGACGTCATTCTTAACTGATGGTATGGCGTCATCGTTGGATGAATGACGTCGTTCGGCTGGCATATCGCTGGTCATGACGCAACTGGCGTCTGACGATGCTTACACATTGCTGTGGAGGTGGGAAATGATGTAAATACATCGCTCCTGCTACGTGGCTGGAAGGTTAGGGGAAGAAGAGGAAAGCTAATCGGGATTTTCCCTAACAAGAGGATCATAAAGGACGCAAATTCACATCAGCAGTGGCAGATGTGTTAATCTATATATATAAAACAGTTCCATAACTGATTGACTGACAGATAACGCACAGACCAAACCGTTGGACCTAAAGGGTTGAAATTTTGCATGGCAATTCTTCTTACAGTGTAGGGGTGCACTAAGAAAGATTTTTGAAAAATTCTTAGATTTTTTAAAAATTAAATTCTTAAGCTGTTTTTGTAACAGACTGTAGAATTTAATTTATTAAATGCTGATCACGTGGTTAGTTTTCTGTTTGTGATATTTTAAATTAATTTTGCATCACGTGCATAACAACGAAATAAATTGACAAAAAATTTTTTTTTTCTTTCTAATACGGCAGCATTCTAATGTACTCCATAGCGAAGCATGGGTATTCAGCTAGTATAGAAATACTAATCCTTCTGTTATTAGATATTTGACAGTATTAATTATAGTTGTAATCTCAAATTATTTATTTTCTGTATAAGTTTTCGCAAAGTAGTTGAATATACAGGTATTCCTCGACATACGATCGCTTGCACTTATGACCAAAATTTTTAGATTAAAAAAATTATTTTTCCTGAAAAATACTGTTCCTCAAATGTACAGTACATACCTATATGTATTACATAATTATGAAACAATATGATGCAATATTCTGCATTACTGCAAAAATTTATGACTCAATAATAAAAATATGATGCAATAGTTTCCACACGATAAATCTAACAAACCTTCATTGGCTTCAGAAATGGCTTCAGCTTTTCATTATATTAATAAAGGACTACAACAATTAAAAGCAATGGATCTAAATGAAGAAAGATTCACAAGTGTAAATTGTCGTATTCAGGAAAATCTGGCTTGCTACCAGACAATATACAAGGAAAAGAAGACGCAAGCTGTTCAAACTACCTTGGATGACTTTGTTAAAAAACTTGCAACATATCTTCTGTTGCAAATTCTGAGCCAATGGATTGTACTAACATAATAAGTTGTGATGATGAATAATTTGTCTTCTAAATACAATGTATTTTAAATTATGTATGTGTGTATGAAAGTAAAAAATATATATGTACATATAAAAACAAATTTTGTTAGAAACTCGACTTACAACCAATATCTCAGTCCCTATCTCGGTCATAAGTCAAGGAATATCTGTATGTTGTGAATAAAATATTGGTCATCTGATATATTCTACATTTATGATGCAAATAAATTTTTAAGAGTGAAAGTTGAAACCATGTCCTTCTATGGTTAGAGTAATAGTAGTGATAAAATGTACTTTATGTATTTTAAATGCATTTATGATACTTGTTCTTTTATAAGAGGGCGTTTGTTGAATTTTTCAGGGGTATTTTTTTATATTTCATCATAGTGTGCATAAAAATTGTTGAATTTCAGAAAAGATGTTTATTTAGAGATTTAAATGTATGCATAGTTCAGTTTTACAAGATATAGATAGACTGGATTGCATAGTTATTTGATTCACTATTAAATTATTGTAAGTATTCCATTGAATTAGAATTATTTGAACTATATTTAAAGGAAAGGATTAATGGAAAATCTAAAATTTTTTTGAAAATTTAAAATCTGTTATTTACCTTTTGTATTATGTCTTGTTAATATGAAATGAATGAGAGTGACTCAGATTTGTAATTCACAAATGCAGTTTCTTTTATTTTTACTGAATTTTATTTACTTCATAATATTTTTAATATGTTTAATTATCTATACAGTTCACCATTTCACTTTTTTAGTTGGCAGTTGAAAATGCATCAAAAGCTTACAAGGAAAAAAAACGTGCAGGCCGCTTGCTTCATGAAGAAATTAAAGCTATGGGTGTAAGCATGTTGTTTTTTACTTTTAAAAAATAAATATTGTACTTGAACAAATTTAAAGTTATATACTTTATCTTAATTTATGTGACATCTGTCAGTTAAAATTTTGTTCGTATACTTTTTGCTTATTATTTTCATATAATTTCAACAAAATCTTAATGTTATATGGAAATGCACATTACTGCATATAAATTACACTATACATGCACAAAGCATATCAGTTTTATTTTTCGGCCATATTTCTCTGTAGCACTACGATTGTAGATAATTAGTGATAACTAAAGACTGTAAGCACGGATAAGATTAGAAGATATAAATAAATGCTAGGTAGATGCTATCTGCCTGTAGTGATGGTTATTTAAAAAATAGATAGACAGACAAGAGAGGGAGTAATCTATTTCAGATGATTTCATTCACTGATAGGTAGACAAAACTAGGTTTTAATATAATCTTGACATGGTATGTATATTCAATCTAAAATTGCTTTTGAAAAAAGGTAAATTTTCAAAAGTACTATCACATCGTAAATAATTATAAAAGTTTTCATGATTCTTATACTTTAAATTAATAAGCAAACTTAGTGACAAGAATTATAACAGAAAGAAGAAGGAAGATTCAGATAAAAATCTGAACTGAGCAGCTTTTCAATTAAGTGATATCAGTAGTATTGCTGAAAATTATCAATATTAAAAATTTAATATTTAATTTATTTATTTCTTTATATTTAAGTGATGATTGCTCTGATTTAAGTGTATTACCCGTATTAAAAGTATTTTAAATAAAGCAATATGTTGAAGATTTTATTTATTTTCCTAACAATATACGTGTTATATTTTATAATTTCAAATTTTAAAGAAAACTCTTTGATTCAAATGGAATTTTTTATGTTTTATGATTAAAAAAATAAATAAATAAAATCTACAAGATGCAGTCATTACTCCAGAAAATATTACATGAAATACATACCCATTTAATATGTTTCGAAGTAACTCCCACCTGCCGTAACGCACTTCTGTGCTCGGCTGTATAAGTTTTGAGAACAAAAAATTGAAATTCCTCTTTTGGAATGCTCTTTAATGCAGACATCACCATTTTCTTGATGGCTTCGACATCCTCAAATCTTTCAGTTTGGAAACAAGAAAAAGTCTGCTGGTGCTAAGTTCGAAGAGTATGGAGGATGCTGCACCTCCACGACCTCATGCTGGGCCAATTTGCTGAAGGGAACAAGATTTGAGGATGTCGAAGCAATCAAGAAAATGGTGACGTCCACATTAAAGAGCATTCTGAAAGAGGACTTTATAAGTTGTTTCTGAAACTTATACAGCCGAGCACAGAAGTGCATTACGGCAGGTGGAGTTACTTCCAAACATATTAAATGGGTATGTATTTCATGTAATATATTCTGGAGTTATTAGAGTTCAGTCCTGGAAATTAATGGTTACACCTTGTATATTAAATTATATGACAGATAACATATAGGTTTTCTATATATAACCATCACAAGAGTTACCGTTTCCCGAAGGGCAGGTGTATTTATAGTGGCCAAGGTTGCAGCTTAACGGTTTATTTTATTCCTTTACCAGAAAGAAACGAATAACTTTCAGTGTATCTGAGTTATACTTCAGAAGTGTCAGCATTAATGGAGTATCGAATTCCACTGTATCAAACTTAAAATCCTTTTCTTACAAGCATGAACCATTTTGATCCTTTAAAAACTTTCCGTTTTGTAACCTGGAGGTATTAATTTTTACACTTACATTTTTGAAAAATTTTGAGGACTATATATTTAAATCAAAGACATAACGAACGTAATGTCTTTGACATAACGAACGTAAGCACCGCTAGAAGATTAAAGTTCAAATTCTACCTATGGGACGTTCAGCGCATGAGTTTGCGAACGCATTTGTTCCACGAGCTCCAGAAATAGGGAATGAAAAATCATGCTTCTGTAACGAGTCAAATATTATACCTACTGTTTAAACAAACATATGGTGTTGAAAAATTTGTATGAAGCACTCTCTAAGAAGTGGCACGTACACAAAGATAGACAGCTCCAGCGTACCCAGCACATTTCAGTGATTAAGCTAATGTCATGTAGAAATTTAATTTTAGAAATGAATTTAATCTTCATTGGGGAAATGTTTCCAGTCCATACTAGAGTAGGTTGAAAGTTTTACATTTTTGATTTTTCTTATTTTTTAAAGAATATTGAAGTATTTTTTTATATGTGAAATATCTGTGAGGCATTGGTTTCTCATCACATATTTGAGAATACTGGAAAATTGGAGTGCATAGATTTTCTTCATCCGAGTAGAAATTATAATTTTAGAGGTATGTGAAAAAGTTATAAGTTTGATCTACCCTTGTAGGCAGGAGTTTATAATGCTACCTTCAGTGTTATCAAGTGAAGTAAAAGTATTGATGAAATATGTATTCTCTATTTTAAAACAGTTATGTAAGTATTAATGAAATTGAAAGAATGATGATGTTTTAGGGCACACAGGAAATTCATATTGACTACAAAATTTAGATTAATCACTAATTATGAATGTTTTAACATCTAATTAACTAATATTAAAAAAATGTATAATATGTTTTCATTTTAATATCTTTTAAAGGATATGCCTTGTATACTTCACTGATATATCTTATTTTGCTGATTTAAAATTCATAATGCTTCTTTTTGTTGTGCATACAGTTTGGTACCATATATTTCCTGTAATGTCTCTCTGCCCTCCCCCTTCCCTTCATGTCAAATTACTTTAAAGTGATTAAGAATCTTGCCAAACTATTTTCTTGTCTTTCTTGCTTTTAACTCTTAACTAAAGTCTGTTTTACTGCTTAAAGTGTCACTAATGCTTTACTATGTCAATCTTTTCATTTTGAACTAATCTTGTAATATGGGATGTATTAAATTTGGGGATTGTTTGTCAAAGTTTTTTTTTCTAATGTCTGTAATGTAGCTGCTGTAGTGCTACATTTCAACATTTGAAGTTAGCTAGTTCAGACATCCTGTCAGGATCTTGTTATTTCTTTATAGCTAGGCTTTGTCTTATCTTCCATGTTTATAATCTGATTGTTCAAAATTATGTTATTGAAGGATTTTCCATTTCTGGGTGTTTTTTTGTCTCCTTAATCTCATATTTCTTTCCTAATAATTTTCTTATTATTTTCATAGTGTTCGACTGCATGATCTAAGATGCTGTTGTTATATTTCACATTTTAGTCCTTTTTAAAAAAAAATTGTATTTCATATTTTTACTTCTTTTTCTCAATCTATTAAAAACCCCTATTAAACTTATTGAGGTTTGATGAGGCCTTTTTTGCTTTCTATCTGATATGCCCTTATAATTCTTGGTTGCAAAACAAAGTAATATCGTGAAAATTTCTAAAATAGGGACCTTAGATTTGACAAAATAAAGGTTGATTTCAAGTCATATTATATGGCTACACTTATCGTACATCATCAAGTGTATTTTGACATTACTAAATAATTGCTTAAGTGTAATGAATGTTTTCATTTGGGAGGTCTGTTGTGATTGGAAAGGTAGTTTATAAAGTAGATGTTGTATCATGGTACTATTAACTTTTACGATGATATGCTGTGTGGACACCAGTAAAATCTAAATAGTTAGGAGCTTAAAGGAGTTTAAAATATTCACATGTCCAGTGTGGGTAAGTCAAAGAATGCTATTTGATTAAGGTTTTCATCAGATTGGGAGCCATCCGTTAATCTTCCAAACATCTGGCTCATTGTTTTTGGTTACTTAGGTGGAAAATTGCTGAGTGCACTTATTTTTTTGAAGCTTTAAATACTAAGGCTTATGTACTCTTTAATGCCATTTCATGTTTTTCTTTAAAACAGGAATTAAAGAAATTAACAGATTAATTGTATAATAAAAGTGCTAAACTCTACAATCATATAAAATATTTGCATTTGACTTGCATTAAGAGGTACAGTTGATCCATCAGGTCACATTTGAAAAGGCATATTCATTTTTTAAGTGAACTAGTATTCTTTCTTTTAGGTTAGAAAATATTAATCTAAATTTTTATTTAACTGTATGTCACTGAAAAGAAATGACAGCAGGGTAAGATCATTGGTAAATAGAATGTTTAGAAATGTAGCAGAGAGTATTATTTGTATCTCATACAGGAAACAATCTTTTATTATGTTTTCATTCATGGAATAATGGAAGAAACATCAGCAATAGTCATTAATACAGAATCAAAGGCAGAAGGGGAGTGAAAGAGAGGTAACTCATATAACTGTTTGGAGATATTCTTGTAGCCCAGTTCTATAACTTTGTTGGATATTTCTGCAGGTATATTTTTCATACTGGTTTAGTGTGAAATGTAATTGTAGCTTTGCTTTTTTAAAGAATTCCATTTATTTTATTTTAAAAATTTTCTTTGTACTTAGTGTTTATTTTTGTCAAAGTTATACAGGTGTCTGGGCTAAAGGTATCCAAAAGTCATGACTTATTTTTACGGAACTACCCATTAGAATTTTAAAAAATTTATTTAAATAGAAAGAACATCTCACCAAGTTTTAATGTCAGTCATAAATTTCTATCATAGTATCATAGATTTCGATGTGTGCACCTTTTGTAACACGACTAACGTCTAAATGGTAATTCAGTTTTCTCCAAGTGCTTCATAGAATATCATGCATTATTAGACTCTTTTGCTTGGGGATTCATTAAATCCATTGTGTATAAACAATAAATTAAAACAGTGGATGAGTTGAAGAAGCTTATCATTCAAGCAATTCGTGTAATAACTCCTGATATGCTACAAAACACTTGGAAAACTGGATTACCATTTAGCCGTTTGTCGTGCTACAAAACGTGCACACATCGTAATCTATGATACTATGATCAAAATCTATGATTGATATTAAAACTTGATGAGATGCTCTTTCTATTTAAATATTTTTTTGAAAATTCTAATTGGTAGTTCCTTAAAAATAAGTCATGACTTTGGATACCTTTAGCCCAGACACCCTGTATTATTCACTTGTGGAGAACTTCTGTTAATGATTTATAGAAATTGTAAACTTCGGGGGTATTGGATATACATTTAGTAACAACCACGTGCATATAGAAGATATCTAAACAGACTTTCTTATTATTAACGTGTTAAATATTGCTAGGAATATTTTTGTCAACAGAGTTTTTAAAACTTGCTATTTCCACTATGTTCAAAGTTTATCATTTCTGCTTTATATGTTAAACTAATTATTATTCAGATTTTTAATAGATTAACTTAAGATTGAGGATTTATTCAAAAGCAAAAATACTTAAAAGACTTTTGAAAACTTAATCTTTCAATGAATATTCTACTTGGAATCTAATTCTGTCGTGGCACCATACAGATGAGCAGCTACTCTATGCCACAAGTGTTTTATAGAGGAACAATTTGAAAATTCAGTGTTCAGAATTACCTTGGTTAAAGAAAATAGTAACAGGAAAATTTTGAGTCATTCTTGAAATCGTGAATAGCTGTTGTGTATGTGTGTTAAAATTAAATGAGATCCTAAGAATTTTATTTTCTGTACTTGTTCTGTTTTTCATCCTTCTGTACTATTAATACCTGTTTTTAAGCTTGCTTTCTATAAAACCAGCAGTCATAATTACTTTTAAAAATAATTTGTTGTAGATTTTTCTGCCAAAATTTAATCTTTTCTTGTTTCATTCTAGTTTCTTTTAACATTTCTTTATCTATCTTAACATTGCTTTTATCATGTTTAACATATTACTGAGAAGTAATTATTATAAAATTGTATTATATAAAAGAATCCATTATTGATAATTATCTTTAAGCTGTTATATCAGTATTATAATTAATATTCCAGCTCACTGATATCCAGAATTATGCATATATATTATTTGCACCCTACCACTTTTTTTTTCTCCTTTTCCGTAATGTTTAATGTTAATGGTTGAACACAAGGCATAAAACAGGGATAACAGGGATAAATCTTAGAATTCCTCTTTAGTGATATTCTGTTTGTTTTGGCTGTTTTTCTTAGGCTTTTTATTGCAAAATTTTAAATAATCCATCTACATGTTTAGTATTGTTGTATATATACTTGTGTGAAACAGTAATTTTTTTTGTAGTTTATCGATAATTATCAAAGTCTTATGATATTCAACAGAAATATCTGAATGCTTAAAATCTTGTCTTGCAGATTTTCTTTCACTGCATACAAATCTAGTATTTGGATTACAATCATATTGAAGCAGTAGTTTTTAATGTTAACGACTGTTTTCATAGTGTATGGTAAATTTTGTCACAAAACTTAGTCTTGACATTTCCTTTATGTATTTAAGTGGCAATACTGATATATTTCAGTAATGTTCTTTCATGTTGTTGATATTATGTAGCTGTTAGTATTAAAATCATAATTATATTTTTAGTGTCAGATATCACTTTTAAATCATGTGATTTTTTTATTGTATTTTGTCTGAATTTTAATATGTATGATTTTAGTGGGATATGTTTGAATGTTATTTTACTGATCATATCTATCTAATGATTTTTTTTCTTTTGCTGTGTGTAAATTTGCTTGTTTTGTTTGCTGATTAATTTTTTTTTATTTATCAGGAAGAGTATGTAAAATATATAGAAGCCTCTGTAAGCATTTTCATATTTTTTATGCTTAAATATTAAATTATAATTCATTTTCTAGTTTTAAATATCAGTATTTGTTTAATTATTGATTGTTTTAAGTAAAAGTAGTGGTATTAAATTGAGTAGTGACATCTGAAGACATAATATATTTTTATAAACACATATTACTTAACTATTCTAATAAATATAACTTAATAAACATTTTAATAGGAAATTAGTCACTGTGACTAAATATGCATTTTTAACATCCCATATCTGGAGCTTTCTCCAGAGTTTTTATGTAACTAAAGGTACTCTACATATGTTGTAAAAATATTTATTTAACTATTGTGACTATTTTCAGTTCTATTTCCATTAAATCACCCCTTAATTTTTAATTCAGATGACATTTTGATATTAAAATTAGCTCTTTCAGGACATACTTAATCCTGAAAAACTAGTTTTATTTTCTTGTTAGATAAATTCTCTCATTTGATATCTCTCCTTTTTTGTTCACAATCTGTGTTTTTCAATACTATTTACTTGTATTGCTATTCCTATCCATCCTTCTCTTATGCTTATCTGTAATACCTTTTAAAGGAGTGAGTGTATATTTTGTGTTATTGCTGAGCCTAACTTAGGTATACTTGATATTCTAAGTAGCAAAACTAGTTGTGCGAGCGAAAGTTCATCCTTATAATTTTGAAGGATTAGGAAACATCTTAATTAAACTTCCTGTTATGGACGTGTAAAGACATTTAAGTGTTTTTAAGGATGGCTTTAGGTAAATGATTTTCATTTGAAAATACTATTTTTTTTTTCATTTGAAATCCCAAAAAATCGTTAAAACACAGTTATTTATTAAAAAAAACTTTGAAGTTTAAAATGTTAGACAGTTGGGTTGAAGTAAAATATTTTGACATTTCTTCAGTTAAATGTGATAATTTCTGAATTTCTTTAGTTGAAAAATTGCCTGAAACAGTTTTATAATTAGAATGGCCTCAAAAGCTCAATATTTAAAAAATTTTTATTCCATCAGGGGTTAGCAAACAACAGCCCGCAGGATGATGATGTTTTTTACATGAAAAATAAATCAAATTATACACTGTTATACAACGGCCAATAGTTGAGTTGAAAAGTTGTGAATAATGACTGCGAGTGGCGCCACTGTCGTATTCTCTTGTTTGTTGTTTTTGAAAATGCCCCCAATTGAAATTTTAATCTATTTAATAATAACACCTTTTTAATAGGTGGATGTAAATCTTTTATAGGGCATAGTGGCCCAGTTGGCAAGAGCAGTGGGCCAGTGATCTGAACGTCCCCGGTTTCGATGCTCGTTGCTGCAAATCCACCGCTGTGTTCACTAATGGTGGCCAGGGCATGTAAAATAGGTCATGGCTACAATGTCCTCCAATTTCTCAAATTTACCTCTGGAGGTGTGGGGTCAAGTGTTCCGGTCTTGTCACTTGACTCGGTTCAAAATTACGGGACTGATGTTCTTCGAGGTCAAGTCAGACTTCAGCCCTAGTGGTACCTCGCCTTAAAGTGAAGTTGCTTACTACCTTTCGCCAAGGACCTAGGATTTGAGGACTTAGGTCCTTTGGACTTGGTGTAGGCTTTCTTACATGAAGGGGATTTGAAACAACAAATCTTTTAATCGTTTTTCTTTTGTAAGTGTTCATAAAACGTGCATAAATATTATGTAAAAATATCACTTCATAATAAAAAAATGAATGTTTTTTTTCTCTTAGAGAAAATTACCCATTCATATCTTCATGTTTGCTACTTGGCCCGCCGAGCCTAAAATTTTTTAAATATGGCCCTTTCTAAAAAAAGTTTGCCGACCTCTGGTTTACATCACTAATAATGTTTGTGGGATGACCGTTTTGTGGGAAATAGCAGACTGGTAATAATTTATGAAATTCACCAAAATAGTTACATTTCATCTTTAAAAGTTTCTTAAGTATAAATTTTGCTATAATTCTCAAGTGAAATTTGTAAACTAGTACATCTGTAATATCTTAAAAGATTTAAAGAAATTTTTAGTCTCCAAAATTATTGTAAACGAGAAGAACTAGAAAACCTACCGTAAAATCTTGACTATAATACATACACGTGTATAATACACATGCTTGATTTTGTGCAAAATTTTTGGAAAAAATTATAATTCAACTATAATATGAACCTGTAAATTTTCAATATTTTATTTAAAAATTGCACAAATATAAATAAAATTTGTACATAAATAAAATTTGTAATAAAAATAAGCGAAAACATTAAATTTGGTAGAAAAAAACTTATTTTTAATTCAAAACAAACAATACTGTGAAATTATCCGTCTTGATCACTTTCACTTGAATACAGCTCATCTATTGTTTGTCATTTATTCAATGTTTAAAACTATATATTTTTTGTACAGAGAATAATACGCTCCGTCACTTTTGTGGACTAAAATGTGAAAAAAAGTGTGTATTAATCTCAAGATTTTATAGTGAATGTTTAGTTAGTGAATTTGAAATCAGCCTATAGTTGGTTGGTTGTATTTTTCTGGCGCAAGGTCCAGAAAGGACAAGCTGAGCCAAACACATGACAGCAACAAAACAACTCTCTCTGTATAAAGGAGTTAAATACAATTGTGATTACAAAAGAAGTATAAATGTTCTGTGCCTTGTTACTATCTGAAATCATGTATTGAAAGGGAAGTATATGTATTTCATCATTTTATTTTCTATATGTTAGATTTTTTTTTTTCACTTGGGAGTAATATTGAGCCAAAATGATGTGGAATAAATCGGTTATATAATCTATTTTGAATTGCATTTTGCATTGGGTAAGAATTATCAGAGTGATCATAAAATTATTAATTCAAATCCTTTAATTTATTTTCCTCTAAATTTCTCTTTGAAGATGTTTGTAATTAGAAGCACTAAAACTAAAAATCTGGCATAACATTGGCTTCATTAATATGTGTATTAAATTTTTTGTGTGCAATCTATAGCTTGAAACCAGACCTGAATTCTGTTATAAATGTGTTATGTGGGAGGAAGAATAGGAAAATTGGAAAAAAAAAAAGTTATGTACAAATGGAAAAAGAAGATAAAAAAGTTTAATCAAATCAACTTTTTATCTAATAATTAAATCCTTTCAATTAGACTAATTTTTTATCATTATAATTAGTATGTACATCTCTTAGGTCTTTGCCAACTTTTGACCAGATATTTAACTTTTTGAATTCAGAGAATTATGGCTGTTTTGATTTAGTCAGGTTCTTGAAACTGTTACTTTAAGTCGAGGTCCTGAAACTAACATGATAACCTGAATTTTATGAATATGTTATACAACAGTGATGTATTTCAACTTGTGCAGCATCCTAATAAAAGATATCACATAATTGCACTGGTATTATCAATAAAAATAAAATTTTACAGAAAAATTATCTCCTCATATATATTCTCTTTGAGATCTAAAATCTTCAATTAATAATTTGTCATGTTAAAATGTAATTTAAGTGCAATTGTTCTCAAGAAAAAGAAAACTTATGTTAATATTAGTAACTGAATAATAAGTAATATCTGGTGGTTGATTGGTGGGTTTGGTGTTCTACAATTCTCTTTTGTAAAGGTAAAACTGACTAGGATTTAGTGTTTAAAACTGTCTATGAACGGCTACAAACTCCTGCCTACAGTGGGATTGGAACTTGCAGTTTCTGGTTTCATTGACTAGTCATTAAGCCATTGTTTGTAATTTGTGTAAGATTAATTAGCTATAGAAGAATTTTCAATTATTTAAAATTGTTTTCATTTATAGAAATATGAAATGAAAAATAGTGAACTTACCAACTCTTTGTAAAAATTTTTATTATTGTTAATTTTTTTATTTTTTTATTTACCAATAGAGTTTCCAAAACATAATAAGGTTAACTGCAGAAGAGATACAGGCAAAGATAGATCATATTAAAGCTCAGCTAAATGTGGATGAAGACAATGAACCAGTAAGAAAACTTTAAATTGAAATTATTTACCTGTTTATGTATGTACAAAGGAAACTCAATTATCCAGATTTATCAGGGATAGGAATAGTCTGCATAACTGCATAATGAAACATCTAGATCAGTGGTAGTCAACCTGGTCCCTACTGCCTACTAGTGGATGATTCAAGCTTTCATGGTAGGCGGTGAGAGTTTTTGTTGCTAAATATTTTGTTCTTCTTCCATATATCCAATACATTGCTAACAACTTCAAGAGTTTGACTTTTTAAAAACATTATTTTGCTACTTACTTTGGAATTCTATCTCTAAACTTTGAATATAGATAGGAATTCACTGGACACTTCTCAAAATATACAGGGTGGTCATAATTAAAGTTCCACTTTGAAATGGTCATAGAAGGAAAAGTACTGGACCAAATGTTATCAAACTTTGTAATAGTTTAAAGGAGGTTATGGCAATTTTTTTTCCGCCAAAAAAAAAGTTCAAAAACTCACCACCTGGAGGGAAATGGCACTGTATGCAATATTGTTAAACGAAATAGCACATGAAGACATCGGTTTAAAATGTGTTTAATCGTTTCTGAAACGTGTTACAAAGCATGTTCAATGTGGTTCCACTATTTTCCGAAATAAATTTACTAGTTTAGTTTTATGATTATTAATTTATTACAATAATTTCTTATACATGAGAACAAGTATGTTATAAATGAAATTTAAAAAAAAATAGTGTAATAGTAGTTTCTTTTAACATGTTTTTCTTTTTGTAGCTGCCAATTCACAAATACTTTTCTGACATAAAATTTATTTGAGTTGCAGTTTTCTTGTATTTCAAACCACTCCAGATCAGTCTCTAAACACTTTAAGGCTTCATTATGAGATGGCCCAACAGTATTTTCATTTTCACTCTCTTGTGCATCTTCCTCTACACCAATTTCGTTCAATATAAATTCTATTATTTCTTCATTGTTTGAAATTTTGAATCCTGCATCATCTACATCACAATTTAATCACCCATTGACACTATCTTCTTAGCATTCTTCACATATAGAACCACACTTAAGTGCTTCAATAATTTCTGCTGTAAGATTCTCATTTTTATTTGAATTTTCCAACTGTTTTAAAAATTTTATTTAACGAATCTTTCAGTTTAAAATCTTTTATGCAATCCCAACTTTCTGAAACCTTGTAGGAATAGCCCTCTTAGTTAATTTTCTTTAAAAGTCTATATACAGATTCCTTGTTATTTTTATCTGTTAGTAAGGAGCCTCAAAGGAGCTGTTTGTGAAATCAGCATTATAGTACCTTTGTTACACCTTGATCCATCAGTTGAATTAAAGATGTAACATCAGGAGGAAGAAATTTAATTGTTGCTAATTTGTCAATTTAGTTAAGGCGTTCTACTGACAGGCAGAAAGATACATTATCTACAAGTAATTATTAGTACAGAAAGCAAATATGGCAAAGATGATTTTCACTCACCTTCCTTTTCATCAGTGATGCTACTCTGTCTATCGAAGATGAACATCTAGTCCTGTAGAGTTCTTAATTATTTACACAGGAGACAATAAATGAATATTCAATTCTACAGAAGACAGACACATCTTTATTTGATGAACACACAAGCCACACTCCTTACATAAAACAAGAATAACAAAATTCTCCCCTAGCGGGAGCCAATCTAATACAACTGTGACACAACAGTAATAATACTTTTCCCTTTTCACCAATTCAATTTTCATATTTTTTCATCTCTGGAATAAAGGTTTTCTTCGAACCACTTCTTAAAAATTTTGCCAGTCATCCATGCTTTTCTCTGATGATCATTGGTAACTGGGAGACTTTTGATATTTTTTAAGCATCTGAGACTCTACGACTTGCTTCTTAGAAACAATAAAAGTCTGTCTTCGAGATGCATTATAAACCATGATAATAATACATTCCTAGCTTTTTATGTATCTTTGTGTAGATTTTCCAAGCCTTGTTATCAACAATCTATTATGAAATCCTTTCCAATTTCAGTCTCATTGAAGTTGTAAATGCAATTATCATCCTATCCTTCTCCTTCTATAAATTATTTTAATGTATCCGTAAAGTTGTTTGTGGAAGAAACATCAGTAGAGAGCTTTTCTCCATGATCTATATCTCTAGTGCTATCTTGCATCATAAACTTTCAGAGCCAACTGTCACTAGCTTTAAAATTTGGATTGCCATTTAATTTTTTGTCACTTGTTCACATAATAAAAGATCCAATATTGGCTATCTGGACGATCTCTTTTGAATAAACCACATACAGGCAGCTTTTTAAACATCTTCATTTCAAGGTTATTTCATTAGTTTTCTTCGTAAACTACCATCTTAGCTCACTTCTCTTTAAGAGGTTTTTATGTTGTTTTCCCAATTCTTTTTTTTATAAAAGAATGAATTTGAAATTGTAGAAGTGCCACCACCTTATTTATCAGCCAAGAAACATCCTGATTCTCCCTTTCGCAAAGCTTCAGTTTTATCTGATTTGTCTTTCAAGGGTAACACAATATGTTTTCTTTTCAGTGATTTTTCAGGATGAGATAAAAAAAAATGATTAGTAAAAAAATTGCTATCAAAATGACAGAACATTCACACTGAAGCATGTGTCACGCATGAGCAATCATAAAATTCTAGAAGCAATATGTCACAAGACTAATTTAACCCTCACTAAGTGGCTTCAGGCATTGTCTTCTTTCATTGTGTAAACAAATACTCACTTGCACACATATGACATGCTCTTTTTAAAATTAAAAATTCATTTTTATCAAATATTTAATTTTGTTTGATCCAGATTATTGTAAATCTGGAAATTGGAGTTTCTACTGTATATCCATACACATGTCTATGCACATATAGATATATATACCAATCATAATGTTGTCATGCAATTTTGTTTCTTTATTTCTACATTGAATGAATCATTAGGAATAGTTCTTTGGTTTACTAATCTAGTGCTTAGTAAGAGCCAAACAAAAATCTTAATTATTAAAGCAATTTTCCGGAAGTCAGAATAAGTGATGTAATGCTATCTAATTATGTTATCAAATTACAAGACTACAACTGTTTACTTATTAATGAGTCAGTATTTTTTTATGTGAACATTGATTCACCAAAAATAAATGATAGAATATTTTTTCTTCTTAATTTACATTTAACTTATCCGAATTTTTGTATCAGTGATTTTCTGGTTTAAGACTTTGAATATTTTCAGGACTTAGATTTTCTCACCAATTTAGTGTTAAAAGTGCAAAGTGCAACACAGGAACCCAAAATTGCGAGAAACAAATGGGTCTGGACTTTGAAAAATTAATTTTCTAAGTCCACACACACATATCTGTATGTTAATTCTCTCTCTGAGTATCATTTATATAATCAAAAATTTTACATACAGTTGTATTGAATGCTTTATTTTCTTTCCCTAGGAATGCCTTAATTATGCATATTTTTATACTGTTAATGTCATTTTGATACAGATAATTATTGATTTTGTATTATAGTTATATTTTTTTGACTGATGTCCCTTCATTTTTATAGCTTGTTGCTGATTATAATGCTAGGAAAAAAAAGATTGAAGATTTTCAGATGCAGATCAATGATTTTTTGTGTAGACTTGAAGAATTGAAAGAAATCATTCAAGAGAAGAAGACGCAATGGCTAACACCTTTGCAGGCACATATTGAAAATATAAACAAGAAATTTAGTCATTATTTTAAGCAGTTAAATTGTGCTGGAGAAATCAGCCTAGATGTACCAGATAACCCAGTAATATATATCTTCATATATAATGTAACCTTTTTTTAACATGCCAAGAATTAGTTTTAATATTTTTATTTCTTTATAACTAAGTTAATTTTAAAATTTTTTTTCTTTTCTGTTGTCTTTCAATTGGATACCTTTTTTAAAATTTTGTGCATTTCTTTCTCAAGTAAAATGTATGATAGGATCAAGTAGCTTTCATTGAAACTAACAGAATTTATTCATAGTATACTTACAAAACTTTCAATTAACTAGGATCAATTAAGTTTAAGTCATGAAGGTAATGTCTCTGATTAGTTTATGTGTTATATTTAATTGTTCTTTGAAAGTTATTTATTATTATTATTATTATTTTTTTTTTTTGGTTTGTGAGATATATATATATTTTCTATATTTGAATGGTCTGAATATACAGTCTTATGTATTTACATCATACTGTTCTTGGAAGTTTTAGACCTGTTGTAAGGAGGACTGGTGTGTCTATTTATTTTTTTAATGCCTCTGAGAACATTTTTAATGGATGTTGTGGTAATTCTACTGTCCGATCCAGGGGTTGTAAATGAAGCAGCACAGTCTACACAAAATCACATTTATTTTCTATGCTACGGACATCACAAAAGGCAGACAATAGATCTTAGTCTTATATTCTGGGATTCGAAAAGTGGAGCTCAATAGCTCATCCCAGTCTCCCTTATCGCTTACTCGATTCTCTCGCTCTACCAAAACAAAAGTACTTACATAGGGAGAGGGTGCGTTACAGCGCCATCTGGAGAACATAAATTTGAAGTTGCAACAGATGTAAAGGTTTGCTTGTCTTGTAAAAATAGAGCATTTTGTTAAGTTCTCATGTCATTTTATTTTATATGTGTTTAAAATACAAAGTACCATTATGTAACTTTTTGCACATTGTTAACCACATTTCTTTCTCTCTCAAAAAGAAAAGACAAGGCTTTAGAATAATTTTTGTAATTTTATCGTGTTAGTTAGAAACAAACCAAAAAGAGTTATAGAAAATTCTTAATATTTTGAGTTCCAACTAATTTACATCATTGTGGCATTTTTTTGATAAATTATGCTTGCAGGAACCATGGAAATACAAAATATCAAATTATTGAACTTATAAAAGGAACTTGTGAAATTTACCATAGTTATCAGAATTCTTATACATACAATCAAATTGTATAAGAATAGGATGTAAACATTATAAGTTCAACATAATGGAAGATTCATTATGTTGAACTATAAATACAATATGTCAATATGTCAATAAATACTTAGTTATTTTTCACTAATACTAATCTCCTTTTCTGGGAAAAGGAGATTAGTATTCCCAAATATACATATGTAATATATTCATATTTACACATCTCATATTTAGTTCCAGCAAATATAAAGTTGTGTGCTGTACTAAAATATTATCTGTACCTAAAATGTATCTTAGTACAGTCAAACCTGTTTTTGTGCGGTAGATAGGGACTGCTATATATATATTTAAAAAAAAAAAAAAAAAAAAAAAAAAAAAAAAAAAAAGCACACAAACAAACAAACAAAAATTTAAAATTCAAAAACTTCCTAAATAGCTATAACAAATAATTTTTCACAACATATTAAAGAAAATTATTTTTTTATATGGTGGAGAGGAACCACTTAAAAAGTCTCACTTAGAAAATATGACAAAGCTTTATGAAATAGCAAGAAAGTGCTTTCCAAACAAAATAAATCATTAAATTACACATGGAATCATTTTAAAATATTTTATTTCCTCATATTTACATGGAGAAATTTTCAAAATGTACATAATTCGATACTACTTGCCGTAGTCCTAAACACGCATATTCTTCTGATGAACTGGTTCATAATCACGTTAACCTTGTGGTGAACTTGCATATGGCGAACAGAATCTCGATACATATTCATATACTGCATAAAAAAATCGCACAAAAGAAAATTGATTAAAAAAAGACCACACAAAAACAGGTTTGACTGTATGCAATTATTAATGTATATTTCAGAATATAATTGAAGGAGTTAGCTAATCAAAATTTATAATTGTATCCTTTACTTTAGGATGACTTTGCAAAATATGGATTACAAATCAAACTGAAATTTCGTGATGAGGAGCCTTTCACTGAACTGTCCCAGACGCGTCACAGTGGAGGTGAATGCAGTGTAGCTGCTATAGTATTTATTTTATCGCTCCAAGAACTCACAGAAGTTCCATTCCGGTGTATTGATGAAATTAATCAGGTAATTGATACTGTTTTAAAATGTTTAGTCTTAAAATTATTAAGGTATACTAGCTGCTGCACGACCAGCATGGTTGCTTTTAGTTTTATACTTTCTTTTGCAAAAGAGCTCAACTGAAGGTAACATATGTAAGGAATGTTATCATTCATCATATATATAAATATGCACACACACACACACACACATATATATATATATATATATATATATATATATATATACATATATATATATACACACTCAAGAGCCAAAACATTATGACCACCTGTCAATAACGAGTTGGCCCACCTTTGGCGCGCAACACAGCTTCAACCTGCCTTGGCATGGATGCCACAAGTCCTTGGTAGATGGCCGGAGACAGATTGTACCAGATGTTTAAGCAACGGTCATGCAAATCCGAGATATTGCGAATTGGTGGTCTTTGAACTCTGAGCTGCCGTCCCATGACATCCCAAATGTGTTCTATCGGATTGAGATCCGGTGAGTTAGGCGGCCAGGACATTAACTGGAATTCAGCATCATGTTCCTGGAACCACACCAACAGTAAGGGTGCAACTGGTCCGCAATGATGTTCAGATACCCTGTAGCATTCATGGTCTGCTCTACCACAACCAAGGGTCCCAGAGATGCCCAAGAGAACGTCCACCAAAGCATAATACCTCCACCACTGGCCTGTGTATGACCTACTGTACATTGAGGGAGCAACAGTTCGCCTGGAAGACGGTGTATCCTGACACGGCCATCGGCTTGATGAATGACAAACCGTGATTCATCTGACCAGGCAACTCTCTCCCACTGATCTATGGACCAGTCGCGATGTTCCCGGGCCCAGTGCAGGCACAGTTGACGATGACGCTTGGTCAGCAAAGACACACGAGTGGGACGTTTGCTGCATAGCCCCATATCCAACAGTGTCCGCTGAACAGTGTGCTGCGATACTATTCTACTTGGCCCTGCATTGTATTGGGCTGTCAGCTGAGCCACTGTCTGGCTCCGGTTTTGCTTCACCATGCGAGACAGTCTCCGACGACCTTTTTCTTTGATAGCGTGTGGACGTCCAACACCATGTCGTCTACTGCTGGTTTCACCGTCATTCATCCACTTTGCATAAGTACTAACAACTGTAGGTCGCGAAAAACCCACGAGTCATGCAGTTTCGGAAATACTTGTTCCGAGCCTTTGAGACATTACAATCTGCCCTCTATCAAAGTCGCTTAGATCCGCAGCCTTTCCCATCACACACAGAAGTAAGTGAAAGAATGATTCTTCAGACTCTCCAGCAGCAGTTAAATACCACTTCCACCTGATCACGTGCCTTCCACGTCATCCAGGTGAATTCATTGCAAAATGTAGGGGTGGTCATAATGTTTTGGCTCTTGAGTGTATATATATATATGTACACACATATATATATAAATATGTATTCATCATAAATAATACCTGTCATCATAAATTTACGTTGCTAAGGGGTATTCTCTATAAGTCCGATTCTAAAACATTGTGATTAAGAAATAAGAATTTACATTATTTCAGAACAGAGTTAAAGATAAGACTGAGGAACCTGTCGTGGAGACACGACACATTATCAGAAAATAGAGAGGGGGACACTGCAGGTGTGGAAAATGATATTTAGAGGGGTAGAGGATATATAACGGAAGGAAAGCAGACAAAGAAGTGCCTTGACCAGCTGGGTGTAATGAGCTGCATAGGCGAAATGAAAGGTGAGATGTGACAAGTTAGGGGAGTTGAAAACAAGAAAAGGGGTCACCAGATGCGGATAACGAGCTGGGAGAAGGTGAAATTGGATGCAAAGAGGAGGCTTAGTTGAGATAAGAAAAGGGGTTAGGCAGTTTTTACGATGTGGGACTTTGTTAAAAAGCACAGCAGGAGTCGGAGAATAGCGTGAGAAGTTGGGAGTGTGAGAAGCCCCAGAAGGGTGCACGGGCGTAGGCCCCCTTCAATTTTGATTGGAGAGGATATTAATATAAAAATAGATGGTTGGCCAATGAAGTGGCCCCGGATCGACTTATTGGGCAGGAGATAGCCACCAATGGAGGCCTGAATAGGTAATTAGTAAAGTTTAGCTCAATATGAAATGTGGTAGAGAAGTGAGAGATTAGTTTGAAAACTCAAAAGCAATGCAGGCAGCTTTTAGATGAGCACAGAGGGCCACAGTGAAGGCGCCCGGCGGAGATAAAGCCCCAGAGTTAGACAGAAATTGAGAGGACAAGCTGCTTACGGGCGGACCTTAGTGAACTGAGGCCGTCGTCTATGCCAGATATCTAAGAGTATGGTAGTAAAGACTCAACAGATGGTGAGATGAAGTCATATGGAAGTTATCCTTGAGAAGTAGATGCAAGCCCCCTGTACCGGAGTGACCGACCGCTTACCCTGCCGAGAACCGAGAAAGGAGTTGACCGAGCAATTGACCCCGCCCAGCTGAACGAGTGTGTATCGACGGAATGGGTGTTCCCTGACTTATGCCGCCAGCGTATAGTGATTCTGCTGCTTCTCTGGAGCAGAGATGTCCGATGAATTCTCTCCCCCCCCCCCCCCCCAGCCACCCCAGCGAGGCGCACCTTGACGGAGAAACTATTGTTGTAAGGAGAGGTCTTTGGCGTGACGGAGTGTCTTCAAATAAGGTAGGAGAGTTTAAGTTTTGCTAATTCTGCCAATGCCCAGTACGTACTAGTAATCGAAGGTAATTAGATGGGGTTAGCTTAATGTGATTTGCAATGTACATAGATATCTATCATAAAATATTTGGTTGTGGAATTCCATAATAATTGAATTAGTGTGTTATATTAATTTAGCAATGTGTTTATGTGTATCAGTTAAGAATCTTAGTGATGTATAGGTGGGATTATTAATTAAGAAGATTGCCTTATAATTAAATGATGGCAATGAGTAGTTGAAGGAGGGTATTGATGAGAATAAATAATGTATTAATGATAATAAATATCATTGTAACATGATATAGGAGTAATCAAAATTAAGTAATGAATGATATGAATTGTATATGTATTGTGAATGTTTAATAAATTGATTTATATGTATACTTATGAGTAATCACTTATAATTATTCCAAGTACTAACCACTTTTAAAACCACGGTGACAGAACCCAACACCAATGATTTTAAAAATTGCATCCCTCTCTGTATGTACTATTTTTAAAAATTAAGATATCTACACTTTATCATTACATCAAATAAGAAATTGGGGAAAATTTTTTTCTCTTAAAATATGGAGTAAAAATTCATCAAGTACTAAAACATAGTGTGGATTACATCACTCTCTGTATGTACTATTGTTCACAATTCAGGTATCTACACTTAATCATATCAAATAATAAATTGTTTTTTAAATTTCTTCACTTCATAAACTAAAAATTCAGCAAGTATTGAAAAAAGTGTAGAAAATTAACTATTACTGGCTGTCGGTTACTGTGCCAGTGATGGTTAAGCCTAACCTCATGATCATTTATGCCCTCTCTTTCACGCCTCTCTCTGAAAAAATTATTTCTTCTTCACTTTCTTTCTTGAGACTGTTCCTAATTTTCACTTGATTGTGCAGCTCGCATTCAAGCATTCATGATTTCAGTGCTTAAATCCATGTTGACACGCGGTTGCAGATTGTGGATGGCCCCTAATGTTTACATCTGGTAGTTGCAGCCATTGCCATTTGGAGTGTAGAAATATTGTCGATTTTGTGCCACATACCTACATGTTTTATACAGTTAGATTTCTGTGAAATGGTTTTACAACTGTAATTCACAAGGTTTTCATGTCTGGGAAAAGGAGATTAGTAATACCAGTATGTTGTATATTTATATACTCATTACTTTTCTTTAGAAAATCTCCTGTAAAATTACACTTTTCTACTTAGATTTTTCATATATCATATTTGTTCTCCTGTAGTAGATTATTTACTTAAATATATTGAATGTCTTATGTTTTATTCACACATCATTGCATGATCTAATATAATTGTTACTCTCTAGAATAAGTAACAAAACAGCATTTGAGAAGATAACTGTTTAATCTGTGATGCATATATTGACAATCTGACATGCGAAGGTTTTTTGTAATAAAGATATGTATTAGAGAATTGTTTTTGCATAATTTTTATCATGTGTTTAATTAGGGAACACAAAGTAGTAATGTACTGTACATGTTAACAGTAACATTTTATTGTTGTTGCTATATAATGTAAAAAATTGTGCTGTGCATTATTTTCTCATAATGTATTGTTTCTTTTCTGTTTGTAGTTCATAATTTTTTATAGGTCAATATATGTATTGTTTAAATGTATTTACATAGGGTATGGATTCCGTGAATGAAAGAAAAATTTACCAGTTGATTGCTGATAGTGTGGGAAATGATAGATGTTCACAGTATTTCCTATTAACACCAAAGGTTTGTTTTCCCTATTTGTGTTCCTCTGTTTGTGTTTATGATAACGAATTCATTTTATAATAACACATTTAGATGATATTTCTGAAGAAATTCCTATTTCAGTACAACAGAGAAAATGTACTCTATTTAATTACATTAAAACATCTCTATTTAACATCTTATTAAAACATCTCTATTTAATTTGTCACCTAGAATAGAGTGCTGATAAGGTTGTCTTTCACCCTTTTTTGAATGGAAAATAATCATCTTTTGTCATAAATATTAGTTATGAAAACTGAACTTTAAATAACTTCTGTATATCTTAAAATATGCATTTCATGACAATGCATTTGGTTGACTTGCCATCTTTCAAGGTCCATCTTTCAAGGTCTCTATCTACTCCACTTAGGAAGGTTGCTTTCTTTATAGACTCCAGGTCTGCAATTTCGGCTATTACTTCACATACAACAAGTTATTCCTATCACATGGAAGAAACTAAGAAGCTTTTTAACCAAGCAATTTCTATAGGCTGGAAAATTGTCCTTCAATGGATTCCTAGTCACTGCCGGATTCCAGGAAACAAAAATGCTGACATCCTTGCAAAAAACGGATGTAACCCGCAGCCACACTTTACTCTGTCCTACCAGCAAATTTGTGGCGTAATAAAATTTAAATTACAAAGGTCCCTTCGAAATCACTATGCTGAAGCTGTGGTGGGTAAGGCCTGGAGTTCATTGCTGTGTTCTCCACTTTCCATGAACCTTCCTCAATCGGTCTTTACTGCTAATTTTAGACTTTTAACTGGCCATGACTTTTTACAGTATCACCTGTGCCGTATTGGTGTGGTAGATAGCCCTGATTGTATCCTGTGTTCTTCAGGTGCTCTTATGGATTTTACTCATTTGACAAAGTTGTCCTGCACTTTCTTATCTGAACTGTTCTCCTGACAACTTTCATAATAAGGCTAGTTTTTATTGGGCTGCCAGAGGGCTTATGGCTGATGTGGTCACTGCCCCAACGTAGGGGGAAAAAAAATCTTTCAAGGTTTTTTGATCGTTCCCTTTATTTTTTAATGGTTTAGATTCATTTTTCTGAGTTAGGGCTGTCATTCTAAAAATAAAATGGATTCACTATAAACCAAAGGTTTCTCTTTCATCTAATAAATGAATGCAATGAAACTAAATAAATTCGCCATATTTGTCAAAAATGTATAATGAATTCACTAAGAAATGTAATTTAAAATGCTTTTAAACCTTTAACCTGATTTAAAAAATAAGTTTCTATTCTGTTTTCATTTGTTTCTATGTTTATTAGGGGTACCATGTTCTTATATTTATTGGTATGAGGAGTACAACAAATAGTTATTTAGCATTTCTAATGGCATTTTTATTAAATTATAACTAAGGCAATATAATTTTCTCAAATTGTGAAAAGAAAAATTCTACATTTTCTATGAAAACCATATGAGAAAGGTAAATTTTAGTCACTATAATTTTGTTTTTCACTGCATGTATGTATTTGAATGGTAATATTGTAACAATAGTTTTGTAATAGTATATCAATAGATGTCAGCTATTTAATAAGTTTTTATCACTAAACATTGAAGGTTTTTAAAAAAAATCTCATTTCAGTTGCTGAGTGACTTAGAATATCCTGATGATGTTGCTGTTCATATCATTTTTAACTCATGCTTTCTTAACATTAAACTAGATGTGAAAAAACATCTAGACATAGCACAATCTGTATGAAGTACTTTTATATATTTTGTATAAATCATCAAAGTGTACAAAGTCATAAATATTTTTTTCACTGTTTCTTTCTTTCTTTTTTAAAAATTGTCTTGAATGTAAATTAATTTTTTCGCTGGAAGATCCTGAAATAGCATTTTTAATTCAAACAAAAATATATTCTAAAGCAATTTAGTCCATATTACAGATTGGTTGAGGAGAAGGGGATAACATTGATATTGACATCTTAATTACAGAATATGAGAACTGTATAAAATTTTTTTTGTTTAGTACATTGCTTTTTTAAATGTCTTGAATGTAAATTAATTTTTTCGCTGGATTGTAATAAAGTACACACCAGGGAAATAGAAGATCCCGAAATAGCATTTTTAATTCATACAAAATTATATTCTAAAGCAATTTAGTCCATATTACAGATTGGTTGAGGAGAAGGGGATAACATTGATATTGACATCCTAATTACAGAATATGAGAGCTGTATAACATTTTTTTTTTGTTTAGTACATTGCTTTTTAAATATGTAGTCATGTTTGAGTCAGATAATTGATGACTTTTTTCAGTCTATTTTTATGAATAACAGCAAGAAGAAAAAAACAAGAATAATAAAGGATCTTAAGTACAAATTTTCATGTAAGATACAGGAAAAAAGAAATTATTCAACAATATAAAAATTGCATGTGTGGAATAAAACTTATATTGTGATTACATGAGAAAAAAAAATAACATACTGTGTATAGCTACGTGGGATATGAAGGAAATCAAACATTATTACTGTTGAAAAAAAAAATTAGGAAGTGCGTAATGGTTTCAAACTTTTCTGTGAAATATTCAAATCTATATATACAGTGGAATCTCTATCTATCGTTTTCGAAGGGACCAACTGAACTAAACGATGGATGTGGGAACATACAAAAAAGTATTAACGTACATTAAAGTTTGATATCTCTAAAATATATTTACTCACATACGTAAATGCATACATACCCGTAGTGTAACTGAAGATAAAATTACAAAGTTGTACTGAAATCCAAGATAATAATAATAAAAAAAGAAATACACGTAGATACATAAGAATTTTGATTGAAATAAAAGTACTTAATCGTCGTTTGTTTTTTGGCGGTTTTCTCTCCACAAGTAAACAATATTTTTTTGTGTTGCAAATTGCATTCTTTTCGGTATCGGTTATTGTGTGAGAGTATAAAGAAGCGACAGCCGTGAATCGTTTGTAATTAGAACCATTCCATTGCACTGGATGGGGTCCGACATAAGACCACCAGGAAGTTCTGCTTCCTTGTGAAACCCTCACCGGCCAGTGTAGAACTGCAGTAATCAGAAACTTCTCACACACTAGATCAAACACCAGGATGCCTCCATCCCAAGGCCAACAAAAAAGCTGACTGTGAGCCATTGCTGATAAGAGCAGAAATGTTGAATAGTCGGAGAATTTGGAATGAGTTACCAAAAATAGGGTACTCCAGGGGCTAAAGAATTAAGGAACATCAACGACGAACAAATAATGGGAGTGGTACAATAAAGCGAAACCAGGCTAAACAAGAGAAAACAAAAATACGAGACTGTGCATCTCAAATGTTCTGCTCATTGTTTAATTAGAGCGTCATTCTAGCTCAATCCAGACATTTATATTTCAGGTTCAGTTATTATGAAAAAACGATCGATCTGATAAATTAATGTAAAGCTGCGATATTCTGAACGAATATTGAGGGGAAAACGATGGATCGAGGAACGATCCATGTGGTCTTCTTTGCTTGTTTTCTATGGAATTTATTCGGGACTGGGTGAAATAAATGATGCATACGGGAAAACGATCGTTTGGGGAATGATTGATCGAGATTCCACTGTATATAAAAAACAGTTCCAAAACTGACTGACAGACAGATAATGCACAAACCAAACCGCTGGACCTAAAGAGCTGAAATTTTGCATGATGATTCTTCTCATAGTGTAGGGGTGCACTAAGAAAGATTTTTGAAAAATTCTTCTTAGTTTTTTTAAATTAAATTTAAGCTGTTTTTGTAACATTCTTTAAAGTTTGCATTTAAAATAATAATTTGAGGGTTATAAAATTTATATCATGAGAAAAATCATAAAATTTTTTTCAAAATGATTTTTTTCGAATCTTACTTCAATTTTCTGATTTTTGGTGAATTTTTAAAGATTAATTTTTAGAATTTCATTTATTAAATGCTGATCATGTGGTTTCTTTTCTTTTTGAGATACTTTAAACTAATTTTGCATCATGTGCATAACAATGAAATAAATTGACAAAAAAGATTTTTGTTTTTCTTTCTAATGCGGCAGACGATTTGACATTATCAAAAAAAAAATTTAAATACAGTAAAAATAATGTTTCTCAAACTGTACTATATTCTTTATTAGTTCTATTAGATTTAATTTGAATATTTTCTTCTACATTATTTTGTCTATAAAAGTATCTGTTATGCTTTTTTTATAAATATATATATTTTTTTGGCATTAATTGCATACATTGACCGTTGTATTTATTATAAATGTATTTTTTTTGTTTTTTTTGGTATTAATTGCATGCATTGGTCGTTGTATTTAATTTGAATGTACTCTATAGCATAACACGGGCATTCAGCTAGAGAATCTATAAGTAAAAAGCACAGAGCAATTTTAAGGTGAGGCATCAGTTGACCTTGCCGATCTTCAGTCCCGGTGTTAAGCTATGGAAATTTTTTCTGTTCACAGATTAACAAATGCATATTTTTTAATACTGTCCCTTCCCTTTAAAAAAATTATTATTACAATGCACATGTTTTCCATAAACTTTTTTCTTTCAAAAGTTCACAGTTTTAATTTTCTTGTGATAGATGTCGATAATTTCCCTATAAAAAAATCAACTGGCTGAAAAGTTTTAAATTTAAAAAAACTATGCACATTTTATTTACAAAATGTAAAAAAAATGCATTTGCTGATTATTTTTGACTTCAAAAGTACCAAGAGGAAATTTTCTCATAGTTTAACAGGGGTATTGAAAATCTACATCTGCCTAAATGTCACCTAGTAGTTAAGTGTCTCAAGCTTCTACATAGTGGATCCAGGTTTGAATCCCGGATAAGACATGGATGATCCTTTGCTGTCCCCTCATAGGGAGCAGTGTTGCTTCTCCTATATGTTGTTCCCATAATAAAGTAGCCAACACATGCACTGTATGGATGGGTCAATGTCCAGGGAACAAAGTACTTCCGGAAATAAAAGAATAAAGGCCTAAGTGTAAGAGAGTTAACTCTTACACTTTACACTTAAGCCTTACAGTAGCGATAGGATTTTTGAAGAGTTTATTTATAATACTGATATAGTTGCCCGAAAGATTTTAAGTATTTATAATAAAATTTCGAATAAAGTGGATGCTTATTTTATTTATCAGAAAGCTACTATCACTCCAATATTAAAGCAAAGCAAATCACCGTCTGAGATTAGCAGTTAAAGACTTTTTTTTACCAGCATTCTAGCATTTAAAAAAAAAAAAATTATGGAAATGGTTTATAATAAGATAGTATTGAATGAAGATAGTACATTGCGACTCGTAATATCTTGCATCCTGCCCAAGTGGGTTTCAGACAACATTGCTTTACGGAAGAACACATTGCTACTTTTGCACAGAGTATTGGAGATAACCTTGATAAGAGTTTACAGTGTCTCTGCCTTTTTTGTGGACTTAAAGGAGTTTATAATTATGTATGGAGAATTAGGAAAAAAAATGGCTGAAAAGAATACCTCTGGGAATATGTTACGCCGAATAAAAGATTTTTTAAGTAGAAGGTATATAACTGTACGCTACTGCAAAGTAGTGTCTAGCTCTAAACTTCTGCAGACATTGTTCAATGTCTGCGTTAACGATCTTATTCACGAATCGGGAAATGAAGAATTACACGTTGTCTAGGCAGAGGATTTGGTATTATGGACTTCGG
Organism: Dolomedes plantarius; assembly: GCA_907164885.2. Classification (NCBI taxonomy): domain Eukaryota; kingdom Metazoa; phylum Arthropoda; class Arachnida; order Araneae; family Dolomedidae; genus Dolomedes; species Dolomedes plantarius. Next base: position 110,014,392 of record OU015491.1, read on the forward strand.
TTCCAAGGAAAAATATTTGCAAGAATATTGAGCATATGCTGAATAGAGCTATGTATTGATTTCGTTCTAGGTGTTTTGAGAGTAATATGACCGTCAATAATGATGAGACTGTTATACTTATTCGCTTGGTTACAGACCATTGTAGTTGAATATAAAATTTAACAACTTAGATTTACCATTAAGTTCAGACACTAAATATCCAGGTGTGTCATTTGACTTGTTGCGCATCTTGGAGGCTACATATGAATGATTTGGAGGAGAGATTTCGGGGTTAGCCATGCGTAAGCGTCAGGGAAGTACCAGGTGCGGTTGTCCTTCATAATATCTACAGACTACTTATAAAACTTTTTAAAACCTTCCCTAAAATATTGTTACGCTTACTCATAACGGTTTCTCGAGGTTTGATTAATAGTATTGATCGTATACAGAACCACGTTTTTCGCTTCATAACCGAAGCTGTGAAATCGTCAATCAATGCTATGCTGCTGAGCTGCGCCGGAGAGCTGAGTATGGAATTGGAGGTTATGGGAGCCGCTTTAAATTATATCAAAAATAGATAAGATTCCTCTTTGGTACTTAATGAGCTAACTAGGTTTCATATCCTTGAATATCGAAAGCCCAGGAGGGTGTTTACAACATGTTCTCAGGTGAAGTCATAATTTGAAATATGAACCGAATTTCCGCCCCGATCCTCTATTCCCTCTTGTTAGTTCTTTGGAGGTAAGAGGTATTTCATATTGTCTTGATCTGTCCCAACTTCTAATAAAATCAGAGTGTAGCTCCCATGTTTTTGTTTCCCCCGGATATTGAAAAATCTACACTTGCTACCTCCCGGCGGTTTGGTTACGAATTGAAACTGACGGCTGAAAGCTCGAGTTGAATGATAGATCCGGTGCTGGTATTTATTAGGAGTCATTTTCTCATTATATTCCTTTGGGAACCGTACTTTGTATTTGACGGTGAGGTGACGTTAGATTATCTTTACTTCATTTGAAAAGCTGCATTGCTACTTTTACTCGAGTAGTAATTCTTTCAGATTCTAAAACAGCCATTCATGATATTGTATAGTACAATACAACACTCTTCGCTTTCTAGAGCTATTGTGGAATGTAGATCCAGCTTAAGCGAGTTGTTCAGCCATGATAAACACATTGTTCTCTAATGAATTCCATCACACTATGGTCTCTCAGGAAATGAAACAGAAAATGAATTGGCAGTGATATTATTAAAATCAAAGATATTTATAAAATCAGACTAGGAGAAAGGTTGAAGGACAAATCGTGGACACAATTTCCTGATTGCCCTAGAGATAGGGCTGTAGCGGTCTTCAGACCGGACCGGACCGGACATATGCCTCACCACTCATCTCAATCGACTTTGTCTTGAGTATCCTCGCATGTCTTCTCTGCAGTAACGGTGGACTAACGAATACTGACCACCTCTTCTGTTTGCTTTTAACTGAAAATCCGCTCTCGTGTTGGCAGGCCAGAGGCTGCCAATTTTGTAGTTTTAGTTTTGTTTGTTTTGTAAAATTCAATTTAGTAAGCTTGATTTGATCTTAGACTTTTTCTGTGTCTTTTATTTGTATTTATGCTAAGCGTGTTTCCCCATTAAGCCTACAGGAAATAAAAAAAATTGGGAATGAAAAACAAAATTTTACTTTTTGAAATATCTTCGCTGATGCGTTAAAGTATCAGGTAATGTGTCCTTATCTTTTCACGCAAGCGACAAAATGTCTAATAACTAACATCTATTAGTCATAAAGTGTAAAAGCATCAGAGCTCAAATATTTCTAATCTTTCATAAAATCAGTCTTTAGCTTCTGGAGTATGCTCGATCATTACTCCATTTCTGTTTCAGCTTTCGCTGAATTATTAGTTCATTTATCATGATCAGACGTTTTATAGATTTCTAGTGATTTTCCTTTCTCAGTTGTATTTCCCAAGTTTATTGCCATATTTTATTCGCGATATACATAGTTCTCGTGCTTCTTGTAGGTTATTTTGAGGTTTTTTTAAAATCATATGAATTGTTTTAATTACTGCATGTAAAAACCTCTGAGACTAAATGTTGTCAACAACTAATAATGAAGAAAAAAGAAACAAAAATAATAATAACCCTTTAGAGAAATGCAGGATATGTAGAGAGAAACTCATTTCGAACAACATATATCAGCCAATTTATTTATTTATTTTTTATTTAATTTAAAGAATTTTTGAGAATTTCAGAACCCATACGATCCAAGAGTGATATACCGCCAAATGCACATAATTATTTCCCATCTTATTAGCTATTTCTACAATTTCGACCCATGACATTAAAAAACTATTCATAATTGTTTCATGACGAATTCATCAGGGCTGAAAGAATCCAGATCAGGCGTAACTAATTTATTTAAACACTGTCATAAACAGATCCCCATTTATTTGACATTATGGAATTGGTACTTTTTGTTTTAGGCTATTTCTTCCCGTCATTATATTTGTCAATGTAGCATAAGTTTCTACCGGACATTCTCCATAATTGAATGGATCTAAAACTTTGAAAACCCGGGGACCCCTTTCCAAAATAAATATTTTGAAAAATTCTTAATTTATAAGGTCTTTCGGAGTTTAATGGTTTTTAATAGTTTTATTTGCACTTATTTCTGTGTTTGCAGTGTAAAGAGTATCAAGTCCAAAGTCGTAGCTTTGAGAAAGACGGGATTAAAAAAAAAAACGGCTTTTGTAAACTCAGTTTTTTTAAGTTTAGTTTTTAATTTTTTTTAAAGTAAATTTTTCTAATTTTATTTTTGTTGAGTAAAGAGTGTTATAAGTCCTTGATCGGGACATAACCCTTTTAACACTAACATGCTTGTGTTTTGTTTCACATATCCCAAATTTTCCCTGATGAATAAAAATATTTAGGAGTGGAATTGGACTTAGCTTTCTCTATCCTGCAGTAGCTCTTGATTTTTCAAACATGCTTGGTTTGATAACTGATTTTAGCCCATTTTGAACTTAACACTCTTTGCACAGCAAACACTGATTTATGTGTCTCATAAGATGCTAAGCATATTACTGTGTGCAAACATTGCTACTTGGTAGATACTTAGCTACCTAATTTGTGTTAATATTTATAAATTTATTCCTTTTTGTTTCTGCTCCCCTTGTAATATTTTATAGAACGGAAATGAGCTCAGCTCTGCTTACATGCCTAGTACTTTTAATCATCTTAAAATGCATTACGAAATATTTCCCCACCCTTTTTATTCACTATTTTATATAATCCACTAAATGTCCACTAATATGGTAAATTCAGGAAAACGCAACATTGGAAATCGAATAATTTTTTATATTATCTTTAAACTTAAAATTTTGAAAGAGCACAACCACTTTTCCGTTATTTGCATCCCGTTTTTCTTTCTCATCCCATCTTTCATGAAAAAATTTCTTCTAAGGAATACTCAAATGGACGAGTATAGTTGAATTTATTGATTTTAAGTAACTCTTTCCTTGTTTACTCTATATGTTATCACAATACTCAATTGTACTGTTTTTTCAATCATTTTAAGATGTCTGCCTACATTGAAATAGTTATTTTGGGGCAAAATTTCGAAATTTATTTTAACGTAGGATTACGTTCCTCCGTAACGGTCCTTCGGAAATCAAAATTTCAGACGCTAAAACCGTCCGTCCGTACCTCGCGAGTAATAATTTTGGCAGCGCGCCAAATCCAGCCTGTATCGCTTGGACCAACAGTAAACAGTTAAAGAGAAAAGTACCAAAATGCGTCAAAATTTTGACTTGCATATATGCAGTGCTCGATTTCTAGAAATTGAGGTGTTGGAACTCTAACATTTCGGGTAGTGATTGTGTGTGTGTGTGGGGGGGGGGATTCCAAATTTTATATATATATATATATATATATATATATATATATATATATATATATATATATTACAGTGGTGCATCCAGGATTTTTTCTTGGAGGGGACCGTGATGAACGAATAAAAATATTTATAATGCATGGGGTGGGGTAGGGGCCGAGATAACGGATAAAAATATTTATAATGCAAAATCAATATTCATAATGCAATTTCTATTTCTTTGGGGGGGGGTGCGCCACTGTGTATATATATATATATATATATATATATATATATATATATATATATAAATAAAAGGCCAGCCCCATTTACTAACAACAGAGTAATATTTCATTAAATAAATGTTTTTAATTATAGTAATTTTTTTCCTAAAGAGAGGCGCAGCGTTCCGCCTCAAATCGAGCCCTGCATATATGTATATATATACATACGTACATATATACAGATACATATATACATGACACATACATACATATATACATACAAAAGAGGTAAGCAACGATAAGTAATCCTACGTTAATGACCCGCGGTAGTTTCGTTAGAGAGAACCGCGAAATTTTTTTCAAATATTTTACTAATATTTTTTGCCAATATTTTAGGATTCTAGAACTGCTTTACTTTTATATGTACGATCATTGGATGAGAATTTATGGCCAATTTAATAAACCGAACGCGATATTAAAAGCATCTTTAAATGCATTTCTTAGAAAACTAATTTTTCAGTTCCCTTTGTCAACGAGAAAGCTAATAATTTAAAAAGTTTTCAATATATTTCAATGAAATTTTGCAATAAAGTTTTACATATTACTAAATTTGTTTTGACCTAAAAGATAAACTATATGTGTTAATTTAATCATTCTACAGGTACCTGTACTTATAATAAAAAGATAATTAAAAATATAATTGGTGTTTTTTTACTTTTCATGGTATATTCCAGTGATTTTTGGAGATATTTTAAAACTTTTACTTCAGAAAACAGGTAAATGTCACTGTAGTAATAGTATAAAGGAAATTAAAATGTATTTAGTTGAATAGAGTGTAGGGTCTTTAGCTTAAGCACTAAATTGTACTAAAAATTTATAAAAAATTACGACCACGTTTTAGGCCACCATTTTTGACTGTCGAAGTTCTGTCTCCTCCTCTAAATTCTTTAAACCACATTGTGAAAGCTGTATAGAATCAGACAATCAGTACACTTGTTGCAGTATATCATATAAGACATTTTTCTTCTGAAAATCCATCCAATATTTTTGCTGTTTTAAATTACTCGTGGCACTGTCGTATTTAACCTTTGAGATCAAGTGCTAGTGGTACTTGTTTTAATCACGAGAATATCTAAGTGGAAGCTCTCGGATGCTTCTCTGATAAGAATGTTCAAGAACGCTTATTTTACTGAAATTAACAAGCGTTCAATCGAGAAAGTTTCTCCTTCAACTGACCAGCCCTCGTATTCCTTCCGATTTACATTGCGAAACTGTAAATACAGTGATTTCCGCTTATAAGAATCACGTTTGTTATTACTGTTTTTGATTCTTATAAGCGGTTGATTCTTATAACCAAAACTTCCTTTTGGACAGGCACACACACTCACACAAATATATACTTGTACATATATATAAACACACAGGCACATATATACATAATTTACCATAAAATACTCTTTAATTTACGTTATTTATCATTTATTAAAATTATTTTTTATAATTTTAAAAATACTCAATTTCTAAACAAAATACTATAACTCAATTTCTAGACCTATAAGTAACAACACATGATTATATAGTAAGAGAATAAAAAATCCAATATTTGTAACAACATACCTGCTAAACAGTTTTCACATTTCAACTACAGGAAGGCTGCAAGAAAAAGTTTTCTATCGTTGTTTGACGCAATGTGGTTTTCAGGAGGCTATTTACACCTCTTTCAATATCATAAAATGTCCCGTAAAGTTCTTCAGAAGCTCCTCTATATTCAAGAGTCCTTCTAAGAATACTCAACGCTTCTCTGGATTCTTTTGCTGATGGTGGTTTCCCAGGGAATACGTCATTCATTTCATCCTCGTCCTCAGTTTTATCGACAGTTTTTTTAATTTCTTCAACGATTTCATCTTCTGTCATTTCTTCCGAAGTCTGTATATTTTCGTCAATTTCAACCCACTCACGAAGTGATTCCTCAACAGGATCAGTTTCTGCTTGACTTAATGAGTCATCAGTCTCACAAAAAAATCCTGCTTTACGGAAGCAATTAACAATGCAGTGATTTGAAACCATTTTCCAGGCACTTGCAATCATATGTATAGCATCAGCAAAGTGATTCTTTTACTTATTTCTGACGCAGATCCCTTTCCTTCGTCGATCGCGTCAACAATTCTTTGTTGCAAGTCAGAGTGATATAGCGTTTTAAAAGTTTTTATGATTCCTTGATCAAGAGGTTGTATTACTGATGTTGTATTCGGGGGCAAAAAACAAAGCTCTATATTTGTGAGCTTTACAACTGGATGAGCCGGACAGTTGTCCAAAATCAAAATAATTTTTTCTTTCCCAGTAAGCTCCTTATCCCACTTTACAAGGAAGTTAGTAAAGATCCTGCTACACATCCAAGCATTTTTTGAATTTTCGTAAGACACAGGGAGAGTTTTTATTTTCGTAAAGCATCGTGGAGATTTACTCTTACCTATAACCAAAGGCATTTTCTTTACGCTCCCAGTCATATTTGTCATCAAAAGAACTGTAACGCGTTCTTTTTGTTTTTTCCCAACAGAAGACAAATCTGTTTTAAACATCATCATTCGATCAGGCATCGCTCTAAAATAAAGCCCAGTTTCATCTGTATTAAAAATTTGATGTGGGGCGTAGTTTTTCCTTATTGCAGGCAAGCAATCAGAAAGCCATTTTTGAGCTGATTCCGTATCCGCATCTTGCTTCTCACCGTAATTTTTTTTATAAACAATATTGTTTCTCTCCTTCCATCGGGTAAGCCAACCTTCAGTAGCACAAAAATTGTTTTCTCCTAATTTTTTTGCAAAATCTTCAGCCTTTTGCAGCAACACAGCTCTGTTGATAGGTGCATTCATCATTCGGGCTTGAGTAAACCACTGCAAGAGAGCCTCTTCTACGTCGACTGATTTTCCATCGCGCTTCCTTTTTCTATCAAGATTTCCATTTTTGCTAATGGTACCCGAAATTTCTTTTCGACATTTTAAAATTTTACTAAGCGTAGACTGAGTTAAACCCAAACAAGAGGCAGCTTCTCTTTGACTACACTTTGGAAGAGCATCATATTTAATTAACAAGTTCTGTTTTTCAGAAAAACTAAGAGTTTTCCTTGTTTTTATCATATTTGAATTCGACTATCAAAAAGTTCTAACACTAACTGGCAATTTTGTTAGAAAACAAAAGTGAATAAATACTAGCGACGTATGCTTATTACAGTCTCAGACGAAGCACCTTAAGTCACCTCAGACTTAGACGAAGCACGTAAGACCTTATAGCTTACTTTTCACGATTTGATTCTGAATCAAACCGTGAAACGTTTGATTCAGCATCTGGTTCATCTGATTCAGCAAAATGGATCCGTTTACGTTTCACGGTTTGAAGTGCTGAATCCACTGTCCCGTTTGCGTAAGTGATGGTGGACACTTCGCGGAAGCTTTATGTGTTTCAATGTCCAGAAATCTGCAACCAGGAAGTAAGTGGTGGGAAAAAAGGAGTGCCTGTCTGAAGAAAAGTGAAATCGGACCCGGGAGGGTTAGATGCACCTGGCTAAAGACAGTGTAGACTAATAAGACAGTGTTTAGCAAAAGCGTATAAGGAGAAACTCTTATGTTATGTCTAAAGGAATGTATTTTACGGCTGTTTTCCACCCCAAAGTTTTATCCATCTTTCTTTTCAAAAACTTAAGAAAGAATTTCGTACCTTTTGAGAGTTCAAGTGGCATTTTTTGGAAAAATGAAAGGAAGGCGAAAATTGCAAAGTGATTCTTATAACCGGTGGATTGATTCTTTAAAGCGGAAATTTTAACATGGAAATAATACATTTGTTTTTGTTTTCGCGATATTGATTCTTATAAACGGTTGATTCTTATAACCAGTGATCACTATAAGCGGTGGTTACTGTATTACGATGAATTTACAAATGGACAGAGTACAGTATCGCCGAGTTTCTTTTTATCACATTTTGGCTCCAAGAAACTGAACTGAATGGAAGGAAAATTGGATTATTTTGTTTATTGCAGTCTCTCTGAAAGCGTGCTCAAAGGTACAAATGAATAATTAAACGGAGATAATTAATCATTAAAAAAGTGATATAAATATTAATCCCTTTTTCTCCTTATCAAAAAGTTACAAAAAATCATGATATTCTAATACATTACAGGGACATATACAGGGACTACATTACTTATACAGGGATCTAATACATTACATATAGAGGGAAAAGTCTCAAAATATAAACTTGTATAAATATTTTTAAAAATGAGATTTATAAAGCTTAATGAGACTTTAATGAGTGTTTATCTGAAATGCCCCTCCCAACTTAACTTGAAATAAATTGAAGCGTTAATAGAAGTTCAGTTAAAATCGGAAAATTTTAACTGAACTTCTATTAACTTTAAAAGAGAACTTTAGAAGAAAACTTTTAAGAAACATAGTTTTTAACAATGAAATGACCCATTCAAAAATTCCATGCTATATTTTTTTTTCTCATTTTATTTATATTATATTTATTTTTCTCATTCTATAACTTTTGAATACTACTCAAACATTAATTCTATTGTTATTTAGTTTTAAAAAAATCACAATGTTTCATATTTTAAGGAACGTCCGGAAGTCAGTGCGCTAAGGAGGGCACTAACTGAATTTAATTCGTCCCCCCCCCCCCCTCCCAAAAAAGTTAGAAGCACGCTACGCCTATGTAAAGCTATGTCCACACTTTTGCGCTTTCGACTTGCGGTTCGTCTTTCCTTTCAACTTACTTTTAATCCATGCTTCCCGGCATGCCTCTAGACGCATTCGATTTGTTGTCCACATTTGTTCGACAGTTCATGCCTCACGAGATGGAAGAGTCGGACAGTTACTGTTTCGTTTCTTGTCACTTCGCGGAGTTTATAAGGTGATCACTATTTTTCGTAAAGCAACAAGAAATGTGCAACAAGAATAGACTACAATTTTGGTACGGTGATCTGTATATAAATATGTATAATCCCTCTACTTGCATATTTATCATTCATATATATGTTACAGTGAAAACCCGAATTAACTAGGGAAAACGCGTTCTAACTGGGAGCGCTAGGGAAAACCCGAATTAACTAGGTAAAACGCGTTCTAACTGAGAGCGCTAGGGAAAACCCGTTTTCCCTAGTTAATGCCGGTTTTGTTCAGTTAGAACCGCTTGAATATGGATTTGTTGCTTGTGAAATTTTCAAAGCAAGTGCAGTCGTTTAGTTTTATTCTTGCAGGAACGCGCTTGTGCTGTTTGATTTATTTACGATGAGTAAAGAAAATGTTAATGCTTTTGCGCTAAAAATTGGAAAAATAGATTTCTTGAACAATTACAGTTATTAAATAGAAAACAAAATAACTTTAATGTTATAACAAGTGATGAATACAACACTCTTTTATCAGAGGTTGAAGAAGCCAAATCTGTCGTTAGCAAGACTTCTATTCAATACCACAGATTAAAAAGGTTTGACATTCTTGAAATCAGTGGAGTAAAAAAAGTTGGTTTCTTCAATTGAGCCCATAAAATATTATGTACCAGTTGAAAATTTTTTTGATGTTATCGAAAGTGCGTATGTGGCCATAGGACAAGGTGGTAGAGACAGACTCAAAATTGCAACTTCGAGAAAATATGCTAACATAACTACTGAGATGATACACATTTTTTTTATCGATGTGTGAAACATGACAACAGAAAAAAAATAAAAAAAGGAATGATTTGGTTTCTAAACCTTTCCGAAATTTTTTTCGAGGATATGAATGCAGAAGAGCAAGAAACTGAACAAGCACAATCAGGGGAGTATATGCTTGCTATTAAATCGACCAACCTTTTTTCTAATTAAAAAGAAAGCCAAAGAAAATTTCATAAAACGAGTCAAACGAATGAAAAAGATCTAAAACGGATGAAACGATGCAACACATTCTGAGGTTGATATTGGAGGTAACGTTGTTGTTCCCATTCCAAATGTTGATAGAGCAAAAGCGGACTTGCGAAATCTCATCGTTGTAGTGCTTGAAAAAAATAAAGATGGCCTGTACAAAATTGGTACGAAAGATGGGTTGTGAACAAACTATATTCGAGATAAGAAATTATATTTAAACTTAATTAGTTCAGTATTTATTTAATAAATATATGGTTATTATTTATATAAACTTTAAATTCTATACGTAGTTATACAGTAGACTACAGCTAATCAGGAACGGATCCTAACAAGTCGTTAGGGGGGTGGGGGACAAGGTCGTAGCCGGGGAATTTATTTTTTAGGCAGGGGAGGGGGAGAGCAAAAAAAAGAAAGGTTGAATGAGTTTGAAAAACTGATTATCTCAAATTATAATAGAATAAATAGTATTTTGGCATAATACCTCTAGCTCACTAGCTGAAGGGGGGGGGGGGATCACCCCAACAGCCCCCCCCCCTGGATCCACCCCTGCAGCTAACTGTTGACAGAAATTTAGCAGTATTTCATTAAATATTATATGTAGTAACTATTAGGTGTATGTGTTATAAATAAGCATTAAATTTAGGTATTACATTAATTTTCTTATGTTCATAAATTACAGAGTTGACTTCAAACCAAGATTGAAAATGTGTAATTTTTGTACAAGTTTAATACAAAAGTTTATCATATTCACTGATTTTAAGACCTGAATTAGATGTATCGCCACAAATTTTCTTGACTCAAGATCGAGTACCGGATCAGGAAATTTCGCTGAGAACAGCAGCAAGAAAAGGAGCTGTAGAAACTGGACAAGGGTTCGTCCGCTGTTCTTGTAAAAAATATTGTTCTTCAAAGAGATGTTTCTGTATGAAAAATGGTTCTCTTTGCAATTCTAAGTGTCACAGTAGTTTGCCTTGTCGAAATAAGTAATTCATAATAACGGTACTGTGTTAAACAATATCCAAATAAAGACTTTTTTCTTCAATGATAGGTTTTTTCCTCAAACACTGTTTTACTAAGTATAGTTTGATTTAAATTAGAACATTTTATATAATATATTGTTGAAATAATAACATAATTGTTGATAGATACAAATAATATTGTCTAACAAATCAGTCAAAACCCGAATAAAACGGGTTTTCCCTAGCGCTGTTAGTTAGAACGCATTTTTCCCAGTTAATTCGGGTTTTCCCTAGTTAATTCGGGTTTTCCCTATAGCGCTCCCAGTTAGAACGCGTTTTCCCTAGTTAATTCGGGTTTTCACTGATTTCGGGTTTTGACTGTAACATATGTTTATATATATATATATATATATATCTGTGTGTGTGTGCACGTGCAGGGGAAATTATCTAAATGAGAAGACTAAAAAATATATAAATTTAAACAATATTCTTTATGTAATACCTCATTAATCGATTAGAGATGGTTTTTCTTATACGCATAGGTTCTACATCAATATAGTTTGATAGAGAAATTAATAACTGGTGATACCGAATATAGAGAAGACCTGTTTTTTTATATGCCAAGTTATTAGAAATAGAAATACAATTTATAGCTTTGTTTATGAAGTAATAAAACCAAACAAATTCTAAGAATAGAAAACGGTAGAATATTGCTTGTTATTAAAATTTTATCTCTTAAATATATAGTGTAAAATTACACTGGTATATTAATTTATTTCTGAATAAAAGAAACATTTATATTATTTTTGAAGTATACAGAATATTCAAGAAAAATCGTTAGCTAATCATACTATATATATATATATATATATATATATATATATATGTATATATATATATATATGTATATATATATATATGTATATATATATATATGTATATATATATATATATATAGAGAGAGAGAGAGAGAGTAAGTAAGTAAGAGTAAGTAATCTCTTTAATATAAAGTAAAGAATTAAACCGAGACATTTACTTCTTTTCTGAGCAAAGCGGGCCATGAAGAATTACTTTTGAATTTTCATATATAATTAAAAAAAAATTCTACATATGTAAGAAGTTAAGAAGTATATTTTGTTATTAATGAAAATCGTTCATTTTTCTTTAACATGGGGTTAAATGAAGAACACGACTAGAAAACCATGATGGACTTAAAAATGCCTACAGTTAAAATGTGTCGATGATATTTAGCTTCAAATGAAAATGATACATGCAATATCATACGCATTCGGATGCAAGCAATGCATGACATGGGGGGAAATATTACGTCAAGCAAAACGCGAATTCAGGTTGTAACCTGCTTTTATAATACTAAAACATCTATTTTTTTTTTCAAAGTGGGTTTTTAATTCCTATGATAAGCTATGGGGAATTTTTTATTCAGTATTTTTATAATAACAAATTAGCTGATGCATATTTTTGAAATCTTCTCCCTGTATTTCAAAAAGAAAATTTCAATGATATAGTACAAGTTTTCAAATTTTTTTTCAATTTGCTTTGTTTAAAAATACATTTAGTTTTTATTTTAAAACAATACACATTAATTATTATTAAATAATTATTTTAAATGTATTAAATGCATTAATAATTTTATTTGTGTATGCGGAGTGGTTGACATCTCACAATGCCGATAAATTTCTGTAATCAGTAAAATTTAAAATTTCTTCCGAAGACTGCGACATTCTGAACACTGGCTTGAAAACTGCCTTGCAGAATAGAAAAGCGCATTGCATTCCGCAAGAAAATCCACTTGGGTTGGATACGCTTGCGATATCGCATGCTCTATCGCGGCGCATGCGCTGTCCTGGAATTTGCAGGTGGTGACGCATCGCTCTGAGCATGCCTCACATTTCTCTCTCCGTGCGACATGTCGAAAGCGAAAGCGAACGCAAAAGCGCAAAAGTGTGGACATAGCTTAAGGGAGTGGTGGGGGTAGAGCCAGGCCCTGATTTTCCATTAGGCCCGGTCCTAGGGCCCCCCAAAAATTTTAATTTTAAAAGGGGAAAAATATTTCTCAATTCAAATTTTTAAAAAAATTTTGCCTTTTTTAATAGGATTTTTTTTATATATCCTTTCAAATTTGATTGATTGATTGGTTCATCAAATGTATAGTTATATGTATAGTTCATCATATGTATGTTATAGTGTATATAAGGGATTAATAAGTTTATCCGGTTGCATTATATTGGTGTTTTAATGATGAAATTAATATGTTGTATTGCTTTTTGTTATTTGATAATGTTCTAGGCTTCTACGCTTCAAATAGCCAATTCTTGGTAAAATAGTACTTTCACAGTGATTCATAATTATTTTTTTTTGTGTGTCAATTTTGGAAATTTTACGCCCATATCAGTGTTAGGGGGTTCCCATCCCGAGTTTTGCCTATAGTCAAGAATTTTCTAAATCGGGCCCTGGGTAGAGCGGCGTGTTAAGTAGCAACAGTCCGGGCGGATTTTCTAGAGTTCAGTAGACACCCTGAATTGGTCCGATGAACATCGAGGTTTCGTCATCCAGGCGTTATTTAAGAACAACGATTCTGTAACCGCGAGACAGAGGGCATTTAGGTCGCGCTTCGGGCAACTGAGGCCGTTCCTGATCGAAAAACAATCCTGGGATGGGTTTCAAACGTGAAAGCAAGTGGGTCTGCATTACCAAGAAAACCAAGTGGTCGTCCTCAGAACGTTAAAAAACCCACCTGGCTCATTCCCAATACACGGTGCCGCAGTTTGGCGATACGTTTTTTAGATTTTTTTAGATTTTTGCCAATTTGGCGATGAAACGCCAAATGTGGTTTGTGTTTGTTAAATGCTTTTAAGGTAACCATTTAATGCTCCCAATTTGAATAAGATGGCGATGTTTTTTAGATTTTTGCCAAATTTTTAGATTTTTGACGATAAAATGCCAAATGTGGTTTCTGTTTGTTAAATGCTTTTAAGCCCGTTTAAGTTTGCTGTATATCACTTCCTCTTTGAATAATTAACGGCCAATCAGGGTCTGTGTTTTACCGGTAGACCAGTTTAATCTGGATTTTTAAACCGCGCCTGTTTCAAAGAAATTAATCCGTTGAAAGTCCTTTTTGGGATTTGCAGTTCCATCGCTCGGACGTAGATTTCTTTGCTAGGTATGGCTTCTTTTGTGAATGAGAGAGTGAATTTGGATTTCTTTAGGGATATACAAAAAGTGGGTAAGAGAACTGTAATTGATTATTGTATGTATATTGGGTTAATCGCTAATGTTTATTATTGACCAAATTGTAATTTACCAATGATTTTAACTGAAAGAAAAGACGTTAATGATGGGTTTTCTTGAGTTTGTCGTTTTCGGGTTGGTGGGGTGGAACATCACGTTAAAAGATCGATTAGATGTGGTTCCTGGTTCGAAGAGAGTAATTTGGATTTAATTACGGTTTTCAAATTAACTTATTTATGGGTAAAAAAAACGCCGTGTTCTTGAATTACAGACGAATTGGGAGTATCCAAAAACACCGTTACTGATTGGATGAATTTTTGTAGGGGGGTTTGTGTTGATAGTGTAGTGCGCGAAAGTGTTATGATTGGTGGGCCAGGAATCATCGTCGAAATCGATTTGCCGAAACGAAATCGTTCGGCAAATTTGAAGTAAATTTGCCAAACGAAAATATAATAGGGGAAAACGCGTTAATGGGGAATGGGTTTTTGGGGGTGTTGAGAGAGGGACAAATAAGTGTTTTGTGGAAGTGGTTCAAAACAGGGGAAAGGTTGTGTTGCTGGAAGTTTTACGAAAGTATCTGCGTCCGGGAACTACCGTCATTTCTGATTGCTGGAAGGCGTACGATTGTCTTCAGGATGAGGGCTTCGTGCATCTGAAGGTAAATCATAGTATGACATTTAAGGACCCGGACACAGGAGCTCATACCAATACGGTCGAGGGAATGTGGAACTGCATCAAGCGTTCGTTACGTGGCGTTCGGAAAGTTAAGGATCAGTTTGATTCTTATCTTTCCGAATTCATGTGGCGTCGCTTGCATCAGGACGAGTCCCAAAAATGTACGCTTCCTTCACTGACTCTGTGAAGGAAGTTTATAGGCCAGCTGCAAAAGATCAGGCCAAAATCAAAATCGAAACAGCAAAACGGAAACGAGAATCCGAGAGTGAATAAAAGGTAAGTGGTATTTTTTAAAATTTTAACATGAAATAATATAAATGACAACATGCAGAATTTTAATTTTTTTTCTGATATATTTAACCAAGATGTATTTTATATTTATTTAAATGAATTATTTGCAATAGACTTTTTTTAGCGGGGGGGGGGGGGGGTGGTTGGGGGGGGGGGGCGGAGTTAAAACCCCCCATTCATAACAAATTTCTCATCATTTTTTGTACTTGTGTGTTTTTGTGCTTTTTCTGTGGTTGTATAGTTTAAAAAATGCGTATTTTTGGGACTTTTCGGACTTTCCCGTTCTAAAAACACACGTTCTGCTTGGGCGACAAAAAAATAAAAAAAATAAAATCGACTGCCCTTATTTAACTTCATTTTTTTTATTTTCTGGATAAATTTTCAATGAAAGTTCTGCATGTTGTCATTTATATTATTTCACTGCATTGGAACCGCCATCTTGGTTCCGTCTCCCATCGCCAAATTGGCGACGGGAGACGGAACCAAGATGGCGGTTCCAATGCAGTGAAATAGAAGGGGCACCGTATATTGGGAATTAACCGAACACCTGAAAATGTGCAACGACTCCGCTATTCGTGAGGAAGCTGCCGCTATTCCCCCATAAGTGACCAACAGAGTGATGGAAAAGTTAAACGAACGGCTTCCGCAGTGCATCACAAATAACGTGCGCCACCTGTGTGATATTATTTTCTAAACCTAGTGAAAAAAAAAAGATTGTTAGTGATTTTCGAAAATATACAGCTTTTTTCTATAAATTGTTTCGTTCGTTTTTATTATCCTTTGAAATGTGGGAGTCCATTCTGCCGCATTCTATAGTATTAAAAAATGAGCTAAATTTTTGAAAAAAAGAAACCTTTAAAGAATGTAACTTTTGGTATAAAACTATTGCCATTTTAATGTCGGATTACGTTCCTCCATAACGGTCCTCCGGAAAGCAACTTTTCAGACGCTTAAACCATCCGTCGTCGCGAGTTATAATTTTGGCAGCGCGCCAAACCCAGTCTGTATCGCTTGTGCAAGCAGTAAACAGTTAAACAGAAAAGTGTCAAAATTTCGAAATGCTGGTGGTTATCAAAATAATGGAAACACCTATCAATATTAGTGGTGTTTATGAATGGGCTTCGTATTCCTTAAAAAACAAGTCCTACCACCGTTATTTTTTTATACAATATAGTGTATGTATTATTGTATTGTCAGATAGCAGTAATGAAGCTAAGGCAATCGTGCCTTTGGGGGGCGGGGGGGGGGGCAGCGTAAAATATCAAACCTTGCAGACCTTGCGAAAAGGGCAAATTGTTGGAGCTCGTTTAAATTGGAGTATCTCTTACTGCAACCCCCAGGTTAATGGGTGTTTTTGAGCTATGGTATCGAAAGTCATGATAACATACAGAGTGCATGGAAAAACATCCTTTGCCAAGCAGAATAGTGGACGAAAGGGAGAGCTGAGTGAAAGAGACGGACGAGGTATTGAAGCGAATTGCGACATGAAGAAAGAAAACAACTGCAACCAAAATGACCGAAGAGCTCAACCGGGATCTGCATGTTCCGGTATAAATGATTAGAGGTAGAAGGGAACTTCACAAACAAAACATTTACGGAAGAGTAACAATTCCCAAGTCACTTGTAATAGATGCCAATACAAAATATCGCTCACATGCGCAAATCCTGGTCGAGTGATATGGCGAAAAACGGATTTGGTCCGACGAATCATTGTTCACATTGTTCTTTGCAACAGGACGGGCGTATGTCTGGAGAACACCTACACAGGCGTAAGATTCTGGCTGTCTCATCTGAACTGTCAATCATGGAGGTAGATCCACCAGGGTTTGGGATGGCATTTCATGGTTTTCTTCAGGCCCTATTGTAACCCTAAAAGGGAGATAGAATGGGATGGACTATGTCAAAATTTTAGCTCACTAGTCCATCCTATGGCGCAAAATCTGTTTCTTGCAGGAGATGGCTTTCTCCAGGATGATAATCCTCCTATACATACAGCTAAATCTATGAAGTGTTGGTTTGAAGAGCCTGAAAAAGGATTCAAAAATCTTATCTTGCCCTGTACAATTCCCCCGACTATATATCATCCAAACACTGTGATCTGTATAACCGGATAGAGCCAGGTATCGATATCCACCACAGAATCTCTACAGGAACTTTCATGATTGTTCCTTAAAAAATGGTATAATATATCCTTAACTACTATTCATGACTTGTATAATCCAATTCCAAGGTGAATCAGGTGGTGTTACATGACAAATGTGATCCTGCGCTGTATTAATAAAGGTTTCCATGATGTTTCTTAGTGTTTCCATTATTTTGATAACAACCTGTACATACATACATATATATATATATATATATATATATATATATATATATATATATATATATATATATATAAAATATAGATACATACATACATATATACATACAAAAGTGGTAAGCAACGATAAGTAATCCTACTTTAATAACCCGAGGTAGTTTCGTTAGAAGAGACTACCTGAGTTTTTTTTTTAATATTTCCCGGTGTCTTTTGAATTTTTATTATGATGGGAATTTTCCTCTAATTATCCTTTGGAATCTTAAATTTTCAGCAATCCGTGTCTAAGTAACATTGCACAACCCCCCTCCCCTTTTTTTAAATTTATCCATGTGTAATTTTTCTACAATATCTCCAGAAGAGAGAATTGTTAAAAAATATATCAGGAGTTCGGAGGAGGAAGGTCGAATAAAGAAACCTGATTCATTTTATTATTTTCATTTTTACATGAATCTATTTATTGGTATGTTAAGAACACAGTATTACCCTCTTTACGTCTACATTCTCTGTTAGTGTCTTGTAAATAGTATGTAATGTACGGACTGCCTGAAAATAGCTGAAAACCTAGTGCTGTTGGAAGAGTAAGGGCGAATATTCAACTCTTCTGTTTTCTTTTCTCCACTGCGCCGCAAGCGCTAGTATAATCTTTTAACTAAGTTTGCCCTTTCTCCACCGTTTAGTCATATTTACACTTTTTTAATGCTAAAATCCATATTCGCCCTTTCTATACTGAGAGTATTCCCAAACTTTAAACGCGATTTTCCAACAGCATGAATTTCATATTCGCCCTTTTATTTCGAGCTCCTGATGTGTATAACCATTACATTCCTCAAAAATATATTTGTAAATGCGGTGCTTTTTGTCTTTTTATGTTATGTAAAAAAAATAATGTAAAAAGTATAGATGAAGAAAGTGAAAATTTAAAATAGATTTTTTTCCCCTCAGGAGCGTAGAACAGGTCTCTGGTTATCATGCTGTGTCTGGTATTGGGCGTTGTTCCAACAGCGTACAGAAAATGAAATAAGGAATAACGAAAAAGAAAGAAAAGGAAAAAAAAACACTTTAGTATTTTTCTTTTCTTTTTCAAGTGCATTTTTATTTTTTAAATTGAAAAAAATTAAATTTTTACTGTACTAAAAGACTTTAGTTATTAGGCAAAATATAAGTTTAATTTCGTTTTTTTTTACTTCATCAAAGTATTTCATACTTTTAATTTATACAAGCAGTCAAATTGAAAAAAAAAAATTAAGCGGTAACTAGCTTTATATTTATTACTTTCACGCAATAAAATACTTAAGGTAAGTTGGTGTAACTGGGCCTGGGTAAGTGGTGTAATCCCTCCCAGATTTTTCCTTTACATATTACGTGGGAATTCCACTCTGTGTGTTATTCCCCCCCCCCCCCCCCCCCCGGTGTTCACAACAATCTATCTTATAGCACTGGTAATTGCATTGAAAAATTACTTTTATATGGTGGTAGAATTTTTTTTTTCTTTTTCTAGATATACAAGCTTGGACGCAGTTACCCAGTCACAGATTCTGTTGTTTCTTATGAGATATAGACCTGGGTGGTCCACTTACCCCATTTATCAGGGGAACTGGGCCCACCTGTATTTAAAAATATGTACAATATTTATATATAATGTATAATTAAAAATCAATATCATAGATTAAACAGACTCCCTAAGACTTACTAAAATGCACGTAATACAAAGATCTTTGAAAATTATACATGCTAGTATAATTTTAATCTGTTAAAAGTATACGATATAAAAAAGTTGAAAATGCATGGTCCAGTTACCCCAACTTACCTTATGCCTTCAAAATTTTCTCGTAACAGGGCCATAGGACCATAGGACAATGTGATTTAACTGAGTTTCCTAGGCCAACGCCTTCAAACACAGATGTTTCATAATTTTAACAACGAAGAGCTGGATTTCCCCAGAAAAAAGAAAAAAGTTCGTTGTGAATCGTCAAAAGTTCAGGAAATGCAACACAAAAAGTGAAGCAAAGAGTCTTCTGGTCAGTATTTTTTCTCGTAACTGCAGCGTTTTAAATGATTTTATTACAAGCGAAAGATAACTCTCGTTTAGTACGTAAAAATTTTACAGTTTAATACATTTTTTCTTAAATAAAAATTTTAATTATTTTTGGTTATAGATGAAAAATAGCTCATTTAGTTTACATTTATTAGGTACAAAATATCTATTTCGTCAAAGATGCCCTGCAAGGATAAAACTTTTAAACGTCTTTTGTTATACGCGTAAATGGACTTGTTCTTTAAAACGTAATACTGCATAATACAGTTGTCACACAATCACAATCACAATCAGATTCCTTTTCTTGTGGGGAGAAGTGTAATGCAAGGTACTCGATAAACTGCACTTAATCTTTTAACAGTTGAATTTAATGAGGGTTTCAAAACATGTGTAATGATCCAAACTATTGATAAAATTTCAACATCTATTCATCTAGAACAGTGGTTCTTAACCGAGGGTGCAAGAGAGCATTTCTAGGGGTGCGAGTGTAGGTTCTAAATTTTTAATGAAAATTACTAATTGAGTGAATCATTTGATGGATACTTTTCTGTCACGGGTAAAAAGTGACATTGTAGAGGGTAAAAAAGGATAATGAATGAGCCTGTGAAAAGGTCGGAAGATGAAGCAAGCTGGGAAAATAATAATCCATAGAAGAGGGTAAAAAGGAGAATATTGATGGATACGATAGGCGGTGAAGGTAAATAGATCCTATAGAAGTAAAATAGATCGTTACCGTATGAAAAGAAATGTCACGAAGAGACGCCAGATGATTAAGGCGGAACGAAGCAAGTATGGCATGAAAAGAGATGACAGATGGGAAACGATTAAGAAGAAAAATAAATCTTTAAGAAGGGAGAAGATGGATAGAGAGGAAGGAGAGGCGCAAGAAAAATGACTTAGCCGAAATAATAGGAGGTCGAAAGCGAGAGAAGAGCGGCAGAGATCAAATACGATCCCCGGGAAAAGGTGCGGATATTGAGATGGGAAGAAACGCTCCAGCAGGGCGGGATGTAAACTCCCAGAAAAAATATGGGCCCAATCAAGAAAATATAGGAGGAGTTAGCGACAGAAGAGACAGATATAAAAGAAGCGGGATAAAGATTAAAAGAGAGAGAGATTTTGTTTGCCTAGGAAAGATGACCGAATATTCGTAGAGACAGCCATTCCCCGACGAACGAAGGAGCGAGGCCCGACGGTGTGACCCAGAGACAGTGTACGTGAACCTGAATTGGGAGTCCTGCTACGAGAAGTGCGCGTTTACCAGACGGATGACGAAGCGAGTCCCGAGAACTGGCCGCTAGCCGAAAGAGTGAATACCCACTCCCAGGGGATTTAACGAAGGACGTCCGCCATCAGCTACCTGATAGACCCCCACCTATGCTGTTACTGTGCGAAGTTCATCATGATTCCTGACGCGTGCCCAGGTCTACGAATGAAGCGTCAGTAAAGGTATGTGTGGCAGTTGTTCATTGATCCTGTAAAACTGTGTATGCCTATCCAGAACTCATCCAGTAAATAGTTAATTAATACCTCAGAGATGACTAAGTGAATTATATGTAGTTGATGAAGTCCACTTATAGTTATTATAAAAATTAGAAGACTTAAAATAAGGTTGTTAGGACAATAATTGTGTCATGTATTGTAATGTATTTATGTACACTGCTGGCTACTGCAAATGCAACACCCTGAAGGAAACATGCAAATAACATGAAATTTACAACATGCATTAGCGGAGGTGAGATATGCAAATGATTAGAATTTCAGCGCAGACGCACATCACGCGCGCCTGTGGCGCCACTTCAAAGCGCTATTTAAGGCTTGGAGATTTCGACGATTTCAAGTTCGGCAATTGTGTTTTTCTTGTGGTTTTTTTCAAAAAAACGATCAATTATGCCTCGTCGAAAATAGCGATCATCTTTTGATCAAGTATCCGAGTTCGACAGAGGAAGGATAGTGGCCTACCGAGATTGGGGATTATCTTTCAGGGAAATCTGTAGTCGTGTTGGACGAAACCAAACAACTGTAATGCGGATATGTGATCGTTGGATGCAGGAGGGTACGACGGACCGGCGTGTTCGATCGCATCCACCTCAGCGCACCACTTCACGTGATGACAGGCAAATTCTGCGCATGGCAGTGACGGATCGCTCAGTCACATCACGAACCATAGCACAGCACATGCAGTCTGTAACGCATCATCCAGTGTCTGCGCGTACCATTTGACGCAGTTTACTGCAGATTGGTCTGTCCGCAAGACGTCCATTGCTTTGTCTACCCTTGACGCAGAACCACAGACGTCTCCGCCGCCAATGGTGCGATGACAGAAGGATGTGGACGGCAGAATGGAATGAAATTGTCTTTACTGACGAGTCACGCTTCTGTCTGCAACACCACGATGGTCGCATTCGAGTCTGGAGACACCGTGAAGAGAGGATGCTGAACAGCTGCGTTATGCACCGCCACACTGGTCCTGCACCGGGTATTATGGTATGGGGCGGTATTGGATATCACTCTCGCACACCTCTAGTACGCATTGCCGGTACTTTAAACAGCCAGCGCTACATCTCCGAGGTGTTGGAGTCAGTTGTCCTTCCTTACCTTCAGGGCTTGCCCACAGTCATATTTCAACAGGATAATGCGCGACCACACGTGGAACGCATTGTCCAACGATTCTTCGTCAATCGCCAGATTGAATTGCTTCCCTGGCCGCCTCGCTCTCCGTATCTTTCGCCGATAGAACACATGTGGTCCATGGTTGCTCTACGATTGACCCAGATTCCATCCCCAGCTGCCACAGCAGATCAACTTTGGCAACTTGTGGAAGCTGCTTGGTCTGCTGTACTCCAAGAACCCATCCAAAGTCTCTTTGAATCAATGCCGAGGCGTGTGGCAGCGGTGACCTCAAACAATGGCGGCTACTCTGGCTACTGATTTTGGCAGGAACCACACTTCACAGAAGTCTATAAATTTAATCATTTGATACTTGGTCAACATGTTATCTACAAAATAAATTTTGTTGTGATATCTCTTGTCTTTCATGGTGTTGCAATTTGGGTGGCCAGCAGTGTATTTTAGTATTTTCAATAAATCTATCCATTTGCAATTTCAATCAGGTAATTAGATTATTTTATTTAAAAAACACAACTCAATTAAAGAAGATGATATTAATCGATCAAACAATCAGGTAGTATGGTAAATGATTTATGTATATCTTGGCAATACACTCCAAATTTAGCTACCTCGATAGTAATCATTTGAGGAGTAAGATTAACAATTTAGTTATTGCGGAACATTCTCCAAAACATTAACCACCCATAATATTTTCCTCGTGAAATATAAGCAAAATTAATAGATGAATACTCAATCCTTTTTTGTTTGACCTAAATTCAATGGACGACAACGTTTTATTAAAAGACGATCTTATCGTAATACGAGCTAATGCACGTATTGAAATGGAATTTGAAATACTGGACATAGAACAGTTCTTGTGTAAGAAGCTAGAACTTTATCCAGAATTGGCAAAGGCAGCATTAGATACACTTTTACCATCTGCCACCCCTTACCTTTGTGAAATAAGTTTTTCATCACTTTTGCACATTAAAAAAAAAAAAAAAAAAAGCCAGAAATCGCGTAAATGCATCTGATGACTTACGCGTGGCTCTTTCAAAAAAAGAGCCTCGTTTTAAATGGATAATTATGAACAAACAACAACAACAACGTAGCCATTAAAAATGTAGATATTGTTTTATGTGTAACTAGCTGAATACCCGTGCTTCGCTACGGAGTACATTAAAATTAAATACAATGGCCAATGTATGCAATTAATGCAAAAAAAAAATAAATATACCGGGTGTCCGAAAAGTATGGCTACACTTTCAAAAATGAATTAAAAATAAACAAACAAAGATTTTTACTTACGATTTTTTGCGTTCCATAAAGAAAATATCAAAGTTTTTTTTGCAATGCTTTATTCCACGATTGCTTTATACCACGATTTCAATGTGCGGATCATTAGTCGCGCGCAACACATCGAGTCTATACGAGACTTCTCGCCACGTTCTATGAAGCCTTGCAGGATCAACACTCTGAATGGCTGATGTAATTCGACTTCTCAGTTCATCAATGTCACGAATTGGAGATTGGTAAACAGTGTTTTTCACGTATCCCCATAAGAAGTCCAATGTGTTATGTCTGGAGATCTAGGTGGCCACGGTAATGGACCTCCTCTTCCCATCCATCAACCGGGGAACTTTTCATCTAAAACCTTTCGCCCTTCCAAACTGCAATGTGGTGGTGCCCCATCCTGCTGGAAAATGATATTGTGTTGCAAGTCCTCTACTTGAGGAAATGCGAAAAATTCAAGCATATCAATGTAATTGTCAGAGCGAACAGTTTTTTCGGAAAAGAAAAAAGGTCCAATAATTCGATCGCGCAGTAAACCCCATCACATGTTTACATTAGGGCTGTCTCTTGCTTCCTCCAGTACGGCATGCAGAATGTTACGAAACGTGGATGAAACGCCATCTAGTTTACATTTCATTAAACAGAAACTTTAATCTTTTCTTTATGGAAAATAAAAAACCGTAAGTGAAAATCTTTGCTTGTTTATTTTTAATTCATTTTTGAAAGTGTAGCCATACTTTTCGGACACCCTATATATATATTAGTAATAAATACAACGGTCAATGTATGCAATTAATAATGCCAAAAAAATATATTTATAAACAAATCGTAACGGATATTTTTATAGACAAAATAATATAAAAGAAAATATTCAAATTAAATCTAATAGAACATAATAAAGAATATACTACAGTTTGAAAAACATTTCTTTTAGTGTATTTTAATATTTTCTTTGGATAATGTCAAATCGTCTGCGCATTAGAAAGAAAAAAAAAATATTTTTTGTCTATTTATTTCGTTGTTATGCACGTGACGCAAAATTAATTTAAAGTATCACAAAAAAAATAAACCATGTGATCAGCATTTAATAAAATAAATTCTAAAAATTAATCTTTCAAAATTACCAAAAATCAGAAAAGGGAGGTAAAGATTCGAAAAACATTTCATTTTAAAGGAATTTTTATGATCTTTCTCGTGATATAAATTTTATAACCCTCAGATTATTATTTTAAATGAAAACTTTAAAGAATGTTACAAAAAGAGCTTAAAAATTTAATTTAAAAAAATCTAAGAAGAATTTTTCAAAAATCTGTCTTAGTGCATCTCTAAAATAAGAAGAATCGTCATGCTATAAGAAGAATCGCCATGCAAAATTTCAACCCTTTAGGTCCAGCGATTTGGTCTGTGCGTTATCTGTCAGTCAGTCAGTTAACTGTTTTATATATGTAGATAATATAATATGTATTATAAATGTATTAATTTTTTTATGCAATAAATAAATTATCTTGCAATAAATGTCTTTTCCTAAATAAAAAATAGAAACACATTTTTCAAAGGGGTTCGAGAGCTTATTTTCAGATTCAAGGGGATGTTGACTATTAAAATGGTTAAGAACCATTGATCTAGAACAGGGGTCTCCAAACGTCTTAGCCTAAGGGCCACACTGACTCCTCCACTAAGTCCCAAGGGCCAAGACCTGTCTAGCTAGCTCATCTTACTAACATACTGTGGTTTTGAAATAAGCGCAAATTTTCGTTGCATAAGGAGGTGTTGACTATGAAAAAGGTTAAGAACCACTGATCTAAAACAGGGGGTCTCCAAACTTTTTAGCCTAAGGGCGACACTGACTCCTCCACTAAGTCCCAAGGGCCAAGACCTGGCTAGCTAGCTCATCTTACTAACATACTGTGGTTTTGAAATAAGCGCAAATTTTCGTTGCATAAGGAGGTGTTGACTATGAAAAAGGTTAAGAACCACTGATCTAGAACAGGGGGTCTCCAAACTTTTTAGCCTAAGGGCCACACTGACTCCTCCACTAAGTCTTAAGGGCCAAGACCTGGCTAGCTAGCTCATCTTACTAACATACTGTGGTTTTGAATTACGCGCAAATTTTCGTTGCATAAATTTGTCCGTAGCTTTTTTTCTTTCGCTCTCGACACTACTTTTATCTGTGTGAAAAATCATTCTCCAAAATGAAATATGCAAAAATATTTACAGATCCAAATTAACAGATGAGCATTCGATGTCGCTGCTGATAATTTCCGCTAGTAAACTTGGTCCGCAACTGCAAACAATTCTTAGTGGAAAGTTACAGCTACATAAATCTCATTAATCATAATTATGATGTTTTATTTCATTACGTAAGTTACTTATGTATGTCACTTATTGTAAGTTTTTAGGATAAACCTCATTATCATTAATTACAGTTAAAATGTTCAGTTTCATTATGTATGTCAGTTATAGTGTTTCTTAATTGGGTCGTTAAATAAAAACATCTGATTATTATTTTCTATGATTTTCTTACATTGTAAATTTTACAATGTAATCAAAATAAACTATGGCGGGCCGGATACCGGGCCAGATTGGTGGGGCTCGCGGACCGGTGTTGGCCCGAGGGCTGTAGTTTGGAGACCCCTGATCTAGAACACGGGTACTCAAACTGCAGCCCACCAAGCTCTTATGTGCGGCCCGAAACATTCGCACTCATTATCAGGCAGGTGCATTTATAGACATAATTTGGAAATTCGGGCCTGGAAAATAGAAAACTGTACAAATATAGGCCACCTGCTGCTCACTTTGTTCGCATCAACGTATCTTTGTGAATCATCCAGTTCCGAAATGAAATATGCGAAGAACGTATATAGAAATCGGCTTACCGATCCTTACCTTGATGACGTATTGAAGGTGCCATGTAGAAAGTATAAAACTGATTTGTTTAAAATAGTGAAGAGTTTGTCTCAGCATTAAAAAGCACACTAATTTTTATACAAACGATTGAATACATTTAGGTTTTGAGTTTTATTTTTTGCATTATTATACAGGGTGGTTATAATTAAAATTCCACTTTGAAATGGTCATAAAAGGAAAACTACTGGACCAATTGTTATCAAACTTGGTAATAGTTTAAAGGAGGTCATGGGAATTTCTTTTCCGCCAAAAATTTAAAGTTAAAAAACTCACCACCAGGTGGGAAATGGCGCTGTATGCAGTATTGTTAAATGAAATAAGCACGGTCTTGCATGGTTAGAGACATCGATTCGTAACAATGAGAACTCTGACAAACAGGCTCACTTTTATCTGGAAAAATCAAATGACATGCAAAGCGCATCTGCATAAATCATTTGCTTCTTCCTGCCTTAAGCCAATTACAAGCCATTGCGGTTTTGCATAACCCCACAAACAGTTTCGTTTTAGAAACGATTAAAAACGTTTTAAACCGATATCTTCACGACTTAGGGCCGAATTCAGGCTTCAAAATTCACAAATTAGCGATCTGTAAGAAAACGATTTCCGGAATGCGCACACTTTAAAGGGTAATTTTATTTAGTTTAATGTTTCTTAAGGGTATACAAAATGTTAAACCTGCATAACAAAAGGTTAATTAAGTTAGATTCCGACTCTTATATCATTTGACAATATTGCATACAGCGCCATTTTCCCCCTGGTGGTGAGTTTTTGAACTTTTTGTTTTTTTGGCGGAAAAGAAATTCCCATGACCTCCTTTAAACTATTACCAAGTTTGATAACATTTGGTCCAGTAGTTTTCCTTTTCTGACCATTTCAAAGTGGAACTTTAATTTTAACCACCCTGTATTGTGAAGTATAGTGTACTATGTGTATAGTGTGGAGTATAGTGTACTATGTAAAGTATAGTTTAGATACATTATTATATTATGAGGTATGTTGCGGCCCGCGTAACGTAGCAAACATATGCAGGTGGTCAGCGAGGAAAATAAAAGTTGAGTACGGCTGATCTAGAAACTGAAGTTCGGGGGCGCTAATTAGAGATTATCTTTATGCCGTAGTTAACCTTGTTGAGCCCCTTTATCAGGGCTTCTGTGTAGACTTTCTCCCGCTTGAATTAAACTAGTTTAATCTTGTATATAGTCTTTCATCAAACTAAATAACCATGTGTGTTAACTAACCCATGAAAGGAAATTAGCACTTCGTATGTTTACAACCCATGTATCGGCCTGTATATAATATCAGATGGAGGGGATGGATATTTCTTCGGTGATTTTGTCATAGCCTTTATAACAAGATCCTCTTTCTTACTGGAATTCCCAAGGTAAAAATCACAGAGACCCTATTTTGTTCAGTATCCAACATTTCTCCCCATTATGGTATATATCATACCAACATTGGTATATATTAACCAAGCGAGGGATCAACATGTTGGTATATATCATACCAACATGTAATATACAAAGAACTACAATAGAATACATCAATTTTGTATTCCATAATTGATGCATATTTGAACTATGTTCTTTCTTTTTTCTGGCAAACAAATTTCTCCACTTAGCAAATCCTCTCTTACAAAGTACACCCAAGTACAAAAATTGGTGGTTGTGGTAGCCCAGTTGGCAAGTGCAGCAGGCCAGTGATCTGAACAAGCCTGGTTCGATGCTCGTCGCTGAAAATCCACCGCCGTGTTCACTAATGGTGTTCGGGACACGTAAAATAGGTAGTGGCTGCAATGTCCTCCAAGTTCTCAAATTTACCTCTGGAGGTGCGGGATCAGGTGTTCTGTCTCGTCACTTGACTCGGTTCAAATTACGGCACCGGTCATTTAGCCTAGTCGGACTCCGATCTTTGTGGTGCTAATTCAAAACAGGAGCTGCTCCTTTCAGGCCAATAGCCTATTAGGACCTGGTGAATGGAACCTCCAACCAGGGGGCATTAGCAACAACAACAACAACAAAAAATTAGTTTATTTATTTATTTATATTTTATTTTTATTTTTTATTTTATGTTTTTTTTTTTTTGGGGGGGGGGGGGGAATTGAAACTTTAATAACTAAAATCACAAAATAAAAGAAGTTTATTGCGTTTAATTCAACCAAAAAAAAAACTCTTTAAGCTAAGGGGTGATTTATTCCTTTCTGGGTTACTAAAAAAATTCTAACGCGTAAAAACAACCTCTAAAATTATAACACATGTCAAATTTTGACTTAAAACATACATTACTTAACGTCCCCGCTTTCAGCATAACAATTTTTATATATATATTTTCCTGACAAGAAAATTCAGACATTAATTTGCTTGAAACTTTTCTTAAACTTTCTTTAGTTTAATAAAGTTTGACGCATGACGTGTCTCTCTCCTTACAACGTCTGTCGAAAATGCCATTCAAAAACAAGGAAAACAGGAAGTCTCAAATCTAGCCAGGAAATGCAGTTTCACAAATCTGCAAGTCTTTAGACAGGGGAGGGAAAAAAATCTAAAGAATCATTACTGGATCGATGAATCTGATAGCAGGGGAGCGAGGGAGGGAGAAAAACTAAGTAAGCCTCTCTGATCATGACAAATGAGCTATGAAACTGGAGTAAACGTGGACCATAGTTAGAACGACTGTGGATGAATGCTATCGATATCAGGTTGCAAATTTTATTTATGGCTCACATCTATTTCAGCATAGACGAGCTTGTGTCACGTATGCGTTGGAAGCGGAAAAAACCCATTTGGATTGTCATTAATATTTGAGAATTTTGATGGGGAAAGAAAAGTCAAAATATTTTCGTTGGTTTGAATCCTTAGTCCACCCGATTCGACTTTTGTACTTCATTTATTGAAGGTGTTCTTTATAACTTGCAACGCTGGTCTCTGGTAAATGGCAACAATCCTAGTCCATACATTCGACTAGCTACGTATTATTACGATTTTCTATTATTTATTAAAATTATAAAAAAAAATACTATTTATTGTTAATAATTTTTAAAAACTATTTCATTAAAAACACTTTTTTTAATTGATCTATTTTTTATTTCTTATCTTTTAATTTTATTATTATTTTTTTCATCTTTTGCTTAATTTTTAAAATTTTTTTTAAATATATGTTGTTGTTGTTGCTGATCCCTGTCACCCAGCAGTGCTAGATTAGGTCCATGATACCGCACACTCTTAAGAAGTCAATGACCAACAATGGCCGCTCCAGAAGATCTTCCTTTTCGAGTCCCAAGAACACAAGGATATGGTCCGGAGTGGCTTGGCCTTTGGAACATTTGGTACAAGTTGGAAACACTTTTTCTTTGTCGGTATAAGTCAATGTTCTAAGGTGACCACTACGAAAGCGGATTATTGTAGTTTGGTCCTGCCTGCTGCACCGGAGGGACAGATAACCACCGGGACGGTTACTCTGGTACCATTGGTGCACGAAGGGGGGGGGGGGATGGCGAATGCAGAGCGTACAAGACAGTTCTGTTTAAAATACAGTTCAGTATATGTCAGAGGCGCCGGCATATCCATAGACTCGTCAGCACATCTTTTGTAAGGTCTACATGGGAAGGGATCCACTGTAAATGAATCTCACGAGATGAGGAGAGCCGTTTCATTTTATTTTATTTTTTATTGTTTATATAACTTCATCTTTTTCCCCCCCTTCTTTTTCTGTCTCGTATTTTTCCGTCTACATTTTTTTCTTTTCTTTTTCGGACAGTTTTGCCATTTAGAGCTCCCCCCCTCTTTTCAGTTTTTATGGCATTCTTGACCTCGAAAGAAATTCAACTTATTTGGAGATTCGGATGGCTTTGTTGTTGCTGTGCGGAGCGAAATATTTGCCATACAGAAGTCAGTTGAGTTGGACACCGTCGAAGTGACGTTGTAAGAGATGTCAGACTGTAACTATGAAAGATTATTGCAGTTAGCTACGGAGGAGGGATGGATATTTCTTAGAAAGGAAACAGGGTTTGAACGTTTATGACGTATCTTAGTAATTAGTTAGGTTTTTGTTATTGTTGTTGTTGTTTCTTATACCCATTGGCTGGAAGTTATCCAGACCAGTTCCATATAGGCTAGTCGGCTGAAGGGTGTGGCACTAATCTACAATGGCACCAGAAGGGTCGGAGTCCGATTTAGCCAGGTGCCATCTCAATTTTTCCGAGCACCCCCATGGGTGAAATCTGGGGGAATCGTACCCTCTTCCACCCTCTCTGACCTCATAGAGGGTCTCTCCGGTCTATGGAACCGGTCTATGGGCATGTTCAATAGACCTCCGGTATATTGAACTTGCCCATATCCGGCCTAGACAAGGAGGTATTTTAGGGCGCTTTTCGGGATTCGATCCGAGCACCCTCAGATTCGATCAGGACCGAAAACTGGCACGCTACCACTAGGCTACCTCAAGCCTGGTTAGGTTTTTTAGTAGTCTTGAGTTACAAGCTATTTTCTTATTTTGATAAAATTCTTTTAATTTATCCAAGCAGTGCTATTGATAAACTGCTTGTTTTAGTTACACTTGTTTGTGTCTGACCTTAAGTTAAAAATTTCTTCAGTCTAAAAATTTCCGATGAATCTATATTAAAGTTGGCTTAAACCAATCGTAAGTCGTGATACGTACTTGGAATAAATCTATGCTCCTTGAAGAGATCATGGTGAAAAGAGGGAAGTGAGGGTGAACTAAAGAGTAACTGCTCGATACCATACTGTAGCTATACTGGAAAGAAGCCAAATGTAGAAAGGCCGTGAATGATTGTAAGTCTGTCTCCTATGATTCGCCCTAACAACTAATATTATAACTATCTGCCCCCAAACAGGTTTCATTAGATATTTATGGTATTTATGTGGCTTGTTATAACGCCTGAGTTGTACTGTTGAGATAATCTAGGACTCGTTTACACACAGTTTTAATATTTATTGGTTTTCTCTTCATTTTTCAAGGAACTTAGCATATTTAAAAATTTTAAGCCTTTGGTTGACTAGCACCCAAAAGAGTAACGAAAAGTCACGCGCCTATCTGTAACAGGAGAAGCCACAAAAATATGAATCCTTAGCATACTCACAAAGATAAGTTTCTCCGTCATTTACAATCGCCTCATTCTAACATAGATACTGAATACAGTGAATTCAATGCAGTCACGCCTTTTTACGAGTAATGGAATTTCTTATTTACACTAAACTTCGCAGACAAAAAAAAAAGTGTACTTTACAATGCATGTAGAAAATACAGCTGCAAGTACTGATGGAAAATAGATAAGCTGAACATTAAAAGAAGTAGGAAAAAACGAGACCTCGAACAACTTAAAAATATGTTGAATCCGTAAATAGAATTGCTTTGTCTGCAATGAATTACGGTACTTTGATATACGGCAAAAATCAGCTGTATTTTAAAAACAAAGAAACAAACGAAACAGCCTGTATTGACAATCTCTAATATCACTGGTAATATTGCCTGTTTGCCTAACGATAAGAACACCCTCTAAAATTTAATATAGCCACAACTAGAAACTTTATGCGCATATTCTACTGCTGAGGTTTCCTTTTCCTTATTTAATCCTTTATCCCTTTAGAAGGAGAAACTCAAATTCCTCAGGGACTAGCATAAGCGACTAGTAGTAAAATTCCACGAGCTCTATTGCTAGTCCCATTATAGTGTAAACTCTTTCGATCTAGGTGATGCAAGAATCTCGTTTTTACCATGTTTTTATTAACTCGCTTTCTTGTTTGTGTGTGTGTTTGTCCAGTACAAATCTTGCAATCGATTTTTAGCTAACTTCCCGACTAGCTAGACATTTGAAACTTTTAGAATAACTCAGAACACGATGACAATGCATTATTTTAATACTTTTAGCCATCTTTAAGCAGATTTGAATTCATTTTCAGTTAATTCTGCTTTGTAGACTGGTGCAGCCATCTATCGGCCGGGACGGGAACGAAAAGTTAAACGAAAGTTAATTTCCAATTAACTTCATTTTCTTTCAAGTTGATGGGATAATTCATCAAAAATTTTTTAAAAAGTATTTATTAATACATAGAATTGTCAAGTTTATATGATTCAACAGAAAATTTAAAAACATGGTATATAAAAAGTTCTTTTTATCTTGTAATTATTATTGCTTAGTTCTCCGACTGAGCTGATCTACAGAACTATCCGTCCCTTAATAATTGCCGTAATAAATATATTTCAAGTGTAAATGGGCTCAAACCCTTCATCAAATTTGTTCTAAAGGTTTTACGTTCTCTCTCAGTCAGAAGGAAACGTGTTGATTAGAAAATTGCCATGGACACGAGAACATTAACAGATATATTAACAGTTTAGCAAATAAATACACTGCAATGCCTCAAAAGAATAAAAACGGCCTGTTTGCTTATCATAGTCTAATGATTTTTCGTATGCAAAAAATAATTAATTTTACATACTATATTCGACTTTTATGCACATGTATATTAAACGGCATTGTTATTTTTTCGTAACTTTAAGAGAATTTGGCATGCTTTGATCTTGTTGAATATTTATATGAATTAACTGATATCCTATTGCTATACACTGGTTCACATTTGTAGATGACTAACTCAGCGAAATTGGACAAATCGTCAGTGAACTCGTAGTAAATTTAATATAGCCTTAACAAGAAACTTTATGCGCATGTTTTACGGGGGATGTGTCATTTCCACATTTAAAACTTGATCACTTTAGACAGAAATCCTCGATCTCATGGCATAAGGGACCAATACTAGAATTCCCCGAGCACCTTTATCGCTAGTCTCATAATACAGTAAGCTTTACCGATCTAGGTCATGCAGGTAGAAAATGGAAAATATGATAATAGCATTAAAAAATTTGTTATGATCGTAGACAGAAATCCTCGAACTCCTGGCATAAAGGATCAATACTAGAATTCCCCGAGCACCTCTATTGCTAGTTCCCATAATACAGTAAACTTTACCGATCTAGGTCATGCAGGTAGAAAATGGAAAATATGATAATAGCATTAAAAATTTTGTTATGATCGTAGACAGAAATCCTCGAACTCCTGCCATAATGGACCAATACTAGAATTCCCCGAGCACCTCTATCGCTAGTCTCATAATACAGTAAGCTTTACCGATCTAGGTCATGCAGGTAGAAAATGGAAAATATGATAATAGCATTAAAAAATTTGTTATTATCGTAGACAGAAATCCTCTAACTCCTGGCATAAGGGATCAATACTAGAATTCCCCGAGCACCTCTATTGCTAGTTCCCATAATACAGTAAACTTTACCGATCTAGGTCATGCAGGTAGAAAATGGAAAATATGAAAATAGCATTAAAAATTTTGTTATGATCGTAGACAGATATCCTCGAACTCCTGGCATAAGGGACCAATACTAGAATTCCCCGAGCACCTCTATCGCTAGTCTCATAATACAGTAAACTTTACCAATCTAGGTCATCCAGGTAGAAAATGGAAAATACGATAATAGCATTAAAAAATTTGTTATGATCGTAGACAGATATCCTCGAACTCCTGGCATAAGGGACCAATACTAGAATTTCCCGAGCACCTCTATTGCTAGTTCCCATACTACAGTAAACTTTACCGATCTAGGTCATGCAGGTAGAAAATGGAAAATACGATAATAGCATTAAAAAATTTGTTATGATCGAAACTGGTTAGAATTTCAAAATACCAAAATCGTAAAATTTCATTTCATTTCTTTGTTGATGGAAAATATGTTTTCCAATCTTATGAGGTAGGAAATATCTCCAACGAAATTGTTGGAATGATAGAACTAATAAATTTTTTTTTATATAAATACTTGAGAATTTGATGAATTTTGTAAAATATTGAAGTACAGGTAACCCTCCTATAACACGGTAGATAGGTTCCTAGAAAATGCCGTCTTGTGTGAAACCGTGTTATATGAGACCCAGAGACAGTTCAGAAAAGGGGGGGTTCACGTTATGAAAACTTATTAAAAGCTAACATTTTTTTAAAATTCCATATAAGCAACTTATTTTTTATTAAAAATATAAATGTATGTATAACAAAAAGCGAAACGAAAAAAAATATTATTTTCATTTAATGCGACCTTAATTTAATAAATTTCTTCCTCATCACTGCTCAGTACAATCAAACGAGAACTTTTTTTCGATTGAACGATATCACCTTCACTTTCAGAACCTTTTCCATCATTTAGATTTTTTGCACCTTCTATCCTCTGTAAAAATCTAATTTTGGTTTATTTGCTGGTTCTTACAAGATCATTGTAGATTCACGGTATGGAGATAGACAATTTTGCAGCTTCTTTTTCAATTTTCGGCTTCTTTCAGCGGAAGGGTCAGCATTCAGGAAAAATGATTTAAGATTTTCAGATAATATTAAGTCTTCTTGTAATTTTATAGAGTTATAAATATATTTGCGATGAATAAATTATAATTTGTTTATCTATTGTCATGTAAAGCCACTATAGTTCATTATTCCTTCCCGTCATTATTTTACGGCTATTTAGTTTTCAAACGTGTTAAACAAAAATCATGTTTTCTAATGCTATAGAAGTACAATGTTGTACAAAGGTTTTCACAATTTTTTTATCGTGTTAGAGCGAAACCGTGTTACAGGTTGCAGTGTTATACGAGGGTTCCCGCAATTTATCTTACCGTGTTAGAGCGAAACCGTGTTGTAAGATGCCGTGCTGTAGGAGGGCTACCTGTATTCAAATACGCTTAAGTATCCTGCATTTATTTCTTGCTGCACATACTAAGAAACCTCCCTCATATCTAAAAGTACCCAGAACTAATACATACATGTTCACATATATACATTCGAACTCCGTTATAATGAACTTCAAGTTTTGTTCGTTTTATCCGGTGGTTCGCTATATCCGAACCGTTAAGAAAAATGCTAGAGTTCACAAAATATATAACTGATTAGTTGCAATGCGTATTCAATAATGATGCATTAAAAATGATAAAATATATTTCATATGATCATTAAGGAATTAAACCGACTAAAATCGATTACATTAAACTGACACAATATTAATTAAATTACGTGCAATAGGAAAACGGCGCGGCGGGACTAAAATTTTCGTTCGTTATATACGTGTGTTCGTTATATACCGGGTTCGCTATAACGGGGTTCGACTGTATAGGTTCTACTCAAGATATGTACATTTAGTATGAAAGTTTGTTCCGATGTTAACAAGAACTAAAACAAAAATTATGTCTGAAAAATATCTTGTATTTGTATTTTAATGATTTCACGAATCTGTATCGTTTGTTTATTTTAAGAAGCATGTTCAAAAACTTACCTCCCTGTAACCTGTTCATAACTTTTTTTTTCTCCACTAGAGCGATTTTTGATTTCAGAAAACTTTTCTTCATTCTCCTCGAGCGGTCGGAAAAAATGGCAAATCAGTGAACTACTTTCGCATTGGAGCTCCGCACTCTTTTAACTAAACAAACATCATCTCCCAACTTTAGTTATTAACCGCGCTTTAGCTACAAAGTGGAGCTTTTCCGTGACGCTTACAACATAGTCAACTCGTGTACAAAACGGCGCGACACCTTCATTAACTGAAACCGTCATTCTGAAACCACCTTGCACTCATTTCCGAATTAAAGCCCTCCCTCTGCTGACATCCGACATTCTTGCTCGCCATTTGAAAGAACGGCCGCGGAAGTGTCTGGCATCGAGTTCTAGTGCATGGACCATGTACCAGATGGCGCGTTTCGCCGGATCAATACTTGAGGGAGGGATCGCCAGACGCAGAGCATCTCGTGGAACATCGGGAGCAAAGGAAGAGGAGAGAAGGGATCCACAACCATCCCCTCTCATCCGCTGTGGACATGTACACCACGTGTGTTCGATTGTGATAGTGGATACTCAAAAGGACCTCTGGAGTACCTTAAGCGAAATGTACCCTCCTGCAGCGTCGTCCCGAGTTGTGCTTTTGGCAATGTTTGTGGTGTTTGGGTGGATGGTGGAAGTGCCTCGTGCAAGCGAGACTCTGGAGCGGAGTATGCGGCTAAAAACTGGAAGGTTTGGCCGCAGGATGTTGAAGATAGCCGGTGCTTTCAGAATGGCTCTCAGGAGGAAAAAAAGAGACGGTAGGCAACGTTATTTCCTCTTATTATCCCTGTTCCAGTTCCAGTGCGGATATTTTTTGCACCGTTTAAACTCACGCGAGTTCCTGAAACTGAGAAGTTGGACTGGAATTCCAGGCCAAGCCAACTTAAACTCTCAGTCTTTACAGAAACGATTTTTGTCCAGTAGAGTGTAAAATATATAAGAAACAGTCACACGTATTCACATTTTAAACACGTACTTCGTTCTTTAGAGAGAACCGAAAAATGCACAATTTGTGGGGACGCTTTGAAAGTTATGTGATAAATTACAAAGATAAAACTTCAGCGTTTAAAAAGATAATACCATAAAGTTCTTATTATTCAGTACTTAGGTAAATTTTTATATTGTTCAATATTTTATTTGTATTCTTAGTATTTTATAAGCAACGTGATTGATTCTGTAACTTAATTTCAAGGTGTGATTATACAGTTTTATGACCTAAACTTAATTTTTACTAATTTTTGAGCCAAAGTAACTTATAATTCGGGACAGCGTAAGATTTTCGGATTGATGCAGTATGTTTTGATTCTTATTTAAAAAAATATGCTATTTCATAAGCTTTTTCGAAATTCTTAAACAAGTATGTAATTATTTTACATTCTTTTTAAAGATTTTGCTGTATTTCATACTGTTTAAAGAGTTGTTTATATTTTCGTTAGAGATAATTTCTCTTAATAGCTACACAGTTGAGAATCAAATGCAAACTAATTATTATTTGAAATATGAAGAGTATATGACTTTAAATACACCCGTGAAAATAAAATCTAAACAGAAAATACGTATTTCACTTTTAAGCTATGCGATAAAACACTCAGTTGTTAAACGACTTTTGAAAGTAAATTAAGAATTTTAAAATTTCTTCAAATAGTATTTTTCCATCACTGAAATAAGCCACGTGGTTAAACTTCAAATTATGATAACCAGTTATAAAACGTTTATCGGCAATATATATATATATATATATATATATATATATATATATATATATATATATATATATATATATATATATATATATATACATTAAGCTATTAGTTAACATTCTAAAAAATGGACACAACTGATTCATTAGATATGATTATTACAGTTTTCTTATTTATTGAAAGCGAATTTAACGATTAGAACACTGACCTTGAACTTAACCGAAACGTGTAATACAATTTTGATAATAAGGGTTTATTTTATTCATTATAAAGCTTTCGTTCATAGAATATTCTAATGAAGGAAACTGAAAACACGATATTTTAAACCATCCAAGACATTGCTGTAAATATTTATCCTTTATCAGCTTGTAAAATATAATGAAGTTTTAACAAATTTTAGTGAAATAAAGAGTTAATTTTTGAAGCAGGTTTTTGTCAGGAGTTTTAATCAAATTGCGTGTAGTTTCTCAAACGTCTCGAATGAGTATACTCACGATTCAAGATGCAGGACATAAAGGAAAATTTTCTGGTAAATTTGTATGTATTACAATATTGTATTCATACTTGAAAGTTTCAGAAGTATTATTTATTCATAGAGTCATCTTTTTTTCTCTCATGGTTGCTAATAGAATTAGAGTTTGCATCTTCTGTGTTAATTCGGGAGAAAATGTATCCCATGATCCCTATTATGGAAATCATGTGCTATCAATCGACGAATCAGATGATAGCCCGCTTAACTTAGATCGAATAGCACTATTTCCACTTTATGACACCAGACTGCATAGAAATTAAAAGTAAGGTATATGTTGTTAGGCGAATTTCACCATGAAATGTATTTTAGTATACGCGTATGGCAGAATTCTGTTTATTTGTGAAAAATCAATAGTTTTTGCCATTACCTCTCGCAGGTAAGTAAGTTTCTTTCGTGACAGTTTTGTTACTTGTGATGGATGTTTTACGTTGGTAATAGACTTATCAAGTAGATGGTAAATATTAGATACTAGCTGAATACCCGTGCATTGCTATGGAGTACATTTTAGGATAATTACAACGAGAAAATAATGAAATTTCTTTTTAGAGGATTTCCTTATAAACAATATTTTTTGTTTCTTCATTGGGGGGGGGGGAACTAACATTACCAGGTTTGTCCGCGAACTTACGCGTGAGCAGGCTACGTAAAACTGACCGTGGGAGAAACAATTTTCTCTTAAATCTACGACAGCGTATTTTAAAGTTTGGCCTTGGGACTTATTTATCGTCATGGCAAAGCATACTTTGAGGGAAAATTGCAGTTTCATATATAGATTTAATTTAATATCCATAAAGCATACTAATTTGAATTAAATTCTTAAAAACTTCCATCTCATTTAGTCTAGTGGTTAAATTTTATCTTTTACTGTTTTAATATTATTTTGTCAGTTTATTTGGTTGTTATGCACGTGACCCAAGTTTAATTTAAGGTATCGCAAAAAGAAAAGAAATCTCGTGATCAACATATAATAAATTAAATTCTAAAAATTGATCTTTAAAAATTCGCCAAAAATCAGAAAATGGAGGTAAAAATTCGAAAAGATTTCATTTTAAAGTAATTTTTATGATCTTTCTTGTGACATAAATTTCATAACCCTCAGATTATTATTTTAAATGCAAACTTTAAAAAAAGTTACAAAAGCACCTTAAAAATTTAATTTAAAATAATCTAAGAAGAATTTTTCAAAAATCTTTCTTAGTGCACCCACACACTATAAGAAGAATCGCCATGCAAAATTTTAGCTCTTTAGGTCCAGCGGTTTGGTCTGTGCGTTTTCTATCAGTCAGTCAGTTAATCACGGAACTGTTTTATACATATAGATAAATATAAAATTGCTTGAGAGTTTCAAAAGGGAACCATGTTGTATATCGGTATATTCGAAAAGTTTACCGATACTATATAACTAATAAACACTATTTAATAATTCTTCCGAATTAGTTGACCTATGAATATCTCGCAGCATTTATTGGAACAAAGTTTTGATTACCCCCCCCCCCTCCCACATACCCCAAATAAATTTTATGGTTGCATATCGTGTATAGAACAGTTATGAATGCCGGAGAAACCTGCAATTAATAATTCGGAACACTCGTCAACTGTTAACATCCAGGATATGGCATTTATAATCGGTGATATGATAATTATCATTAAAAGACTAAATCCTCATACATCGTTAAACATTCTTAAGTGAGGTGGAAATAGACATTTCATGGGGATTTTGAAAGTCAGAAGTTGGTCAGCTTGACTTGTGAAGCTGTGTCTGTAAAAAATGCCCAAAACTATAGTTCAAGCAAAAAAATCTAAACATAATTTTATTGAAAGTATTTAGAGTTTAAATTTCTCAAATTGGGCATTTTGTTTATAGTTATTAACTGAAGTTTTTAATAACTGTTTACCAGCTGAACTATCCAAGCCATGTTAGGCAGTGTCATTTTTTAAAATTTCATAATTTTAAATTTCCATGTGTTTGGCAGTTCCAACGATATGGATTGGTTTTGGAGCACTATGGCCCTCCAAATATAAAATATAAGGCGTATAACCCGCCTTATATTTTCCAAATATGGAAAATATAAGGCGGGGGGCCTTATATTTTCCCATTTATTTATTAATAATTTTTTTAGACGATGCTGAATATTTTCCGCCATTTCATTTGCTTCCCTATCGTTTATTTTCATTGACTAGACACCACTGTAACAATGATCTGCCTGGATTTGATTCAAATTCAGTCTTCTGGAGAACGAATACTTACTTTACCAGTTGAACTGCTCTAGAGGTCAGTTCAGATGGAAGTTCTGTTGAAACTATTTATGATTTCAGTTATGTGATCTCTAACTGCATTTCGGTCCTGGCAAAGACAAATGTTGTTCAGTCGATAAAAACGAGAAGAGAAATTGGATTGTTTTGTTGATTTCTTTTGGGTGTGATCTCTTGTGATTTCTAGTTCTTTATCGCTAACTCTCGACTGAACCACCTGATCCAAATATAGAGATGTAAATCTTCTTCGTAAACTTGGTGAAAATGATCATCGCATTGCAGGCCTAGTTAATGTATTCAGTTTGCTGATATCTAAACAGTCATTAAAATTAATATGAGTTGCCTGTTTTGAAGAAGATGCGTTAAATTTTTAAAAGTAATTTTTAGGAAAAATTATAATATTTATACTAAAAATAATTATAGTTTTTCGAATATATATACGAGCTAATTTTTTTTTGAATGTATGTTATTTAACTATTTTATATAAGTTCTTAAAATCGAAAATAAGCATCTGAATGAATTACTGATTTCCTGACTTGATTTGAATCTTAATTAAGGTTGACTAGTTGAATGTAAAAATAAATAAAACTGGAAAAATTTAAATGCTCATAATAAAAAGTCTTCAAGAACTGCATTTTATCATTAATTTTGAAAATGCTTTCTTTAAAAACAAGCATCATTTTTAAAATTGGAAAACAGATTACTTATTTTTTAGTAACATGTAATTAGATTTTTATCTCTTTTCTTATGTTGCAATTAATTCCTTTTTCAAATTTTCATTAAAATTATTCTAATTATGCTTAAAGATAAATGTGTTTGAAGTTATAATTTGCTAAAAATATTTTATGAGTGCTTCGTTATAACTATATTTAATTTTGTAGTTATTCCAAATATTTATGTGTAGTTCATTGGAATTAAGTTTATAACTCACTCATACAAATGAAAATAGATATTAAACAAGGTAAGAGAAAATATATGAAATCCTAAATGTAACAAAATTTTCTATTTCACATGTTAAAATTTTAATACTGAATGCCAGAAGCATTAACAATCTTTGCTAGTTTTAATTGTGGAAGCATTTAACTTAATGTTCTCCTGATTTTTTTCGGAATATAATTTTAACATGAGTAATTTGGTTTAAATTTCTCCAAATAAAATGCAGCTCATAGCTTGATAACCAATAATGTCTTTTTTACGGTTAATTTCCAGATTCTGCCATCAACAGAAAAGGGATATAAACTTCGTAACAGTACAAATTTTCTTGCTGTATTATTAAGTTAAATATTGTAGTTAAACGTGTTGAAAATACTACAGTACATTAGTAAGTGTCAATTTGATTTATCTCGAAAGCGATTTAAAAATAAACTAGTTGTTACCCGTGAAAACATGTCGGCTGGATAGAAAATAAATGTACTAATACACAAATTATATTCAACACATCACTGCCAAATGTTCAAAATCATAATATTAAGAATAGAGAAATACACTAAAAATTACTATTAAACACAATAGAAGGAAATATGGTTACTCAACAGCACGAAATAAACAATGTCCGTAAGGTTCTAATTCTACATTTCCCAAACATAATTAAAAATAAAAATGGCAGAGAGAGAGAGAGAGAGCTAGAGAGATTCCTCGGAATAAAGGAATTAACGTGTTTATGCGACCTCGTGCTTAGTAAGTATCTAAAACCAGATTTAGACATGTCACTGAGCAAGCGCAGAAGCAAATTAATGTGTTTATGTGGCCTCGTGCTTAGTGAGTAACTAAAGCCAGTTTTAAAAATGTCACTGAGCAAACGCAGAAACAAACTAATGTGTTTATGCGGCCTCGTGCTTAGTGAGTAACTAAAGTCAGATTTAAAAATGGCACTGAGCAAGCGCAGAAACAAATTAATGTGTTTATGCGGCCTCGTGCTTAGTGAGTAACTAAAGCCAGATTTAAAAATGTCATTGGGCATGCACAAAAAGCAATTTTTTAGTTGCAAATTATCAATAATTAATAGAAATTGTGGTTACAAAAAAAATTTGACACATCTATAGATTGAAATCTTTCGTTTAACACCAAAATGAAGTAAATTGATGCAAAAGTTTTCTCTCACGGACTGCCCAAAGAATAAGCTTCTTAACAATATCGATAATTCCTGCAGGAGAGTCAACTCTGTTGCAAAGTACAGGGTGCGGCAGAATGGACCCCCACATTTCTGAAGGTCACTGGTAAGGGTGTAATCGGAGTTAGGTGGTGAGGGAGGTGGCAATAATTTGGGCGGGTTTTCTAGTTGTCAGTAGACACCATGAGTTGGTCCGGTGAACATTGCGGTTTCATTATCGAGGCGTACTTTAAAAACCACGAATCTGTAACTGTAACACTGTGGGAATCAAGGACGTACTTGGGGCTGTATGCAAATGATGCCATTCCTGATCTTAAAACAATCCTGCGATGGGTTTCATACGTGAGAGCAAGTGGGTCTGCATTACCAAGGAAACCAAGTGGTCGTCCTCGGAACATCAGAACACTGAAAATGCACAACGAGTCCATGAGTCCGCTTTTCGTGAGCATGTTACGGCCATTTCCTCAGATATGACCAACAGAGTGATAGAACATTTTAGAGAACGCCTTCGGCTGTGCATCGCAAATGACGGGCTCCACCTAAGTAATGTTATTTTCAAAGCCTACTTGAAGAAACTAGATTATAGAAACTTTAAAAAAATATAAAGTTTTTTTCTGTAAATTGTTTCGTCCTTTTTTTTTTAGTCCCCCTTGAAATGTGGGAGTCCATTCTGCCGCACCCTGTACAAACAAACATTTAATCTTCAGTCTTTCAAATTAAAATATATATATATATATATATATATATATATATATATAAATATGTGACAAGTTCAAAATGTTTATGTTAAAATTTAAATACATATCTGCTGCTTTTACGTACAGAGATAAAACACAGTACAGAGCAACAAAAAGTCAAATAGTGATGGGATAAGAGAAATCTGAGAAAATTCTCACATTTACTTCAATTGATCTTTGGCAACAGAAATAAAATACCGCAGAAGAGTGGCACAATATAGATTATTTGGAACATTCTTGTTCATTTCTTCGCATTCTTTGCGGCGATGGCATTCTCGGGCATAAAATGATTTGCTCTTTCAAGTATGTACAGAAATATGCCTTTTATCTTTCAGATGGGTAAATATGATGACGTGATATTCATTAAAAAGTTGTACTACTCAGTTTTCCCCCAAGGAATAAACTGTTATAGAGTTATAGGGCTTTCTTATCTTTTGAAGGTGTCAAAATATGTACAACATCAATGTAAAAAGACCTTGAAGTTTTATTCATATTTAATTATATGTATGCAGTTTGGATTCTATATTACTGCCACAAGCGAATCTTCTTTCTTTAGACTTAAACCATTCTACAACCAAACAACATGATTCTAATTCAAATTCCAACTTAAACAGGTTTATCAAAAAAATGTTTATTAAACAGTTTCAGCTCTAAAAAGATGTAAAATAGTTTGATTCCCCGATATATATATATATGTCATGACTTGAACTTACTTAAATGGGGAACAAATAGTTCACGAGAACTTAAGCAGATGGCAGCATTGTAACGTTTCCAACAGGCGAATAATAAAGTTCCTTCTTAATGCAGTCTTATCTGGAGTCCGGGAATAATTTTATTTTAAACACATTATGGTTATCCACCAGTTAAACATATTATACGAAATATAAAGCATTAGGAACTATTTACATATTTACAAGCAGAGAGAATGAATAGTGGCGTCCGTTCAATCCCTGATTCAGTCTTTAAATCCGTAGTACCTACGCTCCCATCATCATCCATGAAATTTAATTTCTGTTTACCCCGTGACCCCCTGTGGTGTCCAGGCGACATCCAGGCGCATATAGAAAGAACGTAGAAGTTAGTTATATAACGAGAAAGACAAGATTGGAATAGAATTAAAACTGGTGGGGCTTTATTATTACTTACACACACACATATATATACACTAAGCACCCAATTTCTTTATGACCACATGACAGTTTTATGCAAATCAGAATAGTTTAACGCTGTTGCAACTAGAGGAGGAGATTGATATAAAAAGGATGCTAGCTGGGTGATTGTGAAGACAGTTTAGTTGTATTGCTTGTGTTGGGGTGGATGGAAAAATATTTGGATTTAACGGACCTTGCACGTAGAATGATTGTAAGCGCTAATATGAGTGAAGCGAGTATCAACGAAATTTCCAAGC
Organism: Dolomedes plantarius; assembly: GCA_907164885.2. Taxonomy (NCBI): domain Eukaryota; kingdom Metazoa; phylum Arthropoda; class Arachnida; order Araneae; family Dolomedidae; genus Dolomedes; species Dolomedes plantarius. The sequence goes on from OU015491.1 coordinate 110,058,806, forward strand.
CTGTGCAGTGTTCGAGAGCAACTGCTGTTCCTGCTTACAAAGAATAGCATATCAAACGAAAAAAACGGGTGTCAAAGCAAGGCGTGTGGTCGTCACCGTCTACTGGATGCTCGAGCTGAAAGAAAAGTTTCCAGACCTGCCCAGTCCAACGAAAGTGCAACGCCACCTCAAATTACATTTTATCAGGGACAAAATCCGATGACATCTTATCGTACCGTTCGCCGCACATTCCACTGTACTGTGTATAGAAGATGAAGGCCTGGTTGAAAGCCTTTTCTATCTGCAGCTAACAATATCAAATGTCTCCAGTTCACACAGGATCGCAAGGACTGGACGGTCAATGGATGAAAAAGGGTAATGTAATTCGGTGAATCACGTTTTCAACTATGCCATGATTATGGCAAGTTGACAATATGGAGAAAAAAAAACAGCTCGGAAGAATGAAACCTAAGTGCAATGCCACACAACTTTAAGCTAGTAGAGGAAACGTTTTGAGGATAGTTTAGTGACATTGTTTAGCTCTTTAATTCGTATGGTAGAATGAATGCCAGGATACTTCCAGCAACACAGTGTTCCATACCATGAAGCTCCTAATTTCCACTGAAGATTTTAAGAGCATGGCAGGGTCTTTTCCTCCTTGTCTTTTCAGATTTCACAATCACCAGATGCCAATCCAAAGAAACATTTATGGGATGAGGTCGAAAGGGACACCAGGAAGTTGCATACAGAACCGTCAAATGTTACAGAATTTAATAATGTAGTTCATAGGATGCATCAAGTCAAATACCAATGTCTCATAGAGTCCATGACACAGAGAATAGCAGTATTGAGAGCAAAAGGTGGCCAAACAATATACTGAGTATAATTGACAATAAACTACATACTGAGTACTTTTTTACATTTGATAAGGGTATGCATTGAGGTTCTGACAGGTTTGGCAGTTGTGCTTTCTTTTTCATTTCTAATTTTTTAATTTTATGTAAGTTTTCAGCTTCAATGTGGTTTCTGAAATTGTAGTGACTTCCGGGAGTGTTGCCATGGCTTAAAGACATGTTTTAACCGGAGAGGGGGGGTCACAACTCCCCCCGGTCATTAACTACAAGGCCTTCATGTTCTGAAGTACTATTGTTATATTATCGGCACTAGATTTCTGTGCAGTCTTGCTTTTTCATTCTGACTCCATTTTTTCAATATTTAATTGCTTATATAGTACATTTTTTACTTGCAGCATTGCGCAGTAAATAATGATTACTCTTATTGATTTTGTTAATTTTAATCTCTTAATGCATTTGCAACTTTTATATATATATATATATATATATATATATATATATATATATACAGTGTTGGAAATTGATTTATGAAAACACGATTTTTTAACAAAAACATTTTTAATATTCATTAAAAATTAATGAAATTTCATACATTATACATACTATGTATAACAAATGAGCAACAAAAATAAAATTTCATACATAATAATAAACAAAAGCATAAGGTCAAAAATTAGATTTTCGTAACATACAAACATGGAAATTGATTTATGAAATATCACATTTCATTGACATTAATAGATAGTTATGCCGCCTTTCTTCATTAAAGTTTCTTTTATTCTAGATGGCATTGATAAAACAAGATTTTGAATGTACTTGTGATCAATTAGTTTCCAGTTTTGACAGATTGAAGCTTTCAATTCTACAAGTGATGTGTACTGCATCCCATCTGCATAAACCATTCGAACAAGCTGTCCCCAAACGTTTTCGATGGTGTTCAGATCATGACTATTAAGTGGCTGATCTAAAAGAACAATATTCTGTTTGTCAAACAAATCTTTCATTGCTTTTGAAGTGTGAATACTTGCATTGTCTTGCACGAAGATGTAATCTAAACTATAATATTGCCATGCAAATGGAAGAAGTGAATTTTCTAAAGCTAAGCTGTAATCATATGAATTTTGGCGACCATTTATAAATACAATTTCACTTCTGCCATCATAAGCAATCGTTGCCTAAACCATCAAACTTCCGCCACCAAAATTTCTACTGAATGTAGATTTTGGTTGTTTTTGGAAATCTCTCCAATAATACCTCAAACCATCGGGGCTATCCAAATTAAATTTCTTTTCATCGGAGAAAATGACTTTCTTACAATTGTCGCCCATTGTCATGTACTTCTCACAAAACTGAAAACGCATCTGCTTGTGACGTAGAAGTATCTTTCTTGACTTCATCTTCGACCATCTCAAGCTCCATGAAAAAAGTAAAATTTGCCTAACTCTTGTAGAAATAACAGGAAGGGATAGATCTGCACAAATCTGCTTTGAATTGTGGCCGGTTTTTCCCCCTTTTCTCCATCTCAGTTAAACGTGGATTACTTTTTTTGTTAAAATTTTTGCCATAATTTGCTGAATCTTTTCTATAGTTATATATCACACAAACAGGTCTTTTAATTAATTTACTAATTTCTGGAACAGATTTTCCACATTCTAGATATGCATCGATTTTGGCTTTTTCGTCCACAGATAAAACCTTTCGTTTACCCATCATGAAAAGTTTGACTGAAACGCATTGCTTCCAATATATAATGCTTTTTATGTCTACTGCGCATGTCACGTTACTTGGTTTTATGCAAATTTTTGTCACATTACTTCAGAATAGCCAATGAAATGTGATATTTCATAAATCAATTTCCATGTTTGTATGTTACGAAAGTCTAATTTTTACCTTATGTTTTTGTTTATCATTATGTATGAAATTTAATTTTTGTAAATCATTTGTTATACATAGCATGTATAAGGTATGATATTTCATTCATTTTTAATGAATATGAAAGAAGTTTTTGTTAAAAAACCATGTTTTCATAAATCAATTTCCAACAGTGTATATATATATATATATATATATATATATATATATATATATATATATATATATATATACATATATATATATATATATATATATATATATATATATGTATATATATATATATATATATATATATATATATATATATATATATATATATATATATATATATATATATATATATATATATATACACTGCTGGCCATTAAAATTGCAACACCAAAAAGGAAAGCAAGTAACAAAAACTACTTATTGTACATATACAGCATAGTAGGAAGAAAACATGATTAAATTTGTAGGCAATTCGGGAGTATACAGGGTCCAAAATTAGTACACACAGTTGTCACTTCTGGCAGCCAAAATGGCTCTAATTCGGTTAGGCATCGAGTCGAACTGGGCTTGTATGACAGATACGGGCAAGTCCTTCCATGCTGCTTCAAATCAATGCCACACTTCCTCAATCGTAGTGGCAAGAGAGCAATGGCGGCCAAGTGTCTCAGCAACCTACGAGCAGTTGTTTTCAATGGGTGAGAGATCTGGAGAACGTGCTGGCCAAGGCAACAGTCGAACACCCTCTATGTCGAGGTAGGTCAGGACACGACGGGAAACATGCGGTCTTGTGTTATCTTGTTGAAAGATGACGTCTCCGAAGCCTCGAAGATAGGACACAGCAATCGGCCTTAAGATGTGAGAAATCTAACGCTGGCCGTTCAGATTACCGACGACGCGAACAAGATGTGTTCGTGTCGTGTACCCAATGGCAGCGCATACCATCACACCCGGTGCAGGGCGCCTATGACGATATTGAATGCAAGAAGGCCACGTGCGGTCTCCTCGGTGCCTCCAGACACGGATACGTCCATCATGATGCTGCACGCAGAACCGGTACTCGTCTGAAAAGACGACGTGGTCATAATATATATAATATATATAATAAATATACATTATATATATAATAAAAAAATTCCTTTTATTTTAATATTACCTACGGACCATAAGATGCACCCCAATTTTAAGTCGATTTTTTTATGTAAAAAGGTGTGTTCTATGGTCCGAAAAACACGGTATCCACCAAAATTAGTCATGCTCATATATATATATATGTGATAATAATCACATTTGGAAAATTTAGCACAAGGGAATTGATGCGCAGAACTTATCGGAGATGCAGTCGGCACGAGGGTGTTGATCATACAGTAAATCGCTGTGCACAACTTGGAGAGGTGCAGTCGGGCGTAGTGTTGATCCAGGGAAACACTTACGAAATTTAGGAGAGTAACACACACGGAGCCTTAGAAGAGGAACACAGATTTCAGACGATATCCAGGAAATCACCTTTATTTAATTATGAAGCATCGCGAAGGCTGCAGCGGCCACATGACTTGTTCGGCGTCCATGCCAGGACGGGACGTGTTAACAGCAGTGTTTACATGTCAGAGTTAACTGAGAAATACCGTCGTGCCCACCAGATTTCTGGCGTCTGTGGACAGCACATCCGACAGCAACGAGAGTTAGACACGAAGAGAGAGAAATGTCTTCTGTTCATGCAATATTAAATGGGTGTTTTGTGATATTTACGCCAGAGGGCCTAAACTACTTAGAGGGCCTAAACTACTTAATATTTTAATTGGGCGTCTTTAGGTTCGTGGAGTTCACGTGTCCACTTCGGTTATTCCGGGGACTGATAGATCCCGCGCTTGTTAGAACTGTGACCTATTGACCTGGGAGCAGGATAAGTGGCCATAAAGTTCTTGTAAAGTTTGGTTTTGACGTTACAGAACCCATAAATCCAGAGTGGTTCGAGGGCTCTTCAAGAATTTTGACATTACACTGACATTCGGAATCTCATAAACTTCTAACACTCATATCTGGGGATGTTATTGAGTTCAGATATTTCATATGCCTGCTTAATGATCTGCAGGGCTAATATAAATTATCTTATTTTACTTTTATGTTGCAATTTTGGAAAAGGGGGTCGTGCTCTATTAACAAGAGAATATGCTTTAAAGTAAAGTAATTTAGGAAGACGCGTTTTCTTGTTACTTACACACACACACACATACACACACACACACAGACACACACACACACACACACACACACACACACACACACACACACACACACACACACACACACATATATATATATATATATATATATATATATATATATATATATATATATATATATATATAGAGAGAGAGAGAGAGAGAGAGAGAGAGAGAGAGAGAGAGAGAGAGAGAGAGACAGAGATTTAAAGCAGAAATTTAAAAAAATCGCATAAAGGAAAACTAAATTAAGATTACATTTAATGATAACGTCTCATTATCAACACATCCGATATTACCACTAAACGGAGAGTGTTCTTAAGATAAACACACCTTGTGAATAGACAATATTTATAACAATGGAGGAGAAAGAAGACTTTGATAACATCCTATTTATTTTTATACCACCAATTAATTTTATCACTTTATCCTGTACTGTATATGCTTTCCTAGGCATTTGACTTCCTTCCTTTGAGTATATTATGATATACTCCTAACTAGTGCTGTTTTTAGTCGAGGAACTATTACTAATTGTCCAAGGTTGGAAATTTCGGAGATCTTTACAGTTACTATTACTAGTTTTAACAGACTCCTTTCTTCCCTTTTTATTTCATTTAAAAATCTTTGGAGCTCTTAGACACCTATTAAGTGTCCTGATTCTAATGAAGATAACTTCTTTGAACATGTTTGATACAATTTCAGTTTATTCAAATAAAGAAATTGATTTACTCTGTTGGAATTTGAATAGTAATATTATTTCAAAGATTAAAATTAAAGACTACTAAAGAGGTATTTTATTTTTAATGTGGTTTCATAGTAAATTTTAAGTATGTTACGATGGCCCCCGTCGGGCGTGAATATCTTCATTAATAAAATTTTCCAAAGTAGTTTCGCAAATATCCACAACATAAAGTATTTCTAATACGTAAAATAATATAGCTTTAGGCTGTGATCGTTTATTTCTTTTCAGCTATCAAAAATGTGTATAATCGTAAACATTTTAGATTTTTTCCCCCGGAAACACTTTGATACCAATAATTTGAAATTTACTAGTTTGATCATGCCATATCTCAACCTGTTTATGAGTTTTGTATATTTTGAAGGATATAAAATAGTTAAAGTATTTCTGCACGTATCTTTAAATTTCGTCTGATTGTAGTGATGACCCATTACTTTATTCGATATGAATCCGAAAAATAGAAAATTTTAACATTACGGAATAACGAAACTTTCAAAAGGGAAATTGTGCTGTCGTTTAACTTCAATGTCGGGGTGAAGAGCTCATTAAAAAGATCGAAATCTCAGTAGGAGATTTAAATTTTATAGATGTAAGTTCTCTTGAATTTTTATATGCAACTCTTTACAGCTGAAACTACTATAAAACATTCTGGTGAGAATGACATAAACTAGCAGTTCAAATGCCCGATTTGGCGTTAATAGTTGACTGTGTGATTTCAGAACTTTTTTAGGATCAAATTTGAAAAAATAGGGGCCAGCTTTGGCACGTTAAAAAATTATAAGATCGTCATTTGTCCAGTTTTGACTTCCACCATTGATGTCCACCTTGGTGACATGGAAACTTGTGGGATATATCTGAAAGACGAGTCCTTTAAATATTTTTTTTTTTGTGGAATCGAAGAATTGAATTTTGAAGAAAAAGACGTAGCACGTAATTATATGAACTCTACATTGAGAGTGGTGTAATTAAACTTATTCCAAACCAGCAGAATGAAGTTTACTGGGAATATTTTAGAATGGATGCTGACTACACACCTTACAAAGTTTTCCCTGCATAGCCTGTAGGTCCAAGAACGAGGAAAGTCGCTGACTGAGATTGGCTTAATGTATCAACAGTGATTTAAAAAATTGAAATAATCTTGCTGAATAACCAGGCAATAAAACAAGCTAAATGCACTAGGGAAGACCATGATGTACCCTGGGATGTCGTCCGAAAAATAGAAAATTTTAACATTGCGGAATAAGGAAAATTTTAAAATGGAAATTGTACTGTCGTTTAGCTTCAATTTCGTGGTGAAGAGCTCATTAACAAGATCGAAATCTCAGTAGGAGATTAAATTTTATAGATGTAAGTTCTCTTGATTTTTTATATGTAACTCTTTACAACTGAAACTACTACAAAAAATTTCGGTGGGAATGACATAAACTAGCAGTTCGAATGCCCGATTTGGCATTAATAGTTGACTCTGCGATTTCAGTACTTTTTTAGGATCAAATTTGAAAAAAAGAGCGCAGCTCTGGCACGCCAAAAACTTATAAGATCGTCATTTGTTCAGTTTTGGCTTCCACCTTTGATGTCCACCTTGGCGACATGGAAACTTGCTAGAAATGACGGAAAATTGTGGGATATTTTCGAAAGACGAGTCTTTTTTTTTTTGGTGGAATTGAAGAAGGTGAATTTAGAAGAAGAAGATGTAGCACGTAATTTATATGAACTCTACATTGAAAGTGGTGCAATTAAACTTATTTCAAACCAGCAGAAAGAAGTTTACTGGAAATATTTTAGAATGGATACTGACTGCACATCTTACAAAGTTTTCACGGCATAGCCTGTCGGTCCAAGAACGAGGAAAAGATGCGGACTGAGAGTGGATAAATGTATCAACAGTGATTTCAAAAATTCAAATAATCTAGCTGAGTAACCAGGCATTAAAAGACGCTAAATGCGCTAAGGAAGACCATGATGTACCCCGGGCTATCGTGCCTGCTAGAATGAGAATGAATATAACATTTTATGATCGTCTTGTGCACTAGATTAATTAATTTTTGTTACGATTCCTTTTCAAGATTGTTTGTTGTTGTTGTTGCTTATGCCACTTGACCGACAGCAACATCAGATCAAGTCCCGAAGGCTATGGGCGATGAAGGTGCGGCTCCTGTTTTGAACAAGGGTCGGAGTCCGACTTGGCTAAATGACTGGTCCCGTAATTTTGAACCGAGTCAAGTGACAAGACCGGACACTTGACTCCGCACCTCCATAGGTAAATTTGAGAACTTGGAGGATATTGTAGCTCCGCCCTATTTTACGTGCCCCGGCCACCATTAGTGAACCCCGCGGCAGATTTGCAGCGACGAGCATCGAACCAGGTTCGTTCAGATCTATGGACCGCTGCTCTTGCCAACTGGGCTACCGCGCCCATAAAGATCGCTTGTACTCACTAGATATAGAAATTATAAATACGTTATCAATGGTCCACTCGTCACCTGGTAAAGTATGTCTTTTATTTATTTCTTATTGTTTTATTTATTTCTCACTTGTAACGGTAGACACTTGATTTTTCTTTGTCTTTTCTGTATCAGATCCGTACTTTATTCCTCTCCAAAGTGTATAAATTTACTTTAAAGCTTTTATACTGAAAGAGCAGTTTACTCCTATTCTTGCATTATATAAACGGAGTTACTGCCCTCCTAGCTATTTTGAGACAGCTCTTATTCAATCTAAATCACTTGTGCTGATCGATTTTTGTGTGTGTTCTATTCATGGAACGTGACTTTCACTTTTTGCTCTTTTCTTTTGTATGATAAATCTTTCATCGGACGAAAAATATTTCTTTTAACTAAATAAAAAAAATAAAAATTTCTAAACTATGCATGGGTACTCGTGCTCAACAGAGCTATATACCCCTTAAATCATAGAAGAATATTTTACGTGTCTCACAATTCAACCTAAAGAGGAAATTTTATAAGCGTGAGAAAATATTTAAAATTGTACGGTTTTATTTAAAGCAAGATGGTTGTTTTTAATCATTCAAAGTTCAAATAAAAAGGCTTGATTTTGCTGTACGCTCGTCTATCAATAAACCTTTCAACTGCGGAACAAAGTGACCATATCATTCGAAACTTGGAATGGAATGTCCGACGTGAATGTATTGATTTCAGTTGGTTTCGGGGCTTATCGTTCAAACCAGTCCTTTATGTTCTCAGCACTAGAGGATATAATTTGTAAGATATTACATCGTTATTTTCTTTTGCTTTCCCGTTTTTTCGTTACGCTGGGCCATTTTTCTCGGCATTCTCTTTGGTTTCGTGAAGCTTGTTCAGTCCTTATTTGGGACGTGAGAAGAAGAGATTCTCGTTGGGGAAAATAGAAATCACGAAGTAAACAGGGTGAGAGCTTGTTATTGCCGGAAGCAGTGGGTCAAGCAGAATTTCCCTCTCTCCTACCAACAGAGACCTCCGGTTGAAGAAAGTGGTTATGTAGATAGGTATCAACTTGTTCCAGCTAAGTGGATTTAAAACATTTGTAGCAGTTTTAAAATTTAGGTAAATGGGTTTGAGATGCGATCTGGGAGGTACCCCTTGGAAGACGAGATCCTCGAATTAACGTTAGGTTATTTAGGAAGTTAAGCTGTGGCTAGGAGTATGTAGTAAATGGTTTAATTTATACTTTAATTTATTCTCTCTTTAGTTGTATGAAGTTCGAACTGCGAGGAGTTCTGATTTGTTTTATTTGGTTTATAGATTTAATGCCATTCCACAGGATCTTGATAACACCACGTCATTTGGTTGGATATGTTTTCAAGCATTATAGAATAATTATAAAATATTTAAATCGATTAAAACATATATTTCTGTAAGATATTAATATAATGGTAGTTTTATGATCTAGAAAGGGATCTAGAACATCGAATTTTTTTATGTGGTTCCTTTATTACTGTAGAATTTTAGATTTTTTTTGTCATTCTTATTATTTTTCTAAATATTCCTGCCATAAAAATGAAAGATAGGTAGTAATGACACGAAAATTTGAAAGTCGTATTTATGGGCTTTTTGATTTTGTTAATTCGGGTCCCAATAATTGTTGTAATGAGTCATAATGTTTTTTCTAGTCTTTTGTTGGGTTGTTTATATTAGTTTTAAATTATGTTCTGGATGACCTAAGCCTATATGTGGGATGTGTTGTAGATTTTTAGTGCATAAAACTATTTTTGAAATAGGAAGAAGGAAAAATACCTGCACATTAATAACATGAAACTTGTGGAGGATGATATAACAGAAAAACGCTTCTTCATAAAATGTATTATAGAAATTAAAAGTGTCTACTAGATTCGAAATAATAATACAGTTCTTCATCTAGTCCTAGATCATTGGCGTGATTTTCTCTATGACAGTTCTCAAATGCCCCCCTTTAAGAGAGCAGAGAAAATACCTACACACTAATAAAATGAAATTTCTGTAGCGCAGTAATAAATAAAAATACTGCTTCTTAAAATCAACGACAGAAATTAAAAATGGCGACTGCTTTGGACTGATAATTATTGGTTTTCCGTAGAGCATCATGCATGTTTTCCTCTTCTAAGGACCATTTAAAAATGTCTCCATAGCGAGTAGCACACTTGGTGCTCTACGGCCTGAAGAATTATTACGATTAGTTTGAAACTAAATGAGAAAACTAGATACGAAATAACAGTATAGTTCTTCATCTAGCCCTAGATAATTGGCGTGATTTTCTTTATTGACAATCCCCAAACGCCCCTCCTTTAAGAGAGCAGAAAAAATACCTACACATTAATAAAATGAAACTTCTGGAGGGCAATAATTAAGGAAAATACTGCTTCTTAAAATCAACGACAGAAATTAAAAATGACGACTGCTTTGGACTAATAATTATTGGTCATCCGTAGAGCATCATGCATGTTCTCCTCTTCTAAGGACCATTTAAAAATGGCTCCATAGTGAGTACCACAGTTGATGGTTTACGACCTGAAGCATTATTGCGATTAGTTCGAAACTAAATGCCATTTTTCATTTATATTGTGGAATTTAATGAGCAATGTTTTTCTTTGGTTTGCATAAGTATTGGATAAATTACTTTCAATTTTTTGCAAATTTTAGGGGCGTTGATATTATGATGCAGAGTGATTCGCATACATATCATAGTCTTTTTTGAATGATAGGGCCTGTTCACACTGAATCTGGAGCATTACGTAGCGTCAGCGTCAAAAAATTTAAACAATCCCAGAGCTTAATTGATTGACCACGTGATACGCCAAACCAATTACAGGCCATGTCAGCAACCTCGGAGCCAAAGGAGGTAACTCGGTTACGTTAATTCGTAACTGCGTACCACGTGGTTCAATAAATTGAGCTCTGGGATTGGTTAACATTTTTAACTCCGACTGTACGTAACGCTTTGGATTCAGTGTGATCGTCAGTCTTATTCCTATTTTTTTCCTTTTATAGTGAAGGTATGATGTTTATTTTTTTTTCTGTTGTAAAAAAAAAAAAGGTATCAGCTATCGGTTTTTCTCGAATGTCCAGTTTAATAACCTTAGGAACGATTCTCAAAAAGACTAACACTTTATAAAAGCTAGAACATTTATTGCAAAATAACAAAAGAAATCGAACTCAAGTCGAAACAGCCAAGTCAATCCAGATTCGACATCCTCTCGAACTGCACACAGACGTTCTTCTTATATAAGCGTGGATGCCACAGGCGAAGGAGTGTGCCACCTAGATTTCACTACGAGAAATAATTTGCAAATATCTTGCGAGAAATAATATTTGCAACATCTGTAAAGTTTTGATGAATTTGCATGTTATCTTTCTTCTAAAACTAATTTACTCGAGTTGATATCAATTTGTGGTTCAGTTATTAACGCCAGTGAGCCCATGAATATAAAAAATAAAAAAATGTCTTAGATATTTCTTTACATTTTTTTATGCCCGAATGAGAATATTTAGAGATTTACACGTGGTTCTCTCCAAATGGGACGTGAATATTTGCCACATTGATGCATTCTCCCGAGAAGTACTTCTAACAGGCGTTATCATAATTTTTTAACCATTGCCAATACATTATATGGCGCAGTACTGTTTTGCTTATAACTTCGATTCTATTGCGAATTTTCAAACGCGGTTTTTTTAAAACGTTTCTGAAGTTTTAATTTATTAAAATAGATTAAAAGCAAAAAAAAAAAAAAATCGAATTTTTGAAGGTTTAAAAGGAACCAGACCCCTTAAAGACTTTTATCAATGAGATCTCTCATATTTAGTTTTGTCATAAAATAAAGTCTCTTCTTTTCCAAAAGAATTCTTTAGATATGAATTATTTCTAATTAAAGTTCTTACAGTTAGAACAATATGATACTTACTCTGATTATTTTTTTATCGGTTAGTTGAATGTTCTGCTGTTTCATCTTCGGATTCAGTGAATCAATGTGCGCAAATATGCTATTAAAAAAGAAAAGCTTGAAGTAAGAATAGATTATAACAGAAGGATGTTAATAACAGAAGGATCATTAATTTTCTCTGATTAGCTGAATGGTCTACAAATTTAGTCTAATGCTAAGAAACTATTATTCAAATTCTAAGTATCAAGAACTTTATAGTTTTTCTTGCAATATACTCGTATACATGCATACATTTATATATAGTGCTTAGTCCAAAATTTTACTTTTTACACAGAGCCCGTTTCATTTAATGCATTTATAAACAACCTAATTTAGAAACTGTATTGGCCCTCTGGCCACTTGCCTAGTTTTTCCTTTGTATTCTTTCCCATCCGCTGGACGTTTCTCAACCCCTCATTCAATTCTCATATTAAACTAAAACTACCATATAATGACATGAAAACAGCTATAGACGAATAGAAAATACCATACGGAGGCCCCATTAACTCAAGTAGTTATAAAGATGCTCTGTTTATAGCCAATTACCAAGTAACGAACCGCCAAAAATGTCCCCATATCCTTGGAAATATCAAATTGATTCTTATAAACCCATAGAGTCAAGTGGGCATAAAATGATGTGAATTTCGCCTCCAAAACCCTAATCCAGTGAAATGTTGCTATACACCTACTATGATGAAATCGAAGCAATTAAAAAATTCTGGTACCGTGGTGATTGAAATATGACTGAAAGGATGACAGTCCAGTGTCTTTCAATTTTGAGGTCGCCTTGATCAATCGCACTACAAGAGCGCGGATCTACTTGGTTGGAACGGCTAATTCCGTCTCCATGATCTGAATAAAGGCGTATCAATCAGTGTAGCTATAAGGACTCTGTTCTCTTATTTACTCGACTTGTGACATTCTGTGCCATCCAGCACACACACACATACATGTATATATGTGTGTATGTAGTACACACACATACAGTCATACCTCTATTTCGACGTGAAAAAAGTTGCTTTGGTAATCATCGTTTGTTCGGTTCTTGTTGTATTTTGATGTGAAAAAATTGCTTCGCTACTCGTTGTTTCTTCGGTTCTCATCGCATTTCGAAGCGATAAAAGTGTTTCGGTACTCGTCGTTTGTTCGGTTCTCGTTGCATTTCGACGCGATAAAAGTGCTTCGGTACTCGTCGTTAGTTTGGTTCTCATCGCATTTTGACGCGAAAAAAATTGCTTCGGTACTCGTCGTTTGTTCGGTTCTCATCGCATTTCTACGGGAAAAAGTTGCTTGCGAAAAAATTGCTTCGCTTCTCGTCGTTTGTTCGGTTCTCATCGCATTTAGACGCGATAAAAGTGCTTCGGTACTCGTCGTTTGTTCGGTTCTCGTCGCATTTCGACGTGAAAAAAATGATTAGGTACTCGTTGTTTGTTCGGTTCTCATCGCATTTCGACGCGATAAAAGTGCTTCGGTACTCGTCGTTTGTTCGGTTCTCGTTGCATTTCGACGCGATAAAAGTGCTTCGATAATCGTCGTTAGTTTGGTTCTCATCGCATTTTGACGCGAAAAAATGCTTCGGTACTCGTCGTTTGTTCGGTTCTCATCGCATTTCTACGGGAAAAAGTTGCTTGCGAAAAAATTGCTTCGCTTCTCGTCGTTCGTTCGGTTGTCATCGCATTTCGACGCGATAAAAGTGCTTCGGTACTCGTCGTTTGTTCGGTTCTAGTCGCATTTCGACACGACAAAAAGAAAGGCCAAAATAGGTTTAATTACGAAATTTTGTTCAAAAGTATCACCCTGACAAAGCGCTAACAAGCCGAAATGTGGACTTGTTTAATGATCAAGCAGTGTCTCACTTCAGAAACCTTTTGAAACGTAGGCAGAAGAAAGTTTCAATTGATAGATTTGTCGCGAAACTCCCTAAATATTTCTCCATAACAGGGATCGGGGGTGTTAATTGACAGAAAAGAGAAAGAATCCCTGTACATGTGCCTGATGCTTTATTGGAAGGAGACTCCCCTTTCGCCTCTCCTCCTTTGCTTCCCCACTATCTCATGACACCATCAACTGTTTTCAGTACAGGCGGATTGAAGATAAATTTTATTTTATTTTATCTAATTGTTTTAAATTATGTTTGTCTAATTTAAAGATTTTGTTTAAAAAAGTCATCAGTTTAAAAATTGGCCAGTAAAATTGAAATTTCTGGTTTTCAGGAACGAATTAATTCAATTGACATTAATTCTTATAGGAAAAATTTGTTCGGTACTGGTTTTCGGTACTCGTCCTTCTGAAACCTATTAACGACGAGTACCGAGGGACCATTGTATGAATATACAAGGTGCGCTCATAAAGTAACCGGACAATTTTTTTATAAATAAGAAAAATATTACCCACCTTCAAATAAATTTATCTCCTACAAAATAATCGCCAAAGGAGTCTATACAATTTTTCCAACGTTTCTTCAAGTCATCGAAACATTCTTTATAGGCATCGGAAGTAACCGTTCGCAAAATACGCGTCACATTTGATTTAATATTCGAGACGTTTTCACATCTCTGCCCTATCATGGCCATCTTAAGCTTCTGAAAAAAGAAAAAAAATCAGCTGGCTATAAGTCGGGAGAATATGGTGAGTGATTTATCACTGTAATTGAATGCTTAGCAAGATATTGTTGTACAGAAATTGCTGTATGGGACCTAGCATTATCGTATAAAAGAAACCATTGTCCAGAATCAAACAGTTCCTTCCTAACTCGCCTTATCCTGTTTCTTAATCGAAAAAGCCCCTCCTTGTAAAAATGCTTATTACTTGTTTGATTTTCAGGAACTAATTCGTGGTGAATAAGTCCTTTGTAATCAAAAAATGCAATCAGCATCACCTTAGTCTTTGATTTTGACATCTGTGCTTTTTTATTGTATGGGAGAAGACGGTCCTTTCCACTGTGCACTTTGTCTTTTCGTTTCTGGGTCGTATTGTTGACCAGGTCTCATATCCTGTTATAATACAAATAATACAACAATTCTTCTCCTGCTATAAAATTGGCGATTATTTTGAAGATAAATTTATTTGAAGATGAGTAATATTTTTCTTATTTATAAAAAAATTGTCCGGTTACTTTATGGGTGCACCTTGTATGTACGTGTGTGTGTCTCAAACTTTAACTAACAAGTAGAAGAAATAGCATTCTATATTAGATGTCCGAGTTTCCAAAACAGGGCTTCCGTTATTCTGCCTTGTATTACATCAAACATAAAAACAAAACTGAATACATGGAATTATAAATGTCAATGTCATTCAAAAATAATTTAAGATTTTTGCAGTTACATTACTAGTCATGAAATGGAGAATAACAGTGGTTGATAAATAAGAGAAATTAATTATTTAAAGTTTTTCTTACCTTGATTTAACGTAGGATTTCCATCTACTTTGATAAATATTTGGGCTTTCAAGTTTTCAGAAATACTTAAAAATCGGAAAAATGTACCAGTCCAACTGAAATGTCATTAGTAAATATATATCAAGTATAAACGTTTAAAGTTAATTAAACGATGTTTAGACGCCTATTTTAATATAAATTCTAAATTTGATGTATGATACATAAAACACAATGCATTATATATATATGGGTTAATGAAACTACAGGTTAATCATACAAATAGTGGTGGCCCCTGCATTTTGTCGTCTTTAAGCACTCTAAATTCTGTACCGCAAATTGTGAAACGGCCTGTTCACACTGAGTTCGGAGCGTTACGTTGCGTCAGCGTTGAAATTTTTAACCAATCACAGAGCTCAATTCATCAACTACATGACAAATCAAACTAACCATAGGTCATGTTAATAATCTTTGAGCCAATGTTGTAACGCAACGCTCCGAATGCAGTGTGAACGGGCCTTTAGACGACGATCCTTGCATTGAGGGATAAGATGACTGAACTTTGTGAGTTAGAGAGTATTGAGAGATATTCCACATGTGTAATTCTTTTTCCTTTAGCGTGATTATCGTCTATGCCTTGCTGAGGACACGGTAACAAAGACAAAACCTACGTCCTAGTCTTATGGATGCGCTGGAGGCGTGCATATTTGTAACTATAGTGCGTCTGTGTGTATATCGATGAAATAATTTAAAGTCGAAAAAAAATACGGCAGTTCGTTTTCATTCTATAAAAACTCTGATAGAAAATGCCAGAATTTGCATAAATATGTATATAGAAAATATAATTTAAATGTAAACGGAGAGTCAAATGCGGGGAACGCCTTTAAAGGGTTGACACTAATATTTTGTACTGGAAATGAAGATTTCAAGTGTTTATAATATCCTCTGTCTATAACTCAAACGGCGGATGGTATGTAACAGATTTAGATTAAATTAAGTATCGATTGACTATAATGGAAACCGGTTCGGAATCTTTATTACTTTTTGCCACAAATCTAAAATCAATTTCAAGAAGTCTTTTATATATTGTTTAGGAGAAATATACGTAAATTGATATCAATAGGTACTTGGAACTACTTGAGAATAGAAAGAAAACATGTTCTCAACTTATTTTAAGAAGTTTGTAGACGGCTGCATCGGTATTTCAAAGATCTCAATGGCTTAAGCAGGATTTTTCAATATAATCTGACGAAATCCCATATTTGAACTATTAAGTTTTTTTCCCTACTGATCTAGTAGTCTAGTCATTTTGATTGCGTTTCGACGATTTTAATTTTAGATATTTTAATTTCTATCTCTCTCTTTCCTTATATATATATATATATATATATATATATATATATATATATATATATATATATATATATATGTATATATATGTACAGTGGAATCTCGATCGATCGTTTTCGGATCCATCGTTTTTCCGTATGTGACGTTCATTTTATCCAGTCCCAACGATCCTATTGCTTTGTTATGTTTCCGCATCTATCGTTTTCCCACATTTATCGTTCATTTCAATCGGTCCCTTGAAAAACGATAGATCGAGATTCCACTGTATATATATATAATATGTGTGTGTGTGTGTTCTGTGTCTGTGTATATATATATATATATATATATATATATATATATATATATATATATATATATATATATATATATATATATATATATTCAGGGGAATACCGACTGAACTGAACGATAAATGCGGGAAAACGATAGATGCGGGAACATAACAAAGAAATATGATAGTCGGGACTAGGTGGAATAAATGACACAAACGGGAAAACGATGATTCGGGAAACGATCTATATATGTGTATGGGTGTCTGCGTGTATACATATACACTGCTCAAAAAAATTAGGGGAGCAAGCAAAGAAGTTAAGAAAACCGTGTGAGACAGCCACATATTGGCATAAAATGGATATTACACGCGTATCAATGCGCAATTCAGAAAAAAAGACGTAAAAAAATTGTAATTAAGCTTTAATTCTTTGAAAATATGAAAAGATGATTTAGGGCAACAATTTGGTTACATCTAAACGATAAAAAAAGTATTGTTTAGAAATGATGCAAGATTTTTAATATGGCGTGCGGTCTCCTCGAACAGCTAAGACTGTTGCACAACTGTTTTCCATGGATGCGATGATGTTATCGATAAGACTTTGGGGAATACTGTTCCACTCCTCAAGAAGTGCAATCTCCAAGTCTCGGAGAGTAAAAGGAGGTCTTGGTCTCGCAGCAATGCGTCGTCCGAGCATGTCCTAAACATAATCGATTGGATTCAGGTCAGGAGAGCACGCTGGTTATTCCATACGCTGTATTGTTTCAGCTTCAAGCATGTTCTCAACAAGACGAGCTGTATGGGGTCTGGCATTATCATGCTGGAAAACAAAGGAATCTCCAATGGCTGCAGCGTAAGGTATGACATGAGGTCTTAGTACCTCGTCTGCATACCTTCGGGCCGTCAAAGTACCATTCCGAATGATATGCAGGTCCGTACGTCCACCTATGCTGATTCCACCCCGTGCCATAAAACCAGCTCGTCTGTATTGTGACCTTTCACGAGTGAATGTGGGGTTATTTTGAGTGCCCCTTTCCCTCCATACCAAAACTTTTCGGGTGTCACACTCCAGATTGAATCGGGACTCGTCTGTAAACAGCACTTGGCTCCAATCATGTTGCTCCCAATCTCGATGTTCAGCAGCCCATCTTCTTCGGGCCGCACGGTGGCGTGAGGTCAACGGAATGCAGACCATTGGCCTACGTGCATAGAGACCTTCCTGATAAAACCTATTACGTACTGTTTGGCTGGACACCCTTCGTCCTGTTGCCAAGAGCAACTGTCTTTGCAGCTGAGTAGCATTGTCTGTTCTGTTTCGACGAGCTGTTAACAGTATATACCGGTCATCAGTTGCTGTAGTGGGGCGTGGTCGACCTTGCCCTGGTCGACGTCTAACATTCCCTGTTTCTTGGAATCGATTCCACAGCCTTGCAATGACACTTCTGGCGACTCCAACAGCGAACGCGACACTACGTTGTGTTACACATTGTTCAGCCAACTTCTCCATTTGAAGTAAACATTTCAATTCATTTTCAGAGGTTTATTAGAGTCCATTATGGCTTTGTCCATTATGGCCGCATTAAAAATATCTTTCGGCAGGTAAGTAGACAAAAGCCTTGGCACTTTCCTACCGAAATTAGTGCATACGTCTTCGTTTACATCAGAGCTTTGGCCATATACAGTTTGATAAGAAATATTGTGCCTTGACTTAAATCGAGAAAGCCATCCATCACTGCATTTAAATTCTTCAATACCCATTCGACTTGCCAATTCATCAGCCTTCGTCAGCACTAGGGGTCCATTTATCGGAAAATTTCGAGATCTAACATCCTGGAACCATAGCAGTAGAGCTTTTTCTAGATATTCTTGGGATACATTTCTCATGCGTTTCCTTCCTCTAGCAAATTTTGATTTTTCCCATGAATCTAAAATTGACTCCTTGTTTTTCAAATAAGTTGACAAGATATATATATTTTTAAATTCCATAGTCAGCTGGTAACTTTGTTTTACGTTCGCCATTCTCTACTCTCTTTAAAATTTCTACCTTTGTCTCCAAAATTAGGGTTTTGTACTTTCCACGCGTAGACATCCTGAATTTTTACACTTTCACATCACACACTGAGGAAGAAAAACTAGATCACATGCACTGCAGGCATAACTGACGCAGCTCCCTAGAATCTGTAGTAAAGACTGGTTTTTCTGAAATTCTAAGAAAATCGATACAAATAACGGAAAATCGCTTTGTCCGTTAAGCACTGATAAGGACAATAGCCACTAACGTTTAGCGGAAATGCAATAGTCTAGGAATGCGGGCATGTGCCTCTTTACATAGAAAAAAATACAGGTGATTTTGACACACAAAATAATAAATACAGCGTGTATTTTCTCCGTTAATTGAGGAAAAAAAATTTTTTTTGTCAAATTTTTAGTTCGAATTAACCGAAAGTTCCAATTAACCGAGTTCGAATTAACGAGCGTCTACTGTATATATATATATATATATATATATATATATATATATATATATATATACCAGGTGGGCAAAAGTTCGTAGAAGCTTTAAAAATTCATAAAAACCGGAAAAATAACGAAAATAAAAAAATGTTTGCAAGGTTAGCATCGCTAGGTCACGGGAATTTTTTTAAGACAGGAAAAAAAGTAACTAAAAAAAACAGCCGACATTTGGCGCTGACGTACACAAGTCAAAGTGGTGTATCTATCTGGTCCATCCAATCTGTTGGAACTGAAAGATACGATCCGCCGAGAGGTGTTATGCATATATTCGGACTTGCTGCATTCTGCCGTTGTTGGATTTGTGACTCGCCTGCAATGTATTATCCCCTGTGGTGGTGGGTCATGTGGAACACCTACTGCTGTAATAAACGATTTAGGAGCATTCTTATCGTTATTTCCGTATTTTTAAACTTGTGTACGTTAGCGCCATCTGTCGGCTGTTTTTTGAGTTATGTTTTTCCTGTAAAAATTCCCGTGACCTAGCAATGCTAACCCTGCAAACGTGTTTTTATTTTGGTTATTTTTCCGGTTTTTATGAATTTTTAAAGTTTCTACCGATTTTTTTCCCACCCGGAGTATATATATATATATATATATATATATATACAGTCGGACCTCTATTTATCGAAGTCTCTAAATCCCGAAAAAAAATCGTTATATGGAAAATTCGTTAAATAGAGATTCACCTTTTAAAATACTTTAAACTATACAAAACAGATTTTAAATTCATAAGCACTAAATATTATTAATAAAAGTAATTGATCACACCTTTATTTTGTAAATTAATGTCTATTTATTTTATATATCTTGCCCATCAAACAGAAATCTGCAAGGAAAACAAGAATAAAGCAAAACATTTTCCGGGAATACACTGTATTTTCAATTTAAAAAAAATATATTAAAATTAATAAACTTTAATGACATTATCGCATTTATTATACCAAGTAATTTTAAGCATACATTACCACATGCGTCCTTAAATTTAAAAGTCTTAATTTTGTCTGAGTTTTTTGTTTGAAAATGTGTTTACTGTCATAATACGTCTCGTAGCTTTACAATGCACCAAAGACCCCTTCAGGCGTATTTCTTCAAACTGTAATCCGCGTCGGAATATGTTAAAAGAAAGTTAATGTGTTAAATGTGTTAAAAGAAAGAATAAGCTTGAAATGTTCAGAAATATTTTGAGAAATATGGAGAAAAAAATATTGGATCACAAGAAAAAGTTCGTTAAATAGAGAATGCACTTCGCTATTCGGAGATTATTTTACGAAGAAATTCGCAAAATGGTCTTGGTTCCAAGGAAAAGTTCGCAAAATAGAGAAATGACTGTATATATATATATATATATATATATATATATATATATATATATATATATATATATATATATATATA
This sequence comes from Dolomedes plantarius, assembly GCA_907164885.2. NCBI lineage: Eukaryota > Metazoa > Arthropoda > Arachnida > Araneae > Dolomedidae > Dolomedes > Dolomedes plantarius. Next base: position 110,079,760 of record OU015491.1, read on the forward strand.
TATATATGTATATATATATATATATGTATATATATATATATATATATATGTATATATATATATATGTATATATATATATATGTATATATATATATATATATATATATATATATATATATATATATATATATATATATATATATATATATATATATATATATAATCCACTTTAACCATCGTGCAATCTGATTGCTCTTCTGAAGTATTTACATATACAACAGACAGTATCTTGTAAGTTTTAAGACATTAAGGTCTTCCTTTAAAGAAATGCCCTCCAACCTGCAAATATAATTTACTGATTCCACGAAAGTCATTTAAAAGATATTAAGGCTCAGCGTTAACTGAATGCGTGCATGATACGTTTTTAATTTAAGAGAGACCATTTTAAATTTAAAAGCATGGCACAGTCCAAACATAGCTTGAGTGTGCTAAAACTACTTTTGTCTCCATACTGAGTCACTTTCAAATTGAAAAGAGTTTTAACAATTTTAAAACAAATGAAGTTAAGATCTAGGCTTTGGATCATGGAAGATTTTTAATGCATAAATTCATTTTTATGAATTTCGAATAAATTTCCCACTACACTTGGTTAATGATAGATTTACAGCTCATTACCTAACGTCAAGAATTCTGCTTGAAATACTTCACTGAATTTGATTCACTGTTAAGTCGGAATAAAACTGAATTATTTTACTTTCCGCCTCGAGTGGGGTATGTAAGCGTGATAATGTTAAACTCGTTAAGACGGTCGAACGTGTTAGTTTAATTTCAGTATCTTTCAATAACTTTGAATTTACTGGACTATATAATTTAAAGGAATGATTATGCGATTCAGAGTGAAGCCTTAATTTCAATAAATTGTGCGTCATTTCCGTCTTTCTTTCCTTTCCACTATTATTGTTAGGGAATGTTATAATCTCTATAAATTGAATGGTTTTTTTTAGATATGGGCATTTTAATCCTGTGAAGCATAAATAGACTGGCTTAAACATGTTGTTCTTTCTCCAGTACAAATTATACACATACTCAAATTTGTATTGTTCTTTGCTGGAAACCAGTGAGTTTTTGGTTACGATTTGTTTTGATTTCACGAAAAGAACTGAGTTCCAATGCCAATGTCAGGTATATTTATAGATTTCCAAAGCGCCCACTATCGTTCATCCAGCTAGATATTTCTAGATGCTTCCAGAAAGGTCTAGACGGCAAGTTGGCGACGAATTGGTGCCATATCGCTAAATGTGACGAAATGTCGCCAAATTTGGCGACCAAAATAAGTCACGAAATCCAACCCAATTTGGCGATAACTCTCATATTTGGCTAGAGTACCGTAGACTCATACAATTCGCAACAATATCTTTAGCAACCAGGAATGGCTTCACACCTTTAAGGCAAAGAAGAAGAAAATTATTTAGATTAGAGACAGGATTGCTTGCCTATAGTAAAAAGAGAATTAAATAAGTAGGAACGTATAATTCGAAGACATTCGAGTCTCTTTCGGATGAGATTGACTCGACAAACTCAATAGATATCTCAAGCAATAGGCAGTGCAAGAGGGTAGATATGCCTAAAGCATTTCTGTGTCAAATAATCAGCCTGTTCAATCCCAAATTGACAGAAATGAAAAGCTAATTGTAACTTCGGATCCAGCAGTTAGAATTGGCCGTAAACTAGCGCTATTTATGACTTGTGAGATGCACTCGTGGCTAGTTTTTATTTAGTCTTGAGACTAGTCATTTCCATACAGTACTTTCTAGCATCATTATAGGCGTTCTGTCTGAGGTGCATGTTCTAAAGGCATGTCATGAATCCTCGGTAAGCTCCCTATCTTTATAGCTCAAAATAGGTGCAGTGACATTCGTAACTTTTCTCTTTAGATTAAATTAAGATCAGTTCGTGAAATGAGACTTTTAGGGTGATATTTTGTGATGTATACTGTTTCGTGCAAATCCGGAGCTTTGCTACCAATATACTGATAATTCGTTTAGAGAGAGAGAGAAAAAAAAAGAAAGTTTGCGGTTGCTAATCTGTAGAACTTGTGATGGACTCTCAACTGTATCTGAGGCTGCAGTTAAATGCTATGAAGAGGATCATAAAGTGCGGAACATACACGAAACATATTTTACACATGAAATTACACATCTCGCAACAAATCCGAGCAAGAAAAGTGACGCAAGTCCAAAAAAATGGAAATTTTGAGGTTATGTCATTGAAAAATATGTGCCACATCGGGCACGAAAAGCGACACATCTCTATCTCGCAATTTGTCCACCTGAGAGCAGTTGTATCAGTTTTAATGTAATGCTAGTTCAAGCTGTATTGCATTCTTTAAGTTGATTTGTCTCAAATGCTGCATTTTTGAGTTGTGCCACTTTTCTTTGTCGGGGTGTGATTTGTGTATTGCACATATAAACTTAAGAAGTTTCATAAACATGATAAAAAAATCATTTATTTTGAGGATTCAATGATTTTACTATTCATAAACATTTTCAGATTTTGTGAAGCGATACCAAAAATATATGCAAATTTAAATAAAATAATTTATTAAAAACAGATTAAACTTTAATATATTAGGTATTCATGAGACCAAAAGATAATTTTTTGTTCTTTTTTTTTTCTCTACTCTTTGACGAGATAAAAAATGTATTAGGTAATCAATATTTCATTTTGAAAAACTGCTTAAACAAATATTCTAAGAAACGGAAGCAAAATTAAAAGCGAGATAATGAGCTGAGAAACATCTTCATTGTTAAACTTTAGGCAAAGTTCTTTATTATATCGTTTTAATTATATTTTATATCGCAAACTTACAGGGCTTAAAAGACATGAAAGGTAAATGCAAACAAGTTCTTAGACGCAGGTTTAGAAAGATAAGGAAAAAATAACAATATTTTTTCGGCTAATTAAAAGAAATGCCTTAGGCTCATTTTGAGCCAAATCTGGGTTTGTTCAGAATTAAAGGTGTGTAGAAAACATATTTTTTCCCCTTCACATGAATGAACTTCCTTGGATTAATCCTCTTAAAGTATTTTTATGCAAGGAACATAATGTTTTCTTTGTTTAGGATTCAATCGAATGAATGATACTTTAAAAGAACTTAACGCATTATTTCGTGAGTCATTAAGTGTATGACTAATAAGTTATATGCTCAATAAACGTATGTACGTTGAAACATGAGTATTGACGTTTATTTTTTATTGATAGGTCGATCGTATGTATTGATTTAAATACTTTCTGAAAAGTGGATTGGCATTTTTTTTTTGCTGCTATTTCCTACACTGAAATTCACCTGTTAATTATTTTCTTCAAAAAATTTTGATGTAAATGAGCCACAATAAAGAACATCTGAGTCTATAATACTGTATGGTTTCATTCGCATTTATTCTTTACGAAAAAGAGTGACTATCAGGTATATCATGAAAGATAATCCGTAATGCAAATGATTCTTTTCATAAATCAATTGGGAGTCTTGAAAAACGGGACTCGAAAGTAAATTCGTGGTACATGAAGATTAAATGCAGAACAAGATGCGTATCTTGAAATTAAGTTAATACAGGCTCGAGGTGGCCTAGCGGTAGCGTACTGGCTTTCAGTGCCGAGGGTTCTAGGATCGAATCCCGACATGCACCGTTAAATTCCTCCGTGTCTATGCCGGATATGGGCACGCTAAATCTGTAGATCGGAAAGTCCCCCTATGAGGTCAAAGAGAGTGGGAAAGGGTACGATCCCCCAGATGTCACCCCTGGGGATGCTCCGTCAAAACTGAGGTGGCACCTGGCTAAATCGGACTCCGACCCTTGTGGTGCCGTTATAAACCGAAGCCGCTTCCTTCAGCCCGCTAGCCTATATGGACCTGGTCTGGAATGAATTCCGACCAGGGGGTATTATAAACATAAACAACAACAATTTGAAACAGCTACGAAAGAATATATGTCTATATCACTCAAATGAAATTCATGCTAGGGAAATTACGGAAAAAGAAGATTTTCTATGAAGGTTTGAATGTCTACTGTATATATATATATATATATATATATATATATATATATATATATATATATATATATACTCGTATATATATACAGTGGATTCTCGATCGATCGTTTTCCCGTAGTCGTTTATTTCACCCAGTCCTGACGATTATATTGCTTTGTCATGTTCCCGGACCTATCATTTTCCCGCATTTATCGTTCAGTTCAAATAAATTTATCTCCTTCAAAATAATCATTAAAGGAGTCTATACAATTTTTCCAACGTTTCTTCAAGTCATCGAAAAACTGTTTATGGGCGTCGGAAGTAACCGTTCGCAAAATACGCGTCACATTTGAATTAATATTGAGACGTTTTCACATCTCTGCCCTATCATGGCCATCTTAAGCTTCGGAAAAAGGGAAAAAAAATCAGCTGGCTTTAAGTGGGGATAATATGGTGGGTAATTCATCACTGTAACTGAATGCTTATCAAGGTATTGCTGAACAGAAATTGCTGTAGGGGGCCAAGCATTATCGTGTAAAACAAACCATTGCCCAGAATCAAACAGTTCCTTCCTAACTCGCCTTATCCTGTTTCTTAATTGAAAAAGCACCTCCTCGGAAAAATTAATGATTAATTATTTGATTATCAGGAATAAAATTTGTTGTGAATAAGTCCTTTGTAATAAAAAAATGCAAAATCCATGAAAGGACAGAGATTTGAAAACGTCTCGGATATTAAATTAAATGTTACGCGTATTTTGCGAACGGTTAGTTCCGACGCCTATAAACAGTGTTTCGATGACTTGAAGAAACGTTGGAAAAATTGTATAGGCTCCTTTGGCGATTATTTTGAAGGAGATAAATTTATTTGAAGGTGAGTAATATTTTTCTTATTTATAAAAAATTGCCCGGTTACTTTATGGGCGCACCTTGTGTATATATATATAACCTTCTTTTTTTCAAATTCCAGCATAATGGAATTACTCGAAAACCAGTTACCACTGTTTGAGAGGACCTGTGCCCATGTGCGTTAAAAAGACTGATTTTATAGGTCAGTAAGGGTATTCGAAATTAGATAGGGTATAAATGATAACGAAATAAAATAGTTTCTTGATATATATATATATATATATATATATATATATACACACTGAAGTGCCACTGAATTAGGGATACCTACCTAGTAACGAGTTGGGCCTCCTCTGGCCTTGATAACGGCTGCCACACGACGAGGCATAGATTCAACAAGTTTCTGGAAACGTTCCACGGGAATGACTTGCCAAATATTAGCTAAAGCTGTCCATAATTCAGTAAGGTTCTTTGGTGCTGTGTGATGGCCTTTCACGCCTTCTTCCAAAACATCCCAAAGATGCTCAATAGGATTTAAGTCTGGGCTTCTAGGTGGCCAATTCATGACAGAGAAGTCAGAGGAATGCTCATCCAACCAGCCAGTAGCCAACCGGGACTTGTGAGAGGTACAGTTGTCTTGCTGGAAAACTCCATTACCGTGCGGATAACAGAACAGCATAAACGGATGGAGGTGATCACCCAGCAACTCTACGTACCGAATTGCATTGAGGGAGTTTGGCACACGCACCAAAGATCCCAAACTGTGCCACGAAAAAACACCCCAGACCAGGATTGAGCCACCATGCCCTTGTACAGTTCCAGCCAGGCATGCAGGATCCATGGCTTCATGAGCCTGACGCCATATTCTCAGCCTCCCGTCGGCGTTAAGTAGTCGGAATCGAGACTCATCACTCCATGCTACTCGTTTCCAGTCCTCTACACTCCAGTCTCTGTGCCCTCTTGCCCAGGCAAGACGTGCAGCCCGATGGCGAGTATAGAGCAATGGTACTCTCGTAGGTCGACGGCTCCCGAAACCCAAACGGTGAAGCGAGCGTTGCACAGTCCGTTTACTGACTGTACGACTGGCACCGTCATTAAACTGGGTGGTAATTTGAGCTAATGTTTGGCTTCGCTGGCTACGTACAATACGCCTGAGCCGTCTCTCACCACGCACCGTCAAGGCTAATTGTCCTTTTCAGTTTGCCCGATCGCTAGTTTTTTTCCACCATCCATGTATTCTTGGTATACTCTTGACACTGTCGACCTTGAAAATCCTAGCTGTCTGACGATTTCGGAAATTGAATGGCCCATGCGTCGCGCACCTACGATTTATCCGCGATCGAAGGCGTCTAAATCAGGCAGTTTACCCATACTTGCAACTCCAACAACTAATTCAGAACAACCACAGTACGCGCTATATATGCAGTTACCACAGCGCCCTCACTTGCGCATACATGATGCCCAGCGCTACATAATTTGCATAGGCTTTGCTATCCCTAATTCAGTGGCCCTTCAGTGTATATATATATATATATATATATATATATATATATATATATATATATATATATATATATATATATATATATATATATATATATATATATATATATATATATATGGAGGGCTTAGTGTTAAAGTGAACCAAGTCCACTTTCTGACTATTTTGTTCTAACACTGCCATGATACAGTAAAAAATTACATTTTTTTTAATGAAACAGTAAACCAAATTTGTCTTATAAGTTTAAACCATCAAATGGCAACAGTTCCATGTACAACTGAATAACGAAACGGTTATGCCAACAAAACGTATTTGCATCCTAACTTAAACATTAAAAAAAGGTATCATCTCTATGTTGCGAAGTGGGCTGATGAAAACAAGATGCCATTAAAAGAGAAATATTATTTTCAAGCGTTTCGAAAAAATCAAATTTACACTTTAAGTTTTCTTCAAAAGACAATTGCAGGTATAGTGATGAGCTCATGCATAAAATAAAAAGTAAGCATGGCCCTAAAAAAAGAAAAAACACTTGAAGTGGCAAAGGAACTGCATTGAGTTCTTGCAGAGAGAGTCCTTAAAGATGACAGTAACTTAGCATCAAATGAGACTTATGTTTGCACATTTGATTTTCGAAAGACATTGCATTCTCCAACCTCTATTGCATGCTACAAAATAAATGCCTACTTATGCAGTTTTATTTTACTGAGTCAATGATTCCATTGGCTAGATGTATGTTTGGAACAAGACAGTAGCAGGGGGTTTTAAGGATCTTTATTCTTGTGTTTGCGAGTATTTAGGAGAAAATACACGAACTTACTTATATTTATGTTCAGACTGGTAAAAATACAAATGTAAAAATGGCCCGTGATGAAAGCATCAGCTTACACAAGTGTTTTAAATAATAACAATCTCCGAAAGCTTAAAGTTTCAGAGGGAATTGGAACCAAGTCCAGTTTTAACTCAAATTCTGTGTGTTGGCTCAATATCAGCTGTATTTTGTAAGACAATATCAGTAAAGAGTTTGAATAAAACATGGCACTACGTTACTGTAGCAGAAAAAAACAAGCAAAAGTCAATGGTCAATTAATTATAATCGTTCGACTTTGAGACCAATTTTCTCAGAACTAACTTTCATGGACTTCATTCACTTTAAAGGTCTATTCACATTGCAGTCCGTTTGCGTAAGTGTAAAAGGAAAAATAGCGATGAGACGGAAATAAACCAGTCATAGGCCTTAACAATTTCGCTGCTAATCGTTTAGAGGCTTGTCATTGGTTAAATATATTTCAATACTTTTACGCTTTCGTTAACGGACTGCAATGTGAACAGGCTTTAACTCTGAACCCTCCTTATATTTGATCACCATGCCTTTTTATACTGTAGTGGTAGACGTAAAGTCGCATAAAACGATAACTAAAATAAAAAATACAATAATATTAATTTTGTTTTTTCCCCATCTATGTGTAAGAAATTAAAAAATTAAATAATTGAAATTCTTCTTTGTTGTCTACTTATCTGTTCGGATACATTTTTTACTGGAGTTTAAATGATTTTAGTGCAAATTTATGGGGAGTCTAAGCTAGCGAAAACTTATCTGTTATGTTCAATGTTTATGCTAAAATTACCGTTTTTCTTCGTACTTAATTTTAGTTTTAATTTTTTTTTCTGAAATGTGAGTCACTGGTAACAGTACATTCATATTTTATACAAACTGAAATGCTTATAAACAAATAAATCTTCATATTAGCCATGCCCTTTCGTTGAAATTAATTTGTTTAAACAAATAAAGAAAGCTTAACGACCCGGAACAACAGATTTAAACCTGATAATTTCATGCTTTTGAAAATCATACTCTGGAAAAGAATTTCCGTTCATAATTATTTATGTAAATACTTTTAGGAAGCATAAATAGTTAAAACCTTTCAATCTTCTTAAGAACTTATTTTTATCCTTATAAATGCTCAATAATTAAATATTTCAGAGTTCTTGGGAAATGTTTGTATTTGAATGAAGTTTGAATTTTGGAGAAATATCTTTTGTTGCTGGGGCAGAAATACCAATAAAAGTTCAAGTAAGCAAATCGGTTCAAATTTTTGCTCTTTTTATCCTTCAAAGTTAACGGAAAAAAATAAGTTAATGTTAAGTAAAGTATTAATTGAGTTATTCGATAAGCCTTTGAAAACTAAATGGTTTGCTTTAAGAAATTTCTTCATTTTCTTTGATACTGTTTTCTAGGAACGCGATTTGTACTATATGTACTATATATTTGTAATACTCAATGTGATTATACGCCCCCTTTAGTTCATTCTGTAAACTTCACTTCTTTTGCTTTCGTAGCAAATTTTGAATAAAAAAATAACGAGTGTCTTTATAAAATTTATATGCATTAATAATACTACTTTCATATCTAGTGTACTAATTTATCAACTTCCAAAACGACTAAAAAAGGTTTCGGTTAACTTTTTTCAGTCGTACCTTCAGATCTTGCCTGATCTGAAAATTATTAAGCTTCATGCTGCTAATCTTCATATTCCTTTTACAATCAATACACTCCTTTCACTGGTTTTGTGTTGAAATTTTGAAACTAGGAAACTTTCTTTGGTTGTGAATTTACTCGATGAGTTTATAACTTAATTATTTTCATTTTGAAGATGGTCATTTAAATCATACTATCCTTCATTTAGGCCCACGGGGAGAAAGCTTTTACTCTTTTTTGCTCATTTTCAGTTAATGCCAATTTTTTTCTGTGCGGAGGCACTTGTTGTGAGACAATCGCGCAACATACGGCGGAAATTGTTGACTACATCTTATCCAGGAGCACCCTACATATCAGTTAACATTTGCCCCCTGGTACCACCTCAATTTTGACCGCGCCACCCCAGGTACGACATCTGGACAGCTCGCACCTTCTCCCACCCACAGAGCAGGTCGAAGTACCTTCCGATCTACGGACTTAAAGAGCCGATAACCAGTCTAGACATGACGGTATTTAGTGGTGTACTCTGGGATTCGAACTGAACACCCCCAATCTGAAGCCCAACGCGCTATCACTAGGCTACCTTGAGCCCTCTTTTAAAAGCATCAACCTATTGATATACTTCGTAAAAGTTTTTAGACTTCATCCATATTTCTGTGCTCACATGTCAAAATATTATAAATCACATTTTTAAAAAAATTTACGCGACAGCAATTCTAATATTCAAGATATCATGAAAAATCAGTAATTTATTTTATATTTGTATTATATTGTATTTATATATGTATTTATAGTTGGGTATTACTTACAGTAGTTACAGTAAATAGAAAATATCGGTGAACGAGAATCCGGAATGTGAAAAACTCAATTTTTTTTATGAAAAGTGACTTATAACATTTTGCCATCTTAGCACAGATTTTGTCTACAGTAATCAGTTAATTATACCAATAACAAATTTTATCGTAAAAAATATAAACTTTCCGGATGGTTTTCGGAACTATTAAATTCACTTAAGCAACGGAAATGGCACTGCACTACTAAGCCTCAACAGCATTAACACCTCCCTACGCATACGAACGCATGTAATACGCGGGCGTATCACTGTCTCAATCTCACTAACCCGTATCATACAGATCCGACGTGTAAAACTTCAAATTACGCCCCCAATTAACCCCCCCCCAGTATGTGACCCGAAACGATCATAAAAATCGACAAGCCCTGTCTGGTCCACTATTGGTTAATGCATTTAAAAAAGATACTGGTCATATAGTTAAATATAGTTAAAAATCATATAGTTAAAATATAGTTATCATATAGTTAAAATATAGTTAATCATATAGTTAAAAAATGTAGTTTAAAACCATATAGTTAAAAAATGTAGTTTAAAATCATATAGTTAAAATATAGTTAATCCATTAGTTAAAAAATTCTGGTCAAATACTTTAAAAAATACTGGTCATATGCATATTATGTTAGTGTGTGTTATGTTTATTATTTCAGAAATGTTTGAGATGAAAATTCTTGTAATGTTGCAGGATTATTCATTCCTTGTTAAGTGTGTAAGTGGGTTTCCATTGACATATTGTAATAGTATATGTGCCTATTTATTGCTGAACTTCGTTTGGTTAGCAGAGCGGTTTTATCTGGACAAATATACATAATTTTTTATTGTAAAAATATGACCGAATATGCCCAGTGAAAGTAGATGGGAGTCTGAAGGCATCAGTGCACAATGATGGGATTTTTTTATATAATGTTTTAAAATTTAACACAAAAAAATTTGTTCAATATTAAAAAATATAATTTTTTAATTTATTTTTTTTTTATTTTAAAGCCCAATTTTTTTTCGGACTAATTTTTGCTTCAGAGAAAATAGTCTCAGAATTTTTACCCTAACTCAGACAACTTACGACATTTAAGTGAAAGCAGAGCAGATTTCTACTGAAATACTCTTCTATAAATTTTAGAAATGTCCTTTGAAAGACGGGGAATTATAAAAAAAATCTAATCTGGGCTAAATAGATTAAACAACGTTTTCGCTTTTCTCTTAGATCACTTTTTAAAACGATATGTATTCAAGATTTAAAAAAGCTTTTAAATAAAATATTTTGTCACTTTAAAGTAAAAAAAAAAAACCGTTTTTTCCCAACGTAACTTTTGTTTTATAGAAAATATTCTCAGAAACTTTTCTCTAACTCGGAAACCCCGAAGACAGTTAGGTTAAGAGAGAACAAAATTTCACTGAAATACCCTGCAATTTTAGATTTATCCCATAAAGATGGAAAATCATGAAAAATCCGATTCCGGGATAAATGGATTTGAGGTAGAAATGTTCAGTAGGTACGCATAGACAATACCACATAAAAGTGTTGCATCTGGCTATCTAATCATTCCTGAAATCTACGGTTTGAAATGTTTTATTTTAAACGCTCTACAATATGTTTTAAGACAAAAAAATAAATAAATAAGTAAACTGTATTTCTCTGAGGATTTTGTGATCTGCAGGAAAAATTATATTTATTGCATTAAAAGAACTTTGATAACCAAAATAAGGTGCCAAAACTAAAAAAGCATTGATATAAAATTTACTGTGATATTATGAAAGTAAACAGGAAATATAGTAGCCAAAATTATGGAAAATAAACTATTATTAAAGGAATATGCAATATGCTTCAGAGAAAAACAGAGCATACTTTTACGAGAGAATAACTAGAAATAGTAAATGAATATAGTTTTGTTTACAAATCGATTTGCATGCTGAGACTAGAGTGGAAATTTCATATAAAGAGAAAAGTGTTTTTCCCTTAGAATAAATCTCTTAGAAATAAAACTAAAACTATCTAAAATTTAAAGGCATCACAAAATTCTGAGTTTTTTTGTATTGAAAGGTAAATTATATCTTTTCCCCCGAAAGAATCATTGTACTAGATTACAGAAATCACGAAACTAATTTCTATGAAAGATGGGAAATCTTATTTTATTGATAAAAAGTATTAAATAAACAAATGTATTTCCCAAATTAAAGGTAATGAATACTTTGCAGTAATATTTGTCGTCTAGGTTTTTTTCATATTGTTCACATGCTTTTAAGTATTTAACTTAATGGATTCATTTTAACCTAAGACGGATAATGCAATATTTGTACTCGAGAACTTAGAGTTGCATTACAAAAGAGAATAAAATTCAATAAAACGAAACAGCAGTTGCTGCAAAAGATTTCAACTAAAACTTTCGGAAACAAATGAAAATCAATTACTGGAAAAGTGCAAAATAATCTTCACAACTTTAGTGCGTTTTGAAAGTTTAGTTATTTTTTTACTGTTGAAGATAAATACAACGATATAAATAATACATCGAGGCAGATATTGTTCATATAGATTGATTGTTGAAGATTTTATGAACAGAATAATGTTTCTTAAACGAATTTTTCTACCTTTCTTTTAATTGTAATCTAAGTTAAGGTAGTACCAGAGACCTTTGGAACAAAGAAAGAACACAAACGACAAGGAAATTTTCTGAATATTGCATGCGTAGTATTTGATAAAACAAATCTTATGATAAAATACGATAAAACTAAATAATACCTATTCAAAAGTCGACATTCTTTAAAAGTTGCTGCAAAAGACTTCATTTAAAACTTTTAGAAACAAAAAAAATTAATTACTGGGAAAGTACATAATTATCGTCACAACTTCAGTGCCTTTTTAAAATTTAGATTTTTCTATTGAAGATAAAAGCAACCATATAAATAATACGTACAGGCATGTATGCATATATTGTTCATGTAGATAGATTGGTAAAGAATTTACAAACAATATACTTCTTCTTAAACTAATGGTTCCACCTTTCCTTTTACTGTATTCTAAGTGTAAAGTTATAAAGTTAGCACCGGAGACTTTTGCAACTTAGAAAGAATGCAATATGATAAGGAAGTCTTTTGAATATTACATGCGTAGTATTCGATAAAGCATGCCTTGCATTAAAAATTTATTTTCATACAGCGGTGCGAGTGGCAACTTTTTAGAGAAAATAAAATACATTCTCTGTATTTTTTGATACCATGAAGACAAACAGTGCTGCAAATTATTATTCGTCCTAAGGAGAATACTCTTATTCATGTAAAGATACCCGTAGCATTTTAAGTAAAAAAGATGAGAGTTTTTCATTGTTAGAATAACATGAATTTGAAAATCTTACCTTTAAAAATATATACTTCTATATTTCAAAATGGTTAAACACTAAGGACTATAAAATAACTGTTACACTATAAGTATGCTACGGGAAATAAAAAATCCCAAATGAGATTAATTTAGGATAAAATTATATTAGGAATTTTATGTTAGGGAGAAAATTTCTTTTCTTTCGAATCTTCGTAACGTGAAAACAGATTAGTTATAAGAGAGTATATTCCATAAATAAGTTTCTATTTTCCTATTTTATTTCGCGTATATTTTTCTTACTTCAATGGTTAACTTTCCTTTGATTTTTGGAATTTAACGTGTTTCGTTTTATTACCTTTCTAAAAAACGTATTTCTTATAAAATTCATTAAAATATCTTATTGCGAAAACAGTATTTTGTTTTCTTTCGCAAGGCTATTCTATCTTAGTTTCAACACGGTATATGATATTTGAGTGCGATATTACGCTTTAATTATTAATCTTTTCACTGTTTTTGTTAAATGAATTTCTAATTATGTAGATATTCTCTTTTAGTCTGGAATTAATTACTTTAAACATTATTAACATGCAGTTATTTGTGCGAATTTTAATGTAAACTATCATACTGAGTTTATTTAAACTTATTAAAAGTTACAGGAGATATTGATTGTCATATGGGGGCTTAGATGGCTCTTGTATATGTAACAACAATTTTATTCAAATTTAATGCACGAGGTTCCTATGTCCTCAAGAATTATATTAGCAGACAGTACGGGTTGAGAGTGCCTACGATTTTTTAGTTTTCAGAACATATCCGAGTACCCTTGACAACATCGACAATGAAGCAAATTTCGTTTACAACATGTCGCATACCATGTTATAAAAATGAGACTTCGAGCAGACTGCTGGGAAAATGAACATGAGAAATACCACGGTCGGTGAAATGGTGAGCATGCTTCCAATCAGAGCCGGATATAGACACTATAGGCCCCTGGGCTGAAGTACTACTGAGGCCCCCAGTAATATCGGATTAGGCATAAGTCGCTTGAGAAACATTCATTTTCATATATTTACTACGTCATTACATTTTCTCATTTATAGAGGTATACAGGGTGTTGCCGAATTCGACCGACAAATTCAGAGGGGTGATGAAAAATGAAAGGTCAACATTTCTGCATCTTTGTTTATCCTCTAGTTCAGAGCTCCGCAACCGCCGTGCCGTGGCACACTAGTGTGCCGCGAGGTGATCTTGACTGTGCCGCGGTGATTTTATCGATAATAATAATAAAAAAAATTAACCACCGCATTAGTTAGAAATGTTTCTATGTAAAATATTCCTCTAACTTTTCCCTAATATGTAATTTCTTTGGGTCGAGATTATACACAAAACAAAAACAGGTTGTTAGCATACATTATATGTATTTTCGAGCGTCATATTTCTGGATTTCAGTTAAGAAAGAATATCCACAAATTTCTGACAAGGCCATTGCAATATTTTTCCTTTTTTCTACGACGTACTTATGCGAACAAAGTTTTTCGACACTGGTTCTAATAAAAAAGGACAAGCGATCATGTTTAAAGGGTCTTGACCATGAACTTCGAGTAGCTCTTTCTAATATAGAGCCAAATATAAAACGTACATAGGTTCATCAAAACAAGATCAAATATCTCATTAATAAATTAATTATGTTTAAATTAACTTTGATTTATTAGGCTTAAGTGAAGACCAAAAAACAAATTTTAATATAAAAATTTAAAGAGAAATTTTTTTTTCTTGTAAACTATAACTTTATATTTTTGTTCTTGTGTAATGTAATGTTCTTGTACAATTAAAAATAATTTAAATAAAACTTAAATGATTATAATTATCTTGATACATAGAGCTATTTTATTGTGTTTTTTTAATCTGATAAAAACATATACGTATTTATTGTAATTTATGTATTTGCAAGCTTTTTCTTGTGGTGTGCCGCGGAATTATCGAATAAAACGTTGTTGTGCCGTGGAAGATAAAAGGTTGCGAAGCTCTGCTTTAGAATATCATTTTGAATTGCCATAAAAGCAAATCTGCTGAGACTTTTTTGTGCCATTCTCGATCTGTATGCATTCTTCAAATGTTTAATCTGGGAGAAACCCCTTTCTGCAGTTGTATTAGTTACCACCAAGCACATGTAAATCCGCAGAGCTACTTCAACATTAAGGAATTCCAAAATATTACGGCTACCGCAACTTTTGCTTATAAGCCTTGTCAGACTGAAGACCAGTGCTGCGTAGCAATACCTGCAAACTCATCCGAGGGTTTATTTTCCCTGTTTATGAATAATATAGGCCTGGGCATCGGACGGACAGTACAGATCTGCCAACCAACTTGGGCAACCCGGGGCTCCTCAACATTAAGGATCGGTGCACACGAGAGATCCGGTGCCGCAGCGACACCGGATCGGTCGTGTGCACCGAGCCCAAGGAATGAAGAAGGTTGTCTATTGTTCGCTACAAGGGTGTAGATATCAGTAGGCTTTACAGCTTCACATTTCTTGCTTGAAATCAGTTTCGGCTTATTCTGTATTTTTTCGATTTATTTAAGCGTATCCTGTATCTTCACTAATTTTTCAAGATTTGGCACCAGTCCTTTAGCCAACTTCAGTAAAATATTGTACTACAGTCTAGAGATTTTGCACTACTGTGAACTTCTCACATTATAGCAGTGCTTTCAAAAAATTGCATCAACAGCTGCATCAACATTTTTAAGTGGAGGAGCATATCACCTGAAAGTAAATCGTAAAAAGCTGGAAGAGACTATGCTTTGAATATTAAACTCTACATCGAAAGTCAAAGGTTTCATACCAAAATATTAAATAACACAATGAAAATTATTTTTAAGGAAATTGACCAAATAGTATAAAAGTCAGAACAGGATGTATAAAGGATCAAGATACGTTATGTTTCATGCATAAAATAAAAACCTTTTTTTCTTTCTATCCGATTCAACTTATGAAAGAAGGTTATATTTTTTAAAAGGGTATATTTTAAGTTCTCTTACTTAGATTTTCTACTGGATTAAAAAACAACAATTTTTATCCCAATATTTCTCATACCAGAGACTGAATAACTTCGGCACATTTTATTTTCCCCTCAGTTTTATACGCCTCTGCATTAACTATAGAATATAGAATATGCGGCGGATAAAGTAATTTGTAAAAATACTTATCATAAAACATTATTTTCCAAGCCTAAGTACTGAGCCTCAGTTTTCATTAAATTTTTCATTTATTTTTTCCAGATTCAAATATTGAATTTACATATCATTTGAATTCGTACGTATCTCCAACTCTATCTAAGCAAGACTAAAGTGAGAACGTTTCTTACGGTAGAAAAAAAATGTCCACAATATGGAATTTCTGTTAAAATAACAAAAGAAAGTGTAGCGAAAAGATAGCTTTGGTGCAAGATAATATAAATTTATTTCCCTCTAGAATTGTAACAAGTTTGTGTAGCCATGCATAAATCCTGTCTTTGCTTAATTATGTTTGAATATTGTAAGAATTCGATTCGAGTTAAAACTTAAACTAGTTAAAAGTGAATTCACAATGAAAGTACTATAAATATAAGAAAGTTAAAAAACTGTTAAATCCTTATTCTTAGAATTTAAAGTCGGTATTAAAGTAAATAAAAATACGAATATAAAATTTTGGACTCCAAATAGACTGAACTGAAGTTCAAGTTTGAGATTCCTGAAGGGTGACCACTTAATCCTCTATGAATATATACTAAATTTAGCTAGGATTTGTGCGACTATTTGAAAATCAGGAATACCCTATAAGTAGTTAGGTGTAGTTATAATTAGCCATTAAGCTTTTCATACCATTTACAAATTTGCAGCTGTATCTTAGTAATGCAAAGAATCTAGCTAATCTCAACTAGCAGAGCAGAGCTTAGCTATCTAGAATATAACAAAATATCTTAAAGCACACTCTCGCGAAAGAGTGTCATCGCCTATGACATTACCACCTATGACGCCTGTGATGAAGCGCTTTCGATTTTATAGAAAAATTAAATTTTTAGAGAGATAAAGTGATCGAAGGCTGTTTTCATCACATTTTGGTTAGAATGCTAGGAAGCCGCCTTTGATTAGAGGACGGAACAGTCGTCTTTACGCATCAACCGTTTTAAAAGCGGCGGTGCGCTATAGGGGGTAGTTTGATTGCAGACGTAGATAAGGAGATGTCACCAGGGTTTGACATTAAAGTAAAATACCCTATTGTAAACGAATTTATTGGGCCTGTTTGGGAGGTAGACCGCAAAGCACGTGGACTAGACTTTGGGTGGTCTGTTTACGACGCAAGGAGGCGTTTAACTCACTAACGAATGAGAAAATTGGGACTTTCCTGAATGGGTGAAATCTTGAGAGATTGTGAAAAATATAGCCAATGAGATTTGAAGAAAGAAAATTAAAAGACGAGAGAGAGGGAAGGAGAAAGGGGACAAGAGAGGGAAGCGTTATAGAGTTTATCGGGGCGAGCTTGCCCGATCCTACGTTCCTATTTGGAGGGGACCCGACTTCCGATGCATAAGGACAACCGGTCGACATAGTTCCCGGACCTTACTCGTTGGATCCAAGAAAATATCGAGCACCGGATCCAGAAGACAGCGGCTAGTCTTCAGCGAACTCCGGAGACCAAATACGGAAGTCATAAGGAAGAAGCAGTGACGTTCCCGAAAAGGCGAGACCCCCAATTTCCAGACAACAGCGAGCTGAGATTCTAAGACGAGAACGGGCGATTTAGAAGGAGAGAACCGCAACCCTGCTGTTTCGATGATTATCCTGCCCCTGCGAAATAGAGTGAGTGAAATATAATTTTTTGATACGTTCAGTCCCTGGTCATTTAAAATTTAATGCTTGAGTGTGGAAAAGGAAAGTTAGGGTCATAGATAAATACTTGTGTATGAGTAGTTTTTCCGTATGCTCCCTGCACCTCGTAAAATAGTAGTTAAACGATAAAATGTAAAGATTGATGATATGAACACAAACGATTTTTTAAAAATAAACTGTAAATAATATGTAATTGTAAATAAACTATAATTTTTGTGTTAAAGAAAACTTGCTTTCGTCAATGAGTTGATTTCCGTTATTTTTGAAGAAAGTTTGTAGGTTAAGCTTTTATAATTAGTTCGTAGGCCAATCATGTTCAGAGCTTGGAGTGTTATTCAACCAAATACCTAAACACAACGCACCCAACTACCCTTTTGATGACATAAAATGTACTACCACAAATAAAATGCGAATTCACGCCCAAATCAAATAAAGTCAGGACAGGCCCTATACGACAACGCCTATGACGTATCGTAGTTGTCAAGTATGCCAGTCAGGCTGCGAGGTTCATAATGAGTTCAAACGTTAGTCCAAACGTGCTGGTTATCCTGATTCCCTAAAACACTTATGATTCCCATGATTTCATAAAACACTCGACAAGTAGATGGAAAAATTCCGTAAATTTGTAGCCGTTCAAGTGCGTGGCTAATTTGGTAGGCGTGGTTAAAAAATATAAACTATAAAAAATGTGTGAGT
The DNA here is from genome assembly GCA_907164885.2 of Dolomedes plantarius. Lineage (NCBI taxonomy): Eukaryota > Metazoa > Arthropoda > Arachnida > Araneae > Dolomedidae > Dolomedes > Dolomedes plantarius. Next base: position 110,098,282 of record OU015491.1, read on the forward strand.
CCCTGAGTTCTGCGTGTGTCTATTTTAGGGTTTCCTAAACCATGTTCCATGGAACACTGGAGTTCCATGGAAAGTTAATAGGTGTTCCGTGAAAACCTGGAATTGTTTTATATCCTGCAACGACTACAAAAAATATTCAAACATGTTTGACGGATTAATGCTCTTAAATGTCTAAAGAACTAAATACTAAAGAAATAGTTGGATGTTTTTTCTCATTTAAATTTTTTTTTATTGATTATGTATCATTACACACTCTACAATATAAACAAGATGTTCCGTTAATTTCAGGATTTACGAAGTGTCCCATCACAGGAAATGTTAGGGAAACCCTAGTCTCGATCAGGGGTCTATAAACTACGGCACGCGAGCACCACAAATCCGGCCCACCATAGTTTATTTTGATTACATTGTAAAATTTACAATGTAAGTAAATCGTACAATATAATGATTAGAGGTTTTTATTTTGCGACCAAGTAAGAAACACAATAACTGACACACATAATGGTATTGAACATTTTAACTGTAATTAATGATAACAGATTTATCCACAAAACATAAGTAATTTACAGAATGAAATTAAGCATTATAATTATGATTAATGAAATTTATTTAGCTGTAACTTTCCACTGATAATTGTTTGCAGTTGTTGAAGTTTACTGGTGGAAATGGTTACTAGTCCCAAAACGAAAACTTGCGTGTAATTCAAAACTACAGTATGTTGGTATGATGAGCTAGCTAGCTAGGTCTTGGGCCCTTGGGACTTAGTGGAGGAGTCAGTGTGGCCCTTAGGCTAAAAAGTTTGAAGACCCTTGGGGTCTAGATGACCATGGACGAAAAGCGAAATTTTGGCTGTCGTTGCAGTGTTAGCAGTGTGACGCTTGCTCGTGCTAGTGAAAAATATTTCAAGTTGTAATGGAGTGTTTAATTGCTTTGTTATAATTAGCGGGCCCATCCCACGAGGCTTTATAACACTATACTTCCCAACTAGCCACTGCTCGACCAGCATGGTAGCTTTTAGTTTTATATTTTCTTTCGCAAAACAACGCAACTGAAAGTAACATATGTAAGGAATGTTACCATTACCTGTCCTCATAAATATACGTTGTTAAGGGATATTCTCTATAAGGCTGATTCTAGAACATCGTGATCAAAAAATGTGAATTTCCATTACCTCTGAAGAGAGTTAAAGATAAGACTGAGAAACCCAACATCAATGATTTTAAAAATTACACCCCTCTTTGTATGTACTATTTTTCAAAATTAAGATATCTATAGTTTATCATTACAACAAATAAGAAATTGTTGGGGAAAAACTTAAAATACAATGTTGATTACATCACTCTCTGTATGTACTGTTCACAATTCAGATATCTACACCTAATCATATCAAATAATAAATTGTTGAGAACATTTCTTCACTTATAAAATGGAGTAAAAATTCAGCAAGTACTGAAAAAAGTGTAGAAAATTAACTATTACTGGTTTTTGATTGCTATGCCGGCGACGGTTAAGCCTAACCTCGCGATTATTTATGCTCTCTCTTAATGAATTATTTCTTCGCTTTCTTTCTTGAGACTGTTCCCAATTTTCACTTGATCGTGCAGCGCGCTTCCGAACATTCCTGAATTCTGTACGTAAATCCATGTTGACACGCGGTTGCAAATTGCGGACGGCCGCTAATGTTTACATCTGGTAGTGGCAGCCGTTGCCAATCAGAGTATAGAAATATCGTCGATTTTTGTGCCGCATACCTACGCGTTTTATACATGTAGATTGAGCCGTAAGCTCTTCGGGGGAAAAACGTCACATTTGCCGACCAGTGGACTGTTGAGAAGATAAACAAATACAGTTTATATTTGATATCCATCTACAAAATTTTCACCGTATCACTTGTGGATTAATAAATTGCCTTATGCCATTTCATGAAAGCTTATTATTAAGTAAGATAGTTATAAGCTTTCACAAATTTATTTCAGGAAACACATACCTAAAACTTGATAAATTCCCATGCTCCAGGAAGGAATAAATTCTAAAATGGCATCATAGCAAAACGCTCTAACCCAAGAATTTATTTTGCCGTAGATATATTCTTTTTGTTCAGTAATTGCAATCATTTACTTAAATACCATTTTGGAAATTTTTTTGTGGCCTCTCCAGCCATGTGGCTCGCTTAAATTAGGATAATTATGACAAACCACTTTTGACAGTAATGAAGATAAACAATCAAAGGAAAGCCAAAAAAGTTGTAACAAAAAAAGCTTATTGTCGCGGGTTATTAGTTCAAAAATTCCCAAAATACTTGCGTTAAGTTTAAAAGGTTGTTTCAGTCCAGGAAAATTTTATTACTCATTACAGAATTTTGAGCTGACATGTTTATTACTAGATTTAATTATCCTCAGAGGTTTATTTTTAGACTGTGTTTTGTAGCATTATAAATTGAGATAGATTGTAGCTTAACATTTATTTTCTTTATTCTACTGGTCCATAATGTTTTAAATTACATCGAAATAAGAACTGTATAATATTAAAATACCTTCAGTGTATAACCGATGTAATGCATAGACTGTTTTTCAGCTACATAATATCTTTATTATATTATTTTATTCTATAATCTTCTGCATAGGAGTTTAGAAGGTTAACTACAAAACAGTTTTACTGTAAAGTGTACCACAAAAAGCAGCATGATTTTCTATTTTGTAATTATAATTTATATTGTTATTTTAATTTTTAAATTTATGTTTCAAAATGTTTTTTTTAAGTTTATAATGTCATTTTTCATAAGCATAAATAAGAATTAACCAACACCAGCGTAGTTTATATAGGCTAAAAACGTGTTCTACATGCTCTTTGATATGAAAAACACGAATCTTCTGTATGTTTTAAGGGGGCCGTAGTAAAAAGTTTAACCTCTGTTCAGGAATCATCAGCGTTTTAGCGATGTTAAAAAATCCTGTTTTAGTAATATTATAAATGAAGTTAGTTTATTTTTTGTTGTGTTCGGTTTACATTAAGGTCCTTCTTAGGTGAAACCTGAACTACTGTAGCTTGTGATTGATATGGCAAAAAGAACAGATGTGGCGTGGTGCTTAAACCCTACCTTAATAATAGGATAATTAACATCAAAACTTAAGAAGCTATGCATTCCTGTTATTTTATTTTATTTCCTCCATCCCAAGAAAAACTATTAGGCCTCATTCCTTACATTTTTACCATGACTCTGAGAATACTACTCTGGTACTACACTATCTACCAATAAGTATTTGGACACTTGTGATAGAAAAGAAAAACAAAATTTATTCCTATTCAATAGCTGGTAGAGCCTCCACGAGAGGCAATTACAGCCTCAACCCTTCGGGGTATGCTTTCCACAAGTCCTTGTATGACGGCTAGTGGAATTTTCATCCACTCGGCTTGGAGAAGACATTAAAATTCCTTAGCCGATTTTGGAAGGTTGTTTCACCCCTTAATTCGGCGATCCAACTCGTCCCAAAGGTTCTCGATAGGATTCAGGTCTGGGATCTGGGCCGGCCAGTCCATTCGGTTAACCCCATTGTCACTATAGCAATCCATGGTGGACCTCGCAGCATGACAGCTGGCGTTGTCGTCCTGGAAGTAACATAGGTCCAACCAGTTGTGTCCCCGCCACAACTTAGGAAGCACACGTCACCCAAAATAGTGCAGTAGGCATCGGCGTTGAGCTTACCATTAATTGGGACCAAGGGTACCAGTCCATACCAGGAGAAACATCCCCAGACCATGATTCCACCTCTACTGAACTTTACTGTTGGCACAATGCATTCTGGTAGGAGGCGTTCTCCAGGCAGACGCCAAACCCAGACCCTGCCCCCCGAACGGTAGAGGGTAAACCTTGGTTCGTCGCTTTAGAGAACCCATTTCCACTGATCTACGGTCCACTTTCGATGTGATTTACACAACATTAACCGAGCAGCGTGGCTAGACTTTAAGATCAAACGCTTATGGGCGGCAGCATTACCATGAAAACAAAGCAGATGTGCTTCCTTACGGATGGAATTCATAAAAATAACATTCCCAGATGCCTGTTGAAACTCCCGGAGTATGTGGGCCATCGGATGGGTGCGGTTCTTCCGAACTTCTCTGGACAGTACTCGTCGGTCTCTATTCCCGGTTTCGTGGGTCTGTCGACTCGGGGAACATTCTGACAATCACCGTTCACCTTACACTTTTGAATCACATAGGCCACTGCCGATGTTGGGCAATTCAGCTCGCTAGATATGTCCCTTAAGGATCCGCCATTTTTGTGATACCCGACGATTACACCTTTCTCGAAATCAGATATCTCTGCACTTGGTGGCATCTTTCATGCGAATAATGCCAATGTTGTTTTCTACACGATATTTAACATCGGAGGGTGTGACGTATGTCAGGACTACAGATATCGTCATTTGAATGGGTGTCCAAATAATTATTGGTAGATAGTGTATATACTATTATAAAACCGACATTCTTGAGTTTCATTGAAGGCTTTACAAGAATGTTTGGTTGTAATGCCTTTAATAAACTACATAAGTGTTCTGCATCTTTATGTGTAATGCATTTAATAAATTACAAGAGTACATCTCAGCATGATTTCATGAAAACACTCAATTCGTAGTTGGAAAAGTTCCGTAAATTCGTGGCCGTTCAAGTGCTTGTCTGCTTTGGCAGGAAAACAAAATACAAACTATAAAAAACTCGATTCAAGATTTTGAATCCGCACAGATGTGTTGTAGATTAAATTCATAACTTTTTCCCCCTGTTAAACGCTGAGAACGTTAAACAGGGCATTTCCTAAATTACTTAGTTTTAGGAAATTATGGCGGTTATAATAAAGGCAGATGCACAAATCTCTCAAAGTGATAAAACTAGCCCTTCAGAGTTGATAACACCTGAACTAAAGGGTTCACAGATCAAAGAATAGAAAAAAATACTCATGATTTTATTTTAAATTACTAAAATAAGCTCATTTCGAATTTCAAAAGCAAATTCAGTATTTTTCTTGAGGGGCGAGTAAGAAAACGTCTACACAGCAAGCCTAGACAGGATAAAGGGCCTGCTTTCGCTTATTTTATAGTTATTCATAATAGGTATCTCAAGGTTTTTCTATTTCAATGCCTCAGTTTTAAAGGAAATCAAAATGCTTTCCATTTTTTGGGGGAATGAATGACAAATATTTATTCAAGACGACTATTTGTAAACCATATAACATCACACCAGAAAGCGACAAGTTTGAAATTAATATTTAAGAGAAATATAGATAACTAAAAATTGCAGTTTTTTTTCACACCATGCAAGATCTAATAAACTGAAGTAGAAAGTTCACTTTGCATTAACCCCAACCAGTATTCGTTTTCATTATAAAATTGAAATGTTATGTCTTGATTATAATAAACTCAGAATTTTTGATTATTTTTTAAATTATTGCTATTGTTATGTTACATTTCAATTTTTTGCCATTTCTACAGACTGAAAGAATAAAACTGTTCAAGGAATTAGCATTGTACTGAAAATTTCCAATCTTTTGAAAACATTTGCGATCTATTGAAATTTCAAGAGAAAAACTTAAATAAAGAACAAAAGATTTTTTTAAAAAAACCCTCATGTTTTCAATGAACTTCAGAGTATTTGTAGAAAAAAAAGAAAAGTAACTCTTGTTTTTGACGCAAGACTTTCTGCATTTATTATGTCGAGTTTCTTCCAAGAGAAAAATTCATTATGTGAATAAACAATTGCAATAGCAGCATTCAGACGATGTATAGTTAAATTAAGCTCTTTAATTCTCCAATTAAGTTTTCTCTTATAGTTTTTATTTACCTTTACTTTACAAGTTTCTTTTAATTGAATGCATTTAAAACTAAATGCAAAGAGAAGATTGAATTATTTCATACTTAAAAAAAAAATAAAAGTAATCTAAAGACTTGACCAAGCGTTTAGGTAAACTGTTGTAAAAATATCTTTTTATTTGTTTTCGTGTTTAAATTTAATTAGTTTTTCTGTTTTTTAAAATTATGTATTGAAAACGAATAGCAATCAAGAAAAATAATGTAGTTTCAATAGTGTCTAAAATACCATGTTCTTTAAGGATAGGGCTTAAGACTGCTGTGTATTAACTCCATCGGATTCGCTCACCTCAATGTTAACCTATGGAGAAAATGTGTCCAAGGATTACCGACTTGGATTTAAAGACATTTTTTTAAAATTTGTACTCAGTAATAGAGAAAGAAATTTTACACCTTGGGACTTTTTTCGTTAAAAAAATGTGCAAATAATATTTTACAATTTAAATTATTCAGGAAAAAAATTTGGTGTAGTGTATTTTAATCGCTCATAAATTCCTTTGGTGGACGAAATTTATAAAACGAATCCTGTTGTAAGGTGCAGAAAAATTCAGGCTACATGAAAATACAATTTGTATTTGATTATCGGCATTTATGTAGCTGTAAATATTAGACAAATTTTCTTCATAAGGTAAAATCGAGGTGAGGGAATCCAATAGGATTAAAACACAGCAGCCTTAATGATCTTGTGAAAGATTAGTGAGGACTTATATACATGATCCACGTTATTAGTTACTTAATACTAACTCAAGTGAATTGGTTCATCATCAAGAATTTATCGAGGACACGTGAGTCAATATTAGCACAAGTAATACGCAAAATATGGTTATTAAGGCTATTTTTTTTTGAGACATAGCGAATGTTTCCTTAGTAACATGCATTTACAAAGCAAACAGTGAACAGAAATAAAAGTGTATGGGGGTTTAACTTGCACCCTGAATTCTAATTTTTACTTTATAATGATTTATTAGAAATATGAAAAAAATGGGAGATATAGTTGGGAAAATTCGATATTTTTATCTGGTAAGCTGATGTGCGTTAGTGTATCCGGTAACTGAATATATAGGGTGAGTCAAAATTTCGTAAAAACTTAAAAAATTCATAAAAAAAGGAAGAAATCATGATAAAGAAGTACCGTTTGCAAGAAAGGGCTCACAAGGAAGTCGGATTTTTTTTAGCAGCCAAAAAAGTTAAAAAGTTTAAAAAAATTTAAAAAGTTAAAAAGTTGAAAAGGTCACCGGTAGATGGTACTGAAATGCGAGAGATTCGGCAGAATTATGCAAATCAATTTTGGAATAAAAGACCGTAATACAGGAGGATTTGGATGATCGGCCAAGAAGTGGAAGACCCTCGTTGTCAGAGAGCCGCATTACTGCGGTGGAATCCATTATGAATAATATGGCCGCGGAATCGTCCACGAGGAGTAGCAGTGCTCGCAAAGCTGGACCAGCTACTCTACCTGTGACTTTTTAAAATTTTCATTTTGCTGGTAAAGCAAATTTGACTTCCTTGTGAGTTCTTTCTTGCAAACTGCCATTCTTTATCATAATTTCTTCCTTTTTTATGAATTTTAAAAGTTTTTTCGAACTTTTGGCTCACCCTGTATTACTGAGACCTGTTAATGAAGTTTTTAAATTATAACTTGACCTCATTTCATACCATTGGAAATATTGACAAATGTCTACAAAAACGCTGTTTTAACACGCTATTTTAATAAATATTAAGCAGTTAGTACTAACATTGGTAACAGAGTATCACTTAATTTTATGCTTTTTTATGATTGTATCTCAGTGCTGAAGAGTATTCGTGACAGCGTGCCCAGTCAGGCTATAAATAAGATTCAAACTGAAAACTCATTCATTTTCATCCTTTACGAGATATATTAGGGTAGAAAAATAAACATAATAGTTAAATAAATCTAGAACGTATTCGAGTATTTCTCGAAAATTATTTTCTTTAGGGAATGCATTAAAAAACAAAAAGAAATTGCAATTTTTTTTGTACCTTATCAAATATGAACAGACGCAGTGGTATGACGCAGAGGTATGAATGATGTATATCTGTTGTCAGAGGAATTCCGCCAGAAAAAGAAGAAAGTAAAACACATGAATCAAACTTTCTGTAAGTTGAGCAGAATGAAAGAATTTCATGCATTTAATTGCGCCATGAATGAAAAAAAACAAACCTAATTTTGCATTGAGAAATATCATTTAAATATTTTTACTAATTATAGGAAAAGCAAGTTATAAATTAATATATTGACATCCGGTATAGCGCATAAATATCGGTGATTTGACGGTTAGCAAGCACGTCCAATCAACAGGATGTTCAGGGACGTACCTCTCTTTGACCGGGAAATATCATAAAGAATTAAAAAACGAGGATGAAAATATGCTTTAAACTCTATATCATGCTAATAAAAACTAATTACAGGTGACCCTCCTATAACACGGTAGATAGGTTCCTAGAAAATACTGTGTTGTGTGAAACCGTGTTATATGAGATTCAGAGACAGTACAAAAAAAGGGGTTACGTTCCGAAAACTTATATTGAAAACGATTAAGTTGCTTATATGGAATTTAAAAAACAATTTTTTTAAAAATTCCATATAAGCAACTTAATTTTAAAAAAAAATATAAATGTTTGTATAACACAAAACGAAAAGAAACGAAAAATATTATTTTCATTTAATGTGACATTAATTTAATAAATTTCTTCCTCATCACTGCTAAGTACAATCATACGAGAACATGTTTTCGGTTGAACGATGTCACCTTCACGTTCAGAACCTTTTTTTTCATTTAGATTTTTTGCACCTTCTATCCTCTATTTAAAAAAATCTGTAATTTTGGTTTGTTTGCTCGTTCTTACAAGGTCATTGTAGATTTCATGGTATGGAGATAGACAATTTTGCAGCTCCCTTTTGAATTTTCGGCTTCTTTCGGCGGAAGGGTCTGCATTCAAGAAAAATGATTCAAGTTTTTCAGCTAAGCTTAGGCCTTCTTACAATTTTATAGAGTTATAAATGAATAAATTATAATTTGTTTATACATTTTCATGTACAGCCCTTTTAGTTTATTCTTCCTTCCCGTCATTATTTTAAGGTAATTTAGTTTTTAAATGTGTTAAACAAAAATCATGATATGTAGTGCTGTAGAAGTGCAGTGTTGTACAAAGGTTTCCGCAATTTTTTAATCGTGTTAGAGCGAAACCGTGTTACAGGTTGCAGTGTTATACGAGGGTTCGCGCAATTTATCCTATCGTGTTAGAGTGAAACCGTGTTGTAAGATGCCGTGCTGTAGGATGGCTACCTGTATAACAAAAAAGTGATAAAATGCCTTTGAAACCGTTTTGTTTGAATGCATTAGTCAATTAAATCAGTATATCGTGAATATTGTACAAGCTAGTTTTGAACGAGTTTAGTGAAGACTAACTACTGACGAGTGTCTAACTGGAGCTCAAATAAATAAAATGTTCACTAGTTATGAAAATATAAAAATTTTGAAATTTTTTTACACAAAGAATGGAAAAAAAACACTTACAGACGAAAATATAAAGGATTTCAAGATAAACTTCAGAAATGTTGGTAAAACATTTGTTTGAATATGTTTTAATTCAATACTTTCTTAAATATTTTGGTAGCTGAAATAGCGTTGAGTAAATTTCTGTATGTTTACTGTAAATGAATTTAAAGTGATGAGGAAATTTGCCTAAAACTCCATATAATAGTAATAAATACTAATAATATTAAATATTTATAAGACGAATAATGAAACGTGTTTTGTTAGAACGTATTGCTCAGTTAAATCAGCATACCGCGAAAGTTCTGTAAGCTGAATTTCTATCAGTTTAGGGCAGATAAAATTGATTGTCGAGCGTTTAATTGAAGCTCAATATATAAAATGTTCATTTTTTTAAATAAAAATATAGGAATCTGAAAAAATATTTTGGCAAAAATTAAAACAAAAAGAGATAAAACTGAATGAAACCTGAATTATTTTTACTCAGTTGCGAATGAATTTAATTGCAACTGAGGTGGTACAACTAATAAACATTAATTGGGCACTGAACGAGCATTCATTAAGAAAGAAAAACTGTAAACGAAATCTATAAACCTGTAATTCTTGCAATTTCAGTACTGATGTATGTGCTCTAATAAACTGAAGAATCAGTGCAAAATTTACTCCATAAAAGGCTTTATTTTATGTTTTACTCATTATATGCTTTTCTAGCTGAAAACCCACACTTCGCTACGGAGTACATTCAAATTAAATACAACGGTCAATGTATGCAATTGATGTAAAAAAAACAAAAATATATTTATAAAAATCGTAAGGGATACTTTTATACACAAAATAATGTAGAAGAAAATATTCAAATTAAATCTAATAAAACATACTAAAGAATATAATACAGTTAATATAGTACAGTTTGAGGAACATATCTTTCATTGTATTTTAATATTTTTTGGATAATGTCCAATCGTCTGCCGCATTAGCAAGAAATTTTTTTTGTCTATTTAGTTGTTATACACGTAACGATAAATTTATTTAAAGTACTAGAAGAGGAAATCACGTGATCAGCATTTAATAAATTAAATTCTAAAAATTAATCTTTAAAATTTCCCCAAAAATCAAAAATGGAGGTAAAGATTCGAAAAAGATCTCATTTTAAAGGAATTTTTATGATCTTTCTCGTGATATAAATTTCATAACCCTCAAATTATTATTTTAAATACAAACTTTAAAAAAGTTACTAAAACAGCTTAAAAATTTAATGTAAAAAATCTAAGGAGAATTTTTCAAAAATCTTTCTTAGTGCACCCTGTGATGTTGTCTCCATTACTCCACGAACTTGTAATTATATAAGTCTGTGTTGCTCGTTCCTACCCCTCAGCATGAACTTGTCATCTATCGGCGAAATGTTAAACTGAGCGGTCTCATAAACTCTCGGATAAGAGGCCATAGATTTTGTGTAATATGCGATTTCTGACGTTATACAAGTAATAAATACCTGAGTGGTTCGAGGGCTCTCCAGAATTTTGACACTATAGCGACATGTGGAATCCCATAAACTTTGGACCCTTACGACCACTTAAAACGCCGGAGAAAGCTTTTGAATTCGCCGACGTATAAAAGAAGACCCCCCCAATACTCCGGGGAGAGATCTGTTTTTGAGATAGACAGAGAGAGAGCTGTTTTTGAGTGTGAGAGAGACGGAGCTCTCTGGTCCGAGAGGCCTTCTGTAGGCCAGAGTTGGCTGTGAACCCGAGCCGTCCTGACATCTCTAACATGTAAAATCTAACTCGCTGTATATATTTGCTTTTTGTAGTTGTAGTTGTAAGTGTTTAAGGTGGCGTAGTAAAGTAATTGAAGCGAAATGCTTGTCGTTATTACTACCTACGTCACAACCCCTACACTATAAGAAGAATCGCCATGCAAAATTTCAGCCCTTTAGGTCCAGCGGTTTGGTCTGTGCGTTGTATGTCTGTCAGTCAGTCAGTTACGGAACTGTTTTATATATATAGATTAAGTTTATACCATCAATTTTTTAATGCTGTTTACTAAATAATCCTATTGATGAATCCTTCACTAGGACCATTCACTAGGACCATTAAGATGAATTCTTTGAGTGGACTGAATGTTCGAATCGAAATCAGGCGTCAACAATTATAAACATACAGCAGTTACGTGAAATAGAAAATAACAGGTTCTTAATAGTTTTGTTGTCTGGTTAATGTGCCATTTTATCGTCGCCCCCATAAGTCTGCTTTTCTGTCTCGCATCTACAATCCTCTAAAAATACTCGTCGGTTACAGGTTAACATTTTCAGAAATGAAAACAAGGCCAAAATCAGCAATCAGGACTGAGTTATTATAAAAATAAGGACCCAAAAAATATTTAGAAGTAACTGAAATTTAAAGTGGATTCACGTCGTGATAAGATTAAAATATCAGTAAATATACTGGGATGTTAAAAGCTTTCTAATACTTCAAAAATTTCTTTTTTACACTTTCACAAACATTTGAGCACAGGATGTACAAACAGCTTCCCACTTAGTTATAAAAACTGACAGACTTCAGGATGCTTTTATGAAAATAAAGTAGTCAATGTATAACAAACATCCATTTAGCAAAATCTACTATTTAACGAAATTTTTCCTAAACCTTGACTTTGAATGACGTTTGCACACTAACTGATACGCTTAATATGAAAAACCACAAACTTTTTCTCAGCTGATAATAATTTTTAATCTTTTTTAAACGTGCTTTTGTTTTAAACATTTTGCTTTAGTTTTTGGCACCATGATTGCTGTTGTGAGAGTCTAAGGGGAATATATAAATATTATACAAAGTAATTTTCATATTTTTATGAGCATAATGCTTATAAAAAATCTATACAGTTCAGAATTACGGATTTTCCCGCCTCAGTTTAAGAATGTATATGAAATTCTAAACGTAGAAATATTTACAATTTGTTTGAGATTTCAAAGTAAAATTTACAAAGTCTATGATTTCAAAAATCGTCTTTTAATCTTAGAAGATTTAGTTTTCTTTTTCTTTTTTCTGTTCACGTGTATTTAAAACAAATATACAGAGGTCGTTTTATGAAATTGAATTTTGCGTAAATTTTTTTTTCCTAAATTTTATTTTGTTATTTATGAATTCATATTTATATATTACTAGCTGAAAACCCTCGCTTCGCTACGGAGTACATTCAAATTAAATACAACGGTCAACGTATGCAATTTATGCCAAAAAATAAATATATATATCTATACTTATATATAAAGAGAGAGAGTGATTTTGTACGTGGAGGGTAATCTTCAGAACCACTGTACCCATTTGAAAAATTCTTTCACTGTTTGAAAGGTACATTGTTCCAGATGGTCATAGGCTATATATTATGTATATCTAATCAGTAGAAATAAAGTTAGGGGGCTTAATCCTAACAATCTCCATTGTTTCCGCTACTGTCTTCTACCGCTTTTTGTTCCGAAGATTCAACGATCCTTATCGGGGTGCTATCGCGGTGGGCTTCTGTTCTGACGCTAACGGTTCGAACCTAGCCGTTCTCCGGCACGCCTTTTTCTTTTAAAAAATTTATTGGTATAATATTTTGTTAAACCCGGACAAAGTCGGGATGGGCCGCTAGTTTATAATAAATGCGATGATCAATGTATACAATTGATGTAAAATAAATATCTATCTATATATATATATTTATAAAAAAATCGTAAGGGATATGCATTTTTTTTTGGATAATATCCAATCGTCTGCTGCATTAGAAAGAGAAAAAAATATATTTTTTGTCTATTTCGTTGTTACACACGTGACGGTAAATTTATTGAAAGTACTAGAAAAAGAAATCACGTGATCAGCATTTAATACATTAAATTCTAAAAATTAATCTTTAAAAATTCACCAAAAATCAGGAAATGGAGGTAAAAATTCGAAAAAAATTTCATTTTGAAGGAATTTTTATGATCTTTTTCGTGATATAAATTTTATAACCCTCAATGTATTATTTTAATGCAAACGTAAAAAAAGTTTAAAAAACAGCTTAAAAATTTAATTTAAAATATCTAAGAAGAATTTTTGAAAAATCTTTCTTAGTGCACCCCTACACTATTAGAAGAATCGCCATGCAAAATTTCAGCCCTTTAGGTCCAGCGGTTTCGTCTGTGCGTTGTATGTCAGTCAGTCAGTCAGTCAGTGAATGAATGAGTCAGTTACGGAACTGTTTTATAAATATAGATTATAGAAGTGTAGATACACATTGGTATCTCAAAATTAGAGTAAGAGATGAAATAAAAATACAAAAATAAAAAAAAGAATTTTAAGTAAAGAATGTTTTTTTAATTATTTTAAGCACCTAAAATAATATTCAAATTAATATTACGTTACTTAATAATTGTGTGCACGGCCGCCATCTTGGATTTTTTTGCGCCAACTTGGCGATTTTACCGTGTTTTGAGGAGTGGAAAATTTCTCGCCAATGTGTTTTAAGCGGTGTTTTCAAAACGCTGGACTTTGAATTTTTTTAGCTTTTTTAATAAAAACCACCTGTTTAAATTATGAAACTTAGAAAAATTTTTGAAAAATCATTTAAACGTTGGACTTAGATTTATTTTTGGGTTTTTGATAAAAACCACTTTTTTGAAAAAATCATTCTCAAATATTGGAAATTTTGGGTTTTTCTTTTAGCTTTTTTAATAAAAACGACCTTTTTAAATTGTGAAACTTAGAAATATTTTTGAAAAATCATTTAATCGTTGGACTGAGATTTTTTTTTGTCATTTTTAATTAAAAACTACCTTTTCAAATTATGATCCATATGAAAAATTTGGTCAAATGAATTTTACTTACAGATAAAATTTCAATGCCATCTATTCAGTTTGCCCTAACTCTTTGACTAATAGCAATGAATCACCAAAATATTATGCCAATATATTGTTAATTAGACAAAAATACAGCATTTTCGTACCACCTAAATAACTTGCAATTTAAAAATTATCTAAAATTCAGCTTTGAAAAATGTAAAATAATTATGAACCCATAAATTTATGGTGAGTAACCAGATCCACTTTTTTTTTTTATTGTTTATTATTTATTTTTTTTATTTGGTTAGGGCATTGTGGTAATGAAATTTTACTTCAGATTTGACCTTAACCAAATATTTGGTGCGTACAATAAAATCGGGACAAGGATTATTTGACCATTTATCCTGCTGTGTTGGAAATAAGAAAAAAAACCTTTTCCTAAACCAATAACTTAACCTTAACTAACTTTTTAACTTAGGTTCCTGAGGAGAGAGAAGTTGAACTTCAGTTATTTAAATTTATTTGTAATCCACTAAAACTTGGAATTATAAAATATTTTAAAATATATTGTATTTAAAATGTATACTGTATTTTACATTTTACGAAAAAATGATGGCAGATAATTTTTACTTCAAATAAATGAAATGGTGTATCATTATAGTATACTAATTGACAATCGATAAACAAAATTAAAAGCAACTTAAATTTAATAAGTTAACGAAAAACTGATAATGGATTCAAAAATTTTCAACAAAAAGACTCTTAGTTTTAAAAATAATTTACTCTTTTGAGTATAGTCAATTTGACTCAGATTTCTAGGTCAAGGCCAAGATCTGACCTAAAATTATCACATCAGAAATAACTGTTTGATCTTAAAATTAGAGAATTTGACATTGGGTTATTTTTACCAGAACGCAATAATTATCGCCATGCGAAATGCGCCAAACCCTGGCGGAAAAATCCAAGATGGCGGCCGTGCACACAAATCTAGAGTATCCCCCCCTAACTTTATTTCTACTGATCAGATATACATAATATATAGCCTATGTCCATCTGGAATAATGTACCTTTCAAACAGTGAAAGAATTTTTCAAATAGGTGCAGTGGTTCCGGAGATTACCCTCCACGTACAAAATCGCTCTCTCTCTTTATATATAAGTATAGATAGGATAAATGATTTTATTTGATTAACACGTTTCATTGTTTTATCAATATATAAGTTTTGGTTTTCATTATTTTTCCTTTTTTTCAGATTATATTTTTGCGAATTAAATTAATTTTAATTTTTATTTCCTTTATAACGAATAGTGTTTTTTTTTTAGAATTCTGTCTCGAGAATTTCTCGAGAAAAAAGTACAATGTGTTTTGCTCATATCTCGTGAATTATAGTGTATCAACTCGAGAAAAAAGAACAATTTGTTTTTCTCATTTCCGGAGTGTTTCTCGTAAAGAAAAAGTAAAATTGGTTTTTCAAATTTCTCGAGAATTATAGTGTTTCTTCTGGAGAAAAAAGTAAAATTTGTTTTCCTGATTTCTCGAAAAATTTATTTCTTGGGAACTGATATTGATATTATTCTTGAAAAACATTATAAAAACATTTTTATCAACGATTTGGAACGGTCCATGTTTATTGTTTTCGTTGCAGTACCTGGAAAATTTATAAATATAAGTTTATTCATAATTTATTAAGTAATAACAATTTTTATGCAACATTTAAAAGTAATACTTATTGAAAACTGTTTCATTATTTCTGAAATTTTATTAGAATAAAAATTCGTTGATAATTAACGAGAAATGCCCAGTTCGTCTCAAACCCGTTAAATATACTACTTAAAGACGCTACATAGAGAACAACTTAGAAATGCTTTTCCACAATAAAGCCTACGTCTACCCAAAATGAATGTATTTTTTCCCCATTGTTAACGATTTTGTTACAAAGAAGAAAAATCGATTGTCCAATACTGCTTTGGATGTGCTATGTTTTTTTTTGTAATATTATTTCAAAGTCGAACAAAGAACGCATTAAATTTTATTTTGCTATCCTTTTTTAATCTACACATTGTATTTTGTGTTAAAAAAGTAAATTATATACATACATACACACACACACACATATATATATATATATTTGTAGGTCAGAGGTAAACTATCATAAGTGAATTTTCTACAGTGAATTTTCCCATTTTTCTGGCGAGCTTTACGATGGTTTACCTCTCATCAGAACTTACATATGCGATAGTTTATAAGCCTATATTTCGCTCACCATCTTGTTTTGCATATAGAACAGTTTTCCTCAAAGAAGCTCCATCCAAAAGGAGTCACTTACAATAAAACTAATGAAAATGAAGAAAATTCACTTACGATGGTTTACCTCTGACGTACACACATAAATATATATATATGTATTGCTATGAACGTAAACTCTATTTAAATATATTAATTACGGTTAAAATTAGACAAATTAGTGTTAAACGGTAATTTACTATTAGGAATTCTACTGTTTTCCAATTCAGGAGGCAGGTTGTTTTTTGCAGCGGAGAGTTCACAAGACCGAGGTCATCAATGATGAATTGCCTTGCGCGCGTTCGGAATAATACAATCATCGAGTCACTTTAAGGCGAGGTATCACTAGGCCTGAAGTCTGACTTGACCTCGAAGAACGTCGGTCCCGTAATTTTGAACCGAGTCAAGTGACGAGACCGGATCACTTGACCCCGCACCTCCAGAGGCAAATTTGAGAACTTGGAGGACATTGTAGCCAAGCCCTATTTTACGTTCCCCGGCCACCATTAGTGAACACGGCGGTGGATTTGCAGCGGCGAGCATCGAACCAGGGAAGTTCAGATCACTGGCTCGACGCCTTTGCCAAACAGGCCACCTCGCCCTCTTCTTTTTTATCTAATGGACACAAGAAAATGTGAACTTACAAACACCTGAGAGTGGAAATTTCCTCCCAAAGGTGTCAAGTAGAAAGAAAGACGACGTTATCAATTGTTAGTACTTTTCGGAAGTATAAAGCTTTCTTCTGGAAATTGTTCCTTTCGTTTTTCATTGCCCTTTGAAATCCAGGATTCTGGCGTACCCTGTACTACTAATATTTTCATATATATATATAAAAGAGAGAGAATATACCTACAAAAACGAAAAAAATATACCTGAGTTGGTTTTAAAAGCGTGAAAGATTGTGCATGAAGTAGGCGTAACTGCAACTACAAATCATTTTAATTTCCACAAGTCATTTTAATCACGAACTTTCAGTGAGCGATTAAAAATAAAAATTTCAGTTAATAATGGATATTTGTTTAGTGTACACATTTATTCCCAGAAACAATGCCCAGAAGAGAAAAGATTCACCGGTAAAATTTTCACGATTTGATGGTAATGAGGCCTATCTATTCATGAGTGATTGATTGCCCCTTAAATTGGTACATTAGTGATACAAGATATCTTTCGAAAGGGAACAAAGAAGTTCAATTAAGCGAAGATGTTTTGACTTTGTTAGTGGAGTAGAGCATAGTCGTCCATTGTAGCCTGCTTAATAGGGTTGAACATTGTTTGCAGCATTTTGTAAAGTTAATTTAGGCATTTTCATACTCACCTGCACCGCAGTTTAGTGATCAGAGTCAAACCTTAGTCTAAAATTTCCAATTCTCAAGAGGATACGTCAGATATTTTGTTAATTTATTACCATGTTTTTCTTGTTTGTGTGTTTGTGTGTTTGTCAAGTACAAATCTTGCAATCGATTTTTAACTAACTTCCCGACTAGTTAGACATTTGAAACTTTTAGAATAGCTCAGAACACGATGACAATGCATTTTTTTAATACTTTTGGCCATCTTTAAGCAGAATTAAATTAATTTTCAGTTATTTTCAGTTAATTTTGTTTTGCAGACTGGTGCAGCCATCTATTGGCCGGAACGGAAACGAAAAGTTATATGCGACTTCCAATTAACCTCTTTTTCTTTCAATTTGATGGGATAATTCATCAAAAAAATTTTAAAAAGTATTTATTAATACATAGAATTGTCAAGTTTATATGATTCAACAGAAAATTTAAAAACATGGTATATAAAAAGTACTTTTTATCTTGTAATTATTCCAATCGTTTTAGAAATGGCATATAAAACATTTCAGATTTTTGGATTTGCATGTGATAAACAGACGAAATTAGTCATAACAGTAGTGGATAAAGTACTTGGAGGGTCCCCTTGTTCTAAATACTAATTAATTCTATCAAATCAATTTATTACTTAATAAAAATATACTGATAAAAATTGTTTGTATAAAAATAAATCTCTATTTTTAGCCTTTTGCGATCGCAAATATGATTCTAATGTTTCATTATTGTTTATTGCAGAGTTTAAAGTAAAATGCAAAATATGATATAAAACATTTATTAATAAAAAAAAGAAAAGGAAAAATTGCATTGTGTGTAATTTTTTAAAGCAGAAAGTTTATGTAAATTTATTAAAAACAATTAAACACTGTTAGAGCAATAGAAAAAGTATGTCCATACTTTAGAGTTATAAATATAAAAAAAATAATTTTGGAACTTTTCTCGCTTTATATTAAGCAACTTTATCAGCAATACATTCATGATCAAATGTTTGAACTGTATCATTTTCTATGAATATCATTGACAAAATATTTAAATGAAACTGAGCTATAGTATTTCGTAAATAATTTTCAACACGTTTCAAAACCGAAAATGAACGTTCATCAATATTGTTAAAAGTAGGTATAGTTAAAAAAAAAATTAGATTTGTCTCTACATTTGGAAACGTAAACTACGAACCCCCAATTATTAACTTGTGCATGTCAACAGTTTATTGCTGATAGTTCCTAATTTTATGAATGCATTGAAGTGGAATATTTCATCTTTAAAATACTTAATTTCAATAACTTTATGCTAATTTGTAGTTATTCTGTCTACACATCCATTAAATTCAACATCAGTCATTTTAATATCGAAGAATAATTGAAAATCCTTTAGTAAAACAATGTAACTGGTGGTTATGATAGATATTCCAGAAATGAGTGCGCCACAAATAACATTATGCACATTAATTACGAAATTTCGTATCACAGCAAAGTGGGTATCATTATGAATTGTTTCTTCAAATTGCAGTTTTCCTCTTTTAAACCTGGCCATCTTGTAGTTTCGGTTTTCTGTTAAAAATTTGGCATAATTCTCAATTTCATCGAATCTATTCCTGACATCCATGATAAATTCGGAAAGTGATTTCAAAAGGTTTGCCCCTAACAATAAATTGTACAGGATGTCTTGTAATGATTTGTTGGTACTATTTATTCGTTGTCACAACTTATCCAATAAAACTGCTAATTTAAGATTCATTAAAATATATTGGTAGTTTCTTTGCCTCCAGTTTACTAATTGGTTTTTCATTGTCGGACATACTAATTCAAATAAGGGCTTCTTTAATATTTTGCCAATTAGATTTTAATGCCAAAACTGCGTCTACTCTTGAATTCCTTCTAGACCGAATGCGCGCCATACCGTTTACGAGTATATTCCATTGCCGAGTGGACAAGAGAAATATACATATAAATTTTGAACAAAGTCAAAATAAGGCAATGCGCTAGAATAGGTCTCCCCAGCACAATTTCCTATTAAATTTAGGGTATCGTATTCAGGGTTTTTCCAAATTCATGGTACAAACTTTAAGGGCTGGTACAGGACTCTATAACAATTATATATTGTATAGGAATGTATGGGCGCAAGTGAAGCGTTGAGACACAAACACAGGAAAAAGACATGAAAGGATAGAATAATTGTTTACTGACAGTCATTGACAAGTGCTATGTTTCCAATAAGTGTTCGAAATTGCGTCCACCAACAGTAATATATGCTTGACAGCGTTCGATGGAGCGATTGGTGTTCAGTTTCAAAGATGACAGGTATTTCACGCACGCTTGCAGTAGCAATGAATATTCGAGCGACGAGATTCCCAACAAAGTCAACTGGAGTCGCATCAACGTGACTCTTCATATGACCCCATAAGAAGTAATCGAGGCTCGATAAATGGAGAATGCCAAGGGTCTGGACCACCACGCCCCACACAGAGAAAAAAAAGCCAGTCAGTTTTCGAAAGTTCCAGGTTTGCAGACACACTTCATGTGGGTTTAAAATAAAATGGGTAGACTGACCTATCTAATGTGTTCACCGCCTCACCCCAAAGCGAGCTGAATATCTTGTTTGCGGGTTGATGAGATTTTCCCGTTTTCCTGGCTCGCGCTGCGGGAGATTTTCTTCGGAAGAGGGTCGGAAGCGGGTCGAAAGCTGTACTTTGAAGCAATTAGTAGCGTTTTGGCTGGGGAAATAGGAAAAATGGCGCTTGTCGACGAAACGGAGTGTCCACGTGTTATAGTGCATGTAAGTACATTTTTAATCTTTTGAACATTAAAATATATGCAAAATCCTTCGTGTAAATCCGAATTATAGAGCATACTTCAACACAATAGAAATCTGAGGACTTGTAACGGAAAATTTGCTATTTGTTTAAATTTGAAATTGTTGTGTAAGGCTAAAGTTGCGACAATCGCGTAAGCTATTGCATGTTTAACATATAACTCATATATGAATTATAGCTGTATATGGTTGAGCATATCATGATATTAGGTTTTTCTTGTCGCAAATCTTCCATGTGCTTGTGTGTGTGTGCGTACATGTATGTAATATCTAAACATTATGTATTAAAATTATTTTTACATTACATAAAAATCTCATCATAGAAAACTCTTAATTGAATGCAATTTTAATGAATAAATAGATTTTTAGGATTTAAAAAAAAACAAGAATACGATTTCTAAAAGTAATTTTTGACATCTACTGATATAACAGGAACACACAGCTTATAAATATCCACTATAAAAAATAAGGTTGACAACTTATTTTACAGATGTTAATGAGCTGTGTGTTCCTGTTATGCGCTTCCTACAACTTTTATTAATAACTCATCAATATTTTTAAAAAGCTTAGAACCACTGAAAAAAAAGTAAAAGCATGCAGTTTGTTTCATGCAATGCTACGAGTAGTATACGTATGTATATCTATTTGTGTGTACATATAAGTTGTGTTTGAAAGTCCAAGTTCATTCTAAAATCCAAATCTACAGTTGATACCATCTGGCGATAACATTTAATTATAAACTCATTTGACATGGTCGAATTTAGAAAAATGGATAAACTAGAGGGTGAAATCAGGTTTTTAAAATACATCTATACATTACATTTATGTGTGGAAGTGTGTGTTTGTGAATAAGTAAATAAGAGAGTAGGAAATATAAGAAATATCTTGTAACAGATGATCTATCTAGATAACTAATTCAAAATTCTACGAATTCTTTTCCTTTTATACTAATAATAGTCAGTTTATAAACTAATTTATTCTCGTAAAGATTTGATACATTTTAGCTTTATATAAACACCTTAAAACAGAAGGAATTCTGTGATGATAATAAGGTAGCTGGAAAATTCAAATTGAATTAATATTCATGCAGAATAGGGAGGGGGGGGGAGATTGTTTTCGAAAATTTTCATGGCATGTATAAAGTAAAGTGGCAATTTTTCTTATCTAATATTAAAAACATAATTTGAAGTTTGTTTATTTTACAAACTAATGTTATTGTTCTGAGTTGTCATTTTAGCTCTATAAAATTTAAATGATTATCTAATTTGGGTAACAAAATTTCATTTAAAAAATTCGATGCAAACATTTTCAGACTAGGCATTTTGGAAAATTCTTTTAAACATGAAGGGTAATGTACTGCAAAAGTTAAAGATAAAAATAATTTTTTTTAAAGTGTAAGTATTTATTACTAGTTGTGAAGTATGCTTTATAACTTTTAATGATAATATTTTTAATGTTCAATAGATTAAAGAAGTGCTAATTTGATTCATTTTAATTCAACGCAAACAATGTCATCTTTATATAATTTATAGTTCTCAGGATGGCAAGTATCAAATAAAGGTGTCTGGAATAAAATTATAAATCACTTGCTTCAAACTGAGATACATAATGCAGTAACTAGGAATTATCACCAAAGCTTTAAATGATCTGTGTCTTATTATATTAAAAAAATAATTAAATGTGTGTATATATATATATATATATTAAAAAAAAATATATATATATATATATATATATATATATAGGCTCAATACACAACTCGCTTTAATTAACTCATTCAAAGAGTTTTTAAACTCACAAAGGCAGGTAAATGTACCCGTTTTCAAAAGTGGGTTGTAGGACCCACTTTCCAATGTGGGTTGTTCGACTCACCAAAAGCGAGTTCCACTGTGCAGTGGATTTCAACCCAGCAAAGTGAGTTCACCGACCAACTTTTTTTTCTCTGTGCAAAAGAGGCATCCAGGCAATTGCGCACAACGCGGCTGAAATGGCTGGCTCCCCATCTTTTTGAAACCTCAGTCGGTCTGGCACTCGTCTATGAGGAAAGAACTCTTGAAACATTCGTAGCGTAGCTCTGCCGTTACCATTTGCAAGGCCATACATGAGATGCATATCTGCTTTTTCGGCATACGTCAAGTCTCCCATCACGGACGACAGAACGGAATTGAGAATGTCGTGTTTCCGCAGATGCATAATGTTGATGGGCGGCATCCACCTACTGTTCTCCACCGGCAATGGAACCTACCCAAATCTCCATTTTTCATTCCTTTCATACCTCTTTCCTGTGTTTGTGCCTCAACCTGTCACTTGCGACCATACATTCCTATACAATAAATGATTGTTACATTGTGTTGTACAAATCATTAAAGTTTTTATACCATGAATTTGGAATCCCCCTCTATAGGTTGCTGTATCAGTATATTTTATCCTAGCGAGAAACCCTCTGTATTTTCCAACGATATTTGCATTATCGGACGTTTGACCATTACGGTTTTTTATATCTCTAGATAACTCCCCCCAAAAATTTAATACGATCCATTCTTATTCAGAATCGTGATTTTAAAATTTTGAGGAATACAGAAAACCGTTCTATTATGTTACCGTTTTTATCAACAAAACTGAAGATCAAAGTAAATTCGTATACATGAGTTATATTAGGTGTTGAGTTACAATAATAGAGTAATGAGTTGCTCTTTAAACTTCAGAAACTGTATTTCGCTGCCCATTAAATTTATTAATTCCTCACATACAATGTGCGGTAAATAATTCTCTACCTGGACTACTGAATCTTTGTAAATTACTTTAAAAAAAACCTATCGAATTCTGCAAGATAATATAGTGGATACAACTTGTGAAAATTCCCCCTCGATTGGAATTTTCTCTTTCTCTGGGGCCACGAAGTGTTAATCCCAAACTGGGCAGTGATTCCATAGCGGCAATCATTGTTATCAAGATTTCTAAAATGTTCCAGGATAAACAAAACTTTAAATTCAGTAGATCTAATAAAGCATGAAGTTTCTGGAAATTATAATACTTTAGGTAAAAAACAGTTTCATTCATAACGAACACAAAATTGTAACTTACAACTCCTCATGAGAGACATTAAAAGAAAAGGTACACACTTGCTCAGCTGTCTTAATACATATATATACTGCCACATCTCTGCATTCAGAGATTTACAATAGTTTTCTTCTTATATTTACATTCTTCATGCAAACCAGTCATGTAGTTATGACGTCATACAAACCAATGATTGTCTGACGTCATACAATCACTGATTTCAAGGTGATCCGGATTAGAACTTGGGAGAAAAAGTTTAGTATGTTTAAATTAAGACAACAATCACTCGATTTAAAACGGCTCATCAGTGCTTTTTCTATGAATCAATTTGTTTGCTAAAGTGTGCTCAGTACTCGAAAATCGTTTTTAAAGAGTTAACATTGATTTGAAATGACATGGGAAAATGCAGGATTTTCAAACTTCGGCCTAAATTTTTCCAGTCGGTTGAACACTGATGAAAATTAAGATTGTAGTTCCGAAAACAGTCTGCCTACATAACAACAAATAGTAGATACGCAAACGCGCAACAGTTTTTTAAACGTTATTCATTATTTAAGATGATTTCTCAGAGTCAAAAAGGGAATTTCATTGCTCAGTTATTAAGTTATAAAAACTTTTACGACAGTTATTTGTCGTTCGAAAAACAGAAAATTATCTAGATGAAGATGATATTTATGCCTCAGGTTCTCAGAATGTATCTCTCTTTTACAAGCTGCTAATTTTCGGAAGCACTGACAATAGGAGGTCCCAAGCGCGTGCTTCTTGCGCCTGCACGATGATCTGCCACTGAACCATAAGCATCTGAATATATAT
Organism: Dolomedes plantarius; assembly: GCA_907164885.2. Lineage (NCBI taxonomy): Eukaryota > Metazoa > Arthropoda > Arachnida > Araneae > Dolomedidae > Dolomedes > Dolomedes plantarius. The sequence continues at coordinate 110,122,763 of OU015491.1, forward strand.
AGAGATAAGTACCTAATTTTCGTTTATATATTCATTCATAAGCAAATAACATATGCAGTTAGGAATGAATATATAAACGAACATTAGCATCTACGTTGCAGCTTTTGTTTAAAATATTATATTTTCGGACAGAAGTTGAAAGTATAAGGAATTATCATTCTAAATAATATTTCAGTGATTGATTGAAAAATGCATATACATCCTCATGAACACAACATTGATAAATTGATAATAATAAAAAGCGCTTAAAATTGTTTACCTTAAACCTTTCATAAAATTTGCCATGAGTTACATTCTGAGGAAACTGAGAAAAATATTTTGATCGTATAGAACGCCTCATTTTAATACATACAAGATAAATTCATACATATAACATTATACATAATAGGTGCATTAAATGATGTGTACAGGAAATATATATAATTAATATATATATATATATATTATATATATATATATATATATATATATATATATATATATATATATATATATATATATATATATATATATATATATATATATATATATATATATATATATATATATATATATATATATATATATATATATATATGTGTGTTGTTGTTTCCAATCTCCCTGGTGTAGGAAAGCCTACACCTAGTTCAAAAGAACCCGCCGCAAAAGAGAATCACAGACAATATCCTGCTCAACCGACAGCTGTCTCAAAGAGACGCCCATACATTTGAAGAGGTGAACAGGAGAAGCAGGAAGGGAGCAAGGACAATCAGGAAAAGATTTCTCCCCCTCCACGAATTTCATACTACGGAGGTGTCCGCTTCTAAATCGCGTCATGGCCGTCTGGAGAGATCTAGAACTCCTGTACTGCAGAGAGAAGCCTGGGACCTTTTCGGCATACCAGTGGTGAACAGGGGGAGTACGTCAAGATGAATGTATCCTAATTTTGTGAAGGGAATGAATTTCTGAGAGCCACAAGATGGAGGAACTGGGATCAGGGTAATCACATCCTTTTCTAGCCAGCTCATCAGCGATCTCGGTTCTGGGCACACCGACGTGAGACGGTATCCATTTGAGACACACAGAACTCCTCTGACCAAGCCTTGCCGACTTGGTAATAATACTTTGAACTGTACTATCCACGATCTCCGGCCAATTCCTTAAATACTGAATGGACCTTGTGCTGTCCGTCAGGATCCAAACGCTGTCCCTATCACAACAGAGTGCATGATCGAGAGCGCTACTGATAGCGATAAGTTCCCATCTGAAGACGGAACAATGATCAGCATTTCTGACGCGGCCTCTAAAATTACCCTCGGAAGTGTTAAAATAGATGCCTCTCCCAGCTCTACTCGTATCCGAACAGCTACCATCTGTGTAGATTACCAAGGCCCGGTCAGGAATAGCATTAATGACTTCAAGAGCCATTTGCCTGAGAAGTTCCGGATAATGATCATGTTTGGTAATACTAGTCAACAAACCCTGCCAAAAATCAACATGTCCGAGAGACGTACTAGGAGTGAGACAACTAAAAGGTATGGATGGCTCTACGTCAGAACTAATAAAATCACGTTTCCACACATAATTAAGTGGGCTGTCTCGCTTTAAACGTTGGTTACTAGTCCAGTTTAAAATGAAGGCTGAGGTCCTATTATAGAAACCAAATCTTTTAAGTTTGCTAAAATATCTGTAGGAATTTACTTCAACTCTCATAGACAGTGGATGGATGGCCGCTTCATAAAGGACCACATCGTTGGGGCAACTATTTCTAAGTCCCGTGATAATTCTCGCTGCACTGAGCTGCATACTCTCTAATTTCTTCAAGTTAGTAGGAGAGGAGCCATTTGAAATATTTGATATCCGTATTCAAGGACAGGACGGACTAAGGTGATATAGGTTATTCGAAGAATAGAGGCGTCAGATCCCCAATCTCTGCCAGACATATATTTAAAGATCCGAAATCTCTTTCTTGCTTTATCGGCAAGGTTATCAATATGTTTGCTGCAATTTACTTCAGGATCTAATGTAAAGCCGAGATACGTAGGGAATTTATTACAGTACAAGCGCTCTACTTTTAGAAAAAGGTCAGGAGAATAATTATAGAGATGCCTGTTAGTGGTAAAGAAGCAGCTTGTGGACTTGGAGGCATTAAAATTAAGTTTGTGGTTATCAGCAAACTCCTGAATTTCTTTTAAGGATCTATTCAACTGAGAGTCCATATTAGTAATATCTGAATCACTGCACCACAAAACAGCATCATCAGTGAATAGTCCTATTTGACAGGGAATGACACATTTTTCAATCCCAGAACTAAACAGTGAGAATAAGGTGGGACGCAAAACAGGACTTCGGGGAACTCCCTGATACGTTTTGTAAAAACCCGAGAGATTACCTTGAAAGTTGACACAAAAATTACGTTTTTTCAAAAAGTGCGAGATCAAGGGCAGTGCTCTATCTCTGATGTTAAAAACACCAAAGCACTTATATAGGAGCTTACAGTTCTATAACCTGTCGAACGCCTTGGACAAATCTAGAAATACCGCCGCAGTGTGTCTGGTTGGTTTGTGATTCTGAGAATCTCTAACACAGTGCTCCGCAACCGCTGTGCCATGGCACACTAGTGTGCCGCGAGGTGATCTTGACTGTGCCGCCATGATTTTATCGATTATGATAATAAAAAAATTAACCACCGCATTAAATAGAAATTTTTCTAAGTAAAATATTCCTCTAACTTTTTGTTAATATGTAGTTTTTCTGGATCGAAATTATACACAAAACAAAAACATGTTGTTAGCCATACATTGTATGTATGTTCGAGCGTCATATTTCTGGATTTCAGTCAAGAAAGAATATCCACAAATTTCTGACAAGGCCATTGCAATTTTGCTCCCATTTTCTACGACATACTTATGCGAACAAAGTTTTTCGACACTGGTTTTAATTGAAATTGACAAACGATTAAAGGGCCTTGACCATGAACTGTAGCTCTTTCTATTATAGAGCCAAATATAAAACGTGCAAATATAAAACGCATATTTATCAAAACAATCTCAAATATCTCATTAATAAATTAGTTATGTTTAAATTAACTTTGATTTATTAGGCTTAAGTAAAGACAAAAAACAAATTTTAATATAAAAATTTAAAGAGAAATTTTTTTTACTTGTAAACTAATATTTTATATTTTTGTTCTTGTGTTGGTGTACAGTTCAAAATGATTTATATAAAACTTAAATGATTATAATTATCTTGATACATAGAGCTATTTTGTTGTGTTTTTTTACTAATAAAAACATATACGTATTTATTGTAATTTATATATTTGCAAGCTTTTTTTTGTGGTGTGCCGCGGAATTATCGAAAAAAACGTTCTTGTGCCGTGGAAGATAAAAGGTTGCGGAGCTCTGTTCTAACACACTGGGTGAAGTACAATATTTGATCAATAGTGCTGTGACCCCTACGAAAAGCAAATTGTTCCGGGGGCAGAAAATCATTAGAAAGCAAGTGACGAGTCAGTCTCCGTAATACAATGCCTTCAATCAGTTTGCAAGTAATACAAGTAAGAGAGATAGGTCGGTAGTTTTCCGTAGAACAGGCTTTCTTGTTGCGTTTGCGAATGGGAATAATGATGGCTGATTTCCAATGCCTCGGGAGTTTACCAGTTTTTAACGACAAGTTAAAAATATGTAAGAGTCTCTCCCTATCCAAGGTTCGAAGGTGGGCTAGGAAATGTCGGTGAACATCATCTGGGCCAGGTGATTTGTTGGGGTCCAAATTGCGAAGGGCAAATAATAATTCGGAGAGGGTGAAATCATCGTTGAACAGCGGATTGACAGCAGGCCCGTTTATTTGATTTTATTTGATTTCTGGTCACCCTGGCCAAGATTTTCATCAGCGCTATTAAAAACGAGCCTGCTTTCATTAGCACAGTGCTGTGCTAAAGCTTCTTCCCCATCGCGGCCATCCATTGAAACGGGGCTATTATCACCAATGATATCGTTAGATTTTTCATTACTGGGCTTCAATTTGTCGATCTTTTTGGCCAGTTTTCATAGTTTAGTGTTCGGGATACTGTAATCCAACTTTTCACACAGATTCTGCCAGTTTGATCTTTTAACATGGACATAGTTTCATATACTATACAGTGATTTCCGCTTATAAGAATCACGCTTGTTATTACTGTTTTTGATTCTTATAAGCGGTTGATTCTTATAGCTGAAATTTAGGTTTTTGGACAGGCACACACACACACCTATATATACATATATTAGATAATTTACTATAAAATACTCTTTAATTTACGTAAATTATCTTTTATTAAAATTATTTTTTATAATTTTAAAAATACAACTTAACTTTTAGACCTATAAGCAGATACACATGATTATAGTAAGAGAAGAAAAAATCCAATATTTGTTACAACATACCTGCTTACCTGCTTAACAGTTTTAACATTTCAACTACAGGAAGGGAGCAAAAAAAGTTTTCTATGGTAGTTTGACGTAATGAAGTTTTCAGGAGGTATAAACAGTGTTTATACCTCTTTCAATACTGATAGTCTCAGACGAAAATTCACCTTCTAGCTTACGTTTCACTGTTTGATAACGTGCTGAATCTACTAATGCCACGTTATATATATATATATATATATATATATATATATATATATATATATATATATATATATATATATAAATCATTTTAAAGAAAATCATAACGTAAACATACCATTGCTCATAGCTTAAAATCCACAATTTTTCAAAAGTGATACCCATTGTTATGAATGAATGAATTTAGAGACAGTCAACTTTGATAATAATGAAAAGACCCATTCATTCATTCAAAATGATCCCATTCCTTTACCGAGGTCATGGAGCAATTTCGTAATTTAATTACCTGCTCTACTGACTGCATTAAGGAAAGCATTTGATTAATTTATTTCCTTTCATTGTTACATTAATTACCAACACCCGAGGGACATACGAACGAAGATAATTTTTACTTCCACAAAGCACGTAATAATACCAAAAATGAGAGATAAAGAAACCATAACAAAACTTTATAATATTTTTTTTTCTAAGTATTTAGTCTTTTTTTTATATTCTTCTGATAGTCCATTCTAAAGAGCAGCACCATTTTTCTGCTGCTTAGAGAAAAGTTAATTTAAAGCAGAATTGTTCTAGAAGAGCAAAATATGGTGAAGTATTCGGAGAAATTTTTCTTCCATTACGCTATATAAAACAAGTGATTATCATTTGATAAAACTTAATTTATCAGGATAAAATTAGAATCATCCGAAACAATAGGAGCGAGTAAATGGAATTATTTAAAACGATTGTTTCATCACAAGTGAGCGCCCGCAATATCAATTAATGATTCCTTGTGTGCCTAAATTGTTTGCGCCTGTTTATACGAATAAGATGATTGAGTATAAAACATTTTTAATAAAGTTATAGTTAGCTATTATATCATAGTATCATAATTACATTTAGAAACTATTTTAAATAAAGAATTAATATTAAACGTTTGGAGAAAAGAATTTTTAGTAAAGATTCACAGTTAAAGTTCTGAACTGTGAGCCTGTTAAAAATTAAAACTAAACTGTTTTGTAATTTTATTTACAAGTATTACGTATCTACGTATTTGTACACGTATTTGTACATACGCACTCAAATAAATGTAAAATTAGTATTAGGTATGGGATGAATTGTAATGGTTATTCTAAAGGCCTAGACAGTGACTGGACATCCCCCCATATATATATATATATATATATATATATATATATATATATATATATATATATATATATATATATATATATATATATATATATATATACTAGCTGAATACCCGTGCTTCAATACGGAGTACATTCAAATTAAATACAATGGTCAATATATGCAACTAATTGCAAAAATAATAATAATAATAATAATATTTATAAAAAATCGTAATGGATATTTTTATAGACAAAATAATATAGAAGAAAATATTCAAATTAAATGCAGCGGTCAATGTGTACAATTAATTTGTATGTTTAATATCCATGAAACATACTAATTTGAATTAAATTCTTAAAAAACTTCCATCTCAATTAGTCTAGTGGTTAAATTTTATCTTTTACTATATTTTAATATTTTTTTGTCAGTTTATTTCGTTGTTACGCACGTGACGCAAAATTAATTTAAAGAATCACAAAACTAAAAGAAATCACGGGATTAGTATTTAATAAATTATATTCTAAAAATTAATCTTTAAAAATTCACCAAAAATCAGAAAAATGGAGGTTCGTAAAGATTCGTAAAAGATTTCATTTTAAAGGAATTTTTATGATCTTTCTCGTGATATAAATTTTATAACCCTCATATTATTATTTTAAATGCGAACTTTAAAAAAAGTTACAATAGCAGCTTAAAATTTAATTAAAAAAATCTAAGGAAATTTTTTAAAAAATCTTTCTTAGTGCACCCGTACAGAATCTCCATGCAATATTTTAGCCCTTTTGGTCCAGCGGTTTGGTCTGTGTGTTGTCAGTCGGTCAGTCAGTTACGGAACTGTTTTATATATATATATATATATATATATATATATATATATATATATATATATATATATATATATATATACATATAGATATATAAATAAATAAATATATTATGTCTAAAAATTTGAACTCCCTTTTTAAATTATTATATCTCTCCTTAAGAATTCTGTCTTTGGAAGACACGTATATTGGGGTTGGGAATTTCCGTGTGAACCGCCATTCACACTCTCTGATGATTCCATTCTGCTGGAATTCAAGGAAAGAAAACTTTTGCTTGACACTTGCAATGAGTATTTTCTGGCAGATGTGTGAGAGATTTTGATCAGATCAGACACATGACGGATTGTGAGGAGTTAATGAAAATGGCTGAGGGTTAGAAAACGTAATAAAGGATACTGAATATAGTTGAAATCGTATTTCATACGGCTACGACCACGACAATTAGGAACTTCTTAATTGTGGAGAAGGGGGATCTAAAAGTTACAGAATAAGTAAAAGTTCAAGAATTCGAAAAGTATAGCCAATAGCACAATTCGGTTTTCCCAGAAATGCACAGGAAGATATAGAATTTTTTCAATACCGAAAAATTTAACTACCAGAATATACACTTATATATATATATATATATATATGTGTGTGTGTAGTTATATGAATAATACATGGTAAAATTGGTATAATCGCATATCTTCTCTTAGATAATTTTGCGTGGTGCTCTCTTATATAAGTCGATCACAATTACCGAGGGGTTCTGGTTTTCCGCTTGTATTGTTGCACTGAGATTTATACAAACTGAACTTGTAATCATTTAATGTTATGAATTTGCAAAAAGATTTTAAGGCATCGAATGGAGATTTTAGGGCATCGAATATTTAACCGTATGATATGCCCCGCCTTTAAATATATGATTAACAGGGATGTTAGGTAAACGTATCATGCAAGTTACATGCAATTTTCTTTGACCATTTCTATCGGTTACTAACCCTGGCCATAAGTTCAAGATTCCTGCGGTTCCCTCGAATATTTGTAGCCGTTTAGATTCACCTTAAAATTTTGTGTCCAGATTAGTCTAGCCCTCGTGTATCATAGGATTGATGACCACAGTCCTCCCAAAATCCACTAATCAATAACGTTGAATATAATTTACTAGCCACTGCGCGACCAGAATGGTCGCTTCTAGTTTTATATGTTCTTTTGCAAAACAACTCAACTGAAAGTAACATATGTAGGGAATGTTGCCATTACCTGTCATCATAAATATACGTTGTTAAGGGGTAGTGGGAGCTCAGCCAAAAAATTTAGAATCATTGCTAAATTCACTGTAAGGCCGATTCTTAAAAATGTGAATTTCCATTACTTCAGAACAGAGTTAATTATAAGCTGAGAAATCCAATACCAATGATTTTAAAAATGACACCCCTCTCTGTATTTACAATTTTTAAAAATTAAGATAGCTACACTTTACCATTACATCAAATAAGAAATTGTTGGGGAAAATGTTTTTCACTTATAAAATGGAGTAAAGATTCAGGAAGTACTAAAACATAGTGTGGATTACATCACTCTCTGTATGTACTATTATTGTTCACAATTCAGATATCTACACTTAATCATATCATATAGTAAATTGTTGGGAAAATTTCTTCACTTGTAAAATGGAGTAAAAATTCAGCCAGTGAGAAAACATAGTGCGGATTAGAACTATGATATTCATAAAACTTGTTGATATACACAGTTGAGAATTTCAGAAATAGGAGATACTGCAATGACAGAATCAAGAGACTCTAGATAAACCTACATACAACTGTCCATGACTAAACACTGGATTTGATAGGTATAAACATATTTTGTCAAAAGATCAGAGGTCGTAACAAATAAATGTCGTCACTACACACACGCGGTTTTAAACTGCTGACGGCCGCTAATGTTTACATCCGGTAGTTTTAGCCGTTGCCATTCGGAGAGTGGAAATATCGTCGATTTTTGTGCTGCATACCTACGCATTTTATATATATAATGGTTTTGATTTAGTCTTTTTTTGCTGTGGTGTTAAGGCTGCCGTGTACTAACCCCACTGGATTCGCTCACCTCAATGTTAACCTATGCAGAAAATGTGCCTACTATTTTCAGTTACATAAATGCAGATAATCAAATGAAAATGGTATTTTTAGATAGCGTGAACTTTTTTGCACCTTGCAAAAGGATTCATTTCATAAATTTCGTCCACCAAAAGAATTTGGGAGTGTTTAAAACACACTATACCATACTTTTTCCTCGAATAATTTTGATTTAAAAATATTATTTGCATTTTTTTTATAAAAATCAAAAAGTACCCTAAAGTGTAAATTTTTTTTCTTTATTACGGTGTACAATTAAAATTAAAAAAAATCCAAGTCGGCAATCTTTTGACAAATTTTTTCCATAGGTTAACATTGAGGTGAGTGAATCCAATAGGGTTAGTACACAGCAGCCTTAATATTTAATGTTTAGAGGGTTATTTCATATTCACCGTTTTATTTATGTATTTTCCTAAATTTTTTTAAATCATGCATTCGAAACATGCTTTCGAGTATCATGTGTAAACTCTAAGGGATTTTGCAATGCCATTTCAAACCTTTCTGTTAAGCTTTGAAAAGAAAAAAAAACTTATCTCCAACCATTATGCAGCTGTTTCTGACGTGGAGCTCGCTCTTTTATCGATTCTTTACCGTGACTCTCTTGGTGAATATTCGCCTCTTACATGCGTGAGTTTAAATGAATCTATTGCGGTGTTTCATTTTGTACTACATTTAACGGTACCTCTTCCCTCCGAGATGGTAAGAAGTGGAGGAACAATCACAAAACATTTCATCACCATTAAAAGCGTTATCTCTAATCAACAATCATTCAATGATTTATATTGCACTGAACGGATTATGATAGAAGAAAAATTATATGCTATGGGAGTACACCATAGGTGCCTTTTTTTTCTCTAGAAAAGTTAGTTATTAAGTAAGTGCTTCACCTCAAGGTTTCTTTTATTCCATGAACTTATCCACCTATAGCCTTGTGGCATGTTTAAACGTATCCAGGCGTGCAGTAATGGCAATGAAATAATTATACAGATAAAAACATTATTAGTTTATTATAACCAAACATTAAAACTACTACTTTGGTTACACAATAAATAAATGGCTAGAAGCAGTAAACAATAAAAGTAACGAATCACCCACCATTAAAAAGCAGGAACATAGGCAAGTCCTATTCCCTGCATCTCATCTCTTCTTCAGGAAGAGTAGTGGGAACTACAGTACATGGGCCGAGCCCTCCACTGTAAGATGATACAGCAATTCCCATCTCTTCTGTGCGGGAAGCTCCTTTTTATGTGCTAGAAATGCACACGTGCCGTGAGCGTGTCTAGTGTTCAAATTTGCATGTTACATTAAAATTTGCATTTCTGCATAAGTATCGCCACAGCCTCATATCTAAACCAGGGGAATTCTCCAATCAAAATTTCTTTTGGTTTAGGCGCTTTTTCTGCATTTCGCTGTCATGTGTTTCTATAATCAGTTTATTTTTCCGCTGGGAAATAGGTTTCAAACCTCTTAATTTGACTAGCATCGTATCCAAATGAACAGCACTCAGGTTTTCTATATACAGTGGCTCCCAAAAGTGTTCGTACACTTACAATTTTCAATGAAATAGGGGTCTGTCCATTAATTAAAATGAATATTTCAGAATGGGTATTTAATAATAAGATCTATAATCTATTCTTAACAAAACTACATGATTTTTTTTGAAAACATAGTAAAACTTTATTTTTAAGAAACCAGTAATCAAAAAGTAACTAAAACTCTATCTCACAAAAGTCATCGTACACTGAAATATTTTCGGATAAATTCATAATTAAAATTATCGTCTGGTGCTCAGTTTTTATTTTTGAATTGTGGTGCCATTTAAAATATAGTTTGGCTTTAATTTTTGCTTGCCTACTCCGTAATATTCTATTTATTATTTAAAAATGGCTCGTAGTCGTGAATAAACAACAAACAGCATTCAAAAATTGATAATTTTTCATCATAGTAATGGTAAATCAGTTCGGAATATTGCTGAATTACTTAATTTATCCCATTCTACTGTGCAGTATGTGATAAAACGCTTTAAAGAAGAAAAGAAGGTAAGAAAAGGTCGTCCGGCAAAGTTAACAAAACGTGAACAGAGATTTATAATTAGAAAATTTCTGAAAAATCCACGTTTGAGTGCTGTAAAACGTGAACAGAGATTTATAATTAGAAAATTTCTGAAAAATCCACGTTTGAGTGCTGTAAAACGTGAACAGAGATTTATAATTAGAAAATTTCTGAAAAATCCACGTTTGAGTGCTGTAAAACGTGAACAGAGATTTATAATTAGAAAATTTCTGAAAAATCCACGTTTGAGTGCTGTAAAAGTTTCTGCAGAATTTAATGAAAAATTTTTTACTTCAATTTCACCTGAAACTGTTCGACGAGTTCTCAGAGCAACTGGATTACATGGGCAGTCTGCCAGAAGAAATTTTTTTGTGAGTGAGGAAAACAGAAAGCTTAGGCTTTCCTTCGCGCTATCAATGATAAATAAGCCCCAAACGTATATGTTGTGAAAACATCAGCGTAGAACTGGTTCGGAAGCAGCGTACTTGAAACTAGACGGAACCGGTTTTATTTCACTCCTGATCGCCTAATCGGACATTCTCCAGGTCTTCCTAAAAAGTTTTAAAAGAACGTTGGCAACAAAAAAGGTGTGGATTTTTCTCCGGCGGAAGGACATTATAAAAAGTCTCTCCTCGAGGGTTCTCGGCGAAGTTGACGTCTTTGTTCTTGGAGAGAGGGTGGTCTGAAGCACGTGGTTGCGCGAGTAATAAAGTGTGACTCAACTGGTCTACGAAAGATTTACAGAAATACGGAATTGTTCGATGGTTCCTGGTTCCTTTGCTGAGAATTGTATTTTCCAAGAGCACATAGTCTTCGTGCTAACAGTTGTGCTGACCTCAACATGCGTGGTATAAATGGTGATGCACCACGTGCAAAATATTTTTTTATGCTCTCCTAACTTGTCTTAAATAAAGTGTGGTAAGTAAATTCCAGTTTTATTCTTTTATTTTTTTTGCAATGTGCTGATCTTATATAATCACGGCCACAACTAAATATCCTTTACAGTATTGGAATAATGTCTTATTTGCCGATGAAAGTAAGTTTAACATTTTTGGTTCCGATGGGGGTCTAATTGCATGGAGAAGAAAAAATGAGGAACTTAATCCCAAGAACTTAGTAGGAACAGTTAAGCATGGCGGTGGAGGTGTCCTTGTGTGGGGGTGCATGTCAGAATCAGGACTAGGTAATTTGGTATTTATTGATGGCATAATGAATCATATTGTTTTTATAAATATTTTAAGTAACAATTTAAAATTATCAGCCCAAAATTTGGGTATTTGAAACAACTTTTTTTTTTAAAATCAAGATAACGATCCTAAGCACACGGTTCTCAACGTTCGCCTCTGGTGTCTTTATAATTGTCCACAAGTTTTGAAAACACCACCTTCCTCGCCAGATTTAAACCCAATAGAACATATTTGGAGAGAACTGGAGGTTCGAGTACGAAAACACGACATTCACACGAAAAGCGAACTAAAAAAAATTATGATGGAAGAGTGGATGAACATTGATGCAGAAATTACAAAAGAACTATTGCAATCTATTCCCAGACGTTTAAAAGCTGTGGTGGATGCTAAACGATATCCTACTAAATATTAATTTAACGAAAAATTAGAATATTTTCTAATATGTAGAGATTTTTTACAAGTGTACGATGACTTTTGTGAGATAAAGTTTTTGTTACTTTTTGATTATTGTTTTCTTAAAAATAAAGTTTTACTATGTTTTCAAAATATTTCATGTAGTTTTGTTAAGAATAGATTTTAGATCTTATTATTAAATACCCATTCTGAAATATTCATTTTAATTAATAGATAGTCCACTATTTCATTGAAAATCGTAAGTGTACGAACACTTTTGTGAGCCACTGTATGAGCGTCAACACAAATCAAACACGCAAGCATTTTTAATATTATTGCTTCCTCCCTTTCTCTCTTTCCTCATACATGTTTACATCTGTCATATATAAACTACACTAAACAAGTATTTTACCTACAAAGGTAAGCATAGGAGAAAAAAAGGATATGGTTGCAGTAAAGTATAAATTAGAAATATATAAAATAGTTGAAATTATAATATACGCTTTGCAAAGAAAGTGAACGTTTTAAAAGGGTTATGAGAATAACCGTAAAATAGGGTTTTCTAGTCTTTTATGTTACGACCCAGGTGTATTTTGCATTTAAAAGAGAATATAATAGATTACGGGAAAGTTTTGTATTTACGACGAGCTTATTGCCTTTAACAGATTATTTTGAGAGAAATTTTAATACATAAGCTTAGAAAAGAAAATAAACTTGTTAAAAAGCTTATGGGAATAACTAGAAGATAGAGTTATCTAAAAGATTATGTTATGATCTAGATGGCATTCACATTTAAGAGTACAATAAAACCTAGTTTTTCCGGACTAACTGGGACCATATGAATCAGGAAAATCGAAAATCCGGATAATCCGGGTAATATGGGTAATAAGCAAAACAAAATCCTTAACTTAGCAGACTTACCGTTTATTATGATAAAAACTATGTTTTGCAATAAAATTACATAGTATTGTTTACAAGATATATAAAAAAAAATAAAAATAACTTTTCGCATAATTTTTTAACGACCCAGATGTATTTCACATTTAAGAGAATATTTAATACATTACGTAAAAGCTTTGGATTGACGACGAGCTCACTGGCCTTAACAAATTAGTTTAAGCAGGTATTTTAATACTTAAGCTTAGAAAAAGAAAGTACACTTGTTAAAAGCTCAAAAGAGTAACTAGAAGATAGGGTTTTTTGAAAGGTTATGTTACGCCCAGATGTATTTCACGTTTAAGAGAATATTTGATACATTATGTAAGCTTTGGATTGACGACGAGCTCACTGGCCTTAACAATTTAGTTTAAGGAGGAATTTTAATACATAAGCTTAGAAAAGAAAGCACACTTGTTAAAAGCTCAAGAGAGTAACTAGAAGATAGGGTTTTCTGAAAGGTTATGTTACGACCCAGATGTATTTCACATTTAAAAATTTACATATTTAAGCACTTTCACATTTAAGTATTTGAAAAATCACGTAAAAGCTTTTGATTGACGACGAGCTCATTGCCCTTAACAAATTATTTTTAGGAGGAATTTTAATACGTAAGCTTAAAAAAGAAAGTAAACTTGTTAAAAAGCTCATGACATTAACTAGAAGATAGGGTTTTCTAAAAGGATATGTTACGCTCAGATTTATTTCACATTTAAGAGAATATTTGATACATTACGTAAAAACTTTGGATTGACGACGCGCTCACTGGCCTTAACAAATTAGTTTAAGGAGGAATTTTAATACATAAGCTTAGAAAAGAAAGCACACTTGTTAAAAGCTCAAGAGAGTAACTGGAAGATAGGGTTTTCTGAAAGGTTATGTTACGACCCAGATGTAGTTCACATTTAAGAATTTACACATTTAAGCCCTTTCACATTTAAGTATTTGATAAATTACGTAAAAGCTTTGGATTGACGACTAGCTCATTACCCTTAACAAACTATTATAGGAGGAATTTTTAATATTTATCTTATGTTTTCCAGCGATGATGTATTAAACTTTTGTACGAATGATTCTAATAAATTCTATTTTAGAAAGTACTTTAAAGTATTAAAAAATCGAAAGAAAAAAAATATGGTAGACTAATTTGGGACTTGATAACAGAAAATGCATTTAAGTAGAAGTAAAAGTGGATTTTTTGACACCGGACTGTCGCAAGGAAATGGAAGAACATTACATATGTTATATTCTTTTTCGGAATAGAATCAGACAGACAGATAGACTAAGAAAGGATAAAGGTTTCTTTGAAACATGTTTATTGCAGCTCTTTTCGTTGATAACTTCGTTCAGCGTCTACCATCGCAGTTAAATGCATGGCTTGAGTAATCAATATGTCATCACCTCCTACTACAAGGTGATCGATCATTTTATCTTTGTCAATTCAGATGTAAATGATAAATCTCCGGGGTAAATGATGTTAAGACTAAAGTTTAGGCTGCAATTTTTCACTTATAAATCGAATATCTAGAACAGGAAACTTTTAGGGAACAGTTTTTTTTTGATTTATTTACGCTTGAGGTGGACTGAATCACTGAAAAACTTTCATGGCAAATGCGTAAAAACCCTCCAGTGAAACGCATCTTTTAGAAGAAAATGAAGCAGTGTTTTTTCCCAATATTAATTATAATCCATTAGATGTTTATATCATGAAAAGATGACCGTCATTTGAGTATTTTATTACAGATTTTATGTGATAATTAGAATAAAAAATTCGAAATGACAGGCTAAGAGGGGTACGGATTAAGGAATATTTAAAAATGAAGGCTCTGGGCCAGTCATGACAATAATGGTTGAATATGTAATATAGAAAAAAATATGAATTTGTAAGAAATCCCATAAAAGCATCTGCCAACAGACCAGAGTTCTTTATAGATAGCATTATTACCATGAAGCAATTCTCATTTTGGAGTGTATATGATTGATTTTGAAATATGTTTAGACTGACTATGTGCACCTTGTCTTAAAAAATGATTTTAGGATTTCTGATATTCATTTCTTATTCTATCAGCAAGTATTTTTGGAAAAGAATCCTCACTTTGGTTGTAAGCTTGGTAGAATATCGGCCCGGGGAGTGAAGAAAGACCCAGGTTCGAATTCCATTCGTAGCATACGGTCATTACAGTGGTGATTGACCGTTGGGAATGTTTTAACGCTTATCAGGAGTAATTTATACAAATCATGAGACTTTCTATCACTTCATCAGTCTTATATATGCATGTTGTACACACACAAACACACACACACACACACATATATACACCTGCCTAATATCGTGTAGGGCTCGAGCACGCAGAAGTGCTGCAACACGACGTGGCATGGACTCGACTAATGTCTGAAGGTATCCTGGAGGCAATTCACACCATGAATCCTACAGGGCAGTCCACAAATCCATAAGAGTGCGAGGGGGGTGATATCTCTTCTGAACAGGATCCCAACTGCACACGCCCCATACCACCCCAGTGGTGGAACAGTCTCCTGTTTACATGTACGGTCCATGGATTCATGAGGTTGTCTCCATACCCATACACGTCCATCTGCCCGATACAATTGGAAACGACACTCGTCAGACCAGGGAATGTGTTTCCTGTTATCAACAGTCTGATATAGGGGTTGGCGGGCCCAGGCGAGGCGTAAAACATTGTGCCGTGCAGTCAACAACGGTACACGAGTGCGTCTGCGGCTCCGAAAGTCCATATCAATGACGGTCCGTTGAAAAGTTCACACGCTGACACTGATTGATGCCCCAGAATTGAAATCCGCAGCAATTTGAGGAAGTGTTGCACGTCTATCTCGCTTAAGGATTCTCGTCAGTCGTCGACGGTCCCATTCATTCAAGGTCTTTTTCCAGCCGCACCGCTGTCGGAGATTTGAGGTTTTACCGGTTACCCGATATTCACGGTACACTCGTGAATTGGTCGTGCGTGAAAATTCAAATTG